>CM050848.1:32362465-32929965 GCA_027580175.1 Siniperca scherzeri
AGATGGTGAAGAGGAAGGGAGAGAGGACAGTCCCCTGAGGGGCCCCAGTGTTGCTGACCATGCTGTCCGACACACAGTGCTGCAGGCGCACATGCTGTGGTCTGCCAGTCAGGTAGTCCACAATCCAGGACACAAGGGGGGCATCCACCTGCATTGCTGCCAGCTTCTCACCCAGCAGGGCAGGCCAGATGGTGTTGAAAGCACTGGAGAAGTCCAAAAACATGATCCTCACTGTGGGCTTGCCGGCTTGTCCAGATGGGTGTAGATGCGGTTCAGCAGGAAGATAATGGCGTCCTCAACTCCCAGCCGGGACTGGTAGGTGAACTGAAGGAGGTCTAGGAGGGGTCTGACCATGGGCCGCAGCTGTTCCAGCACCAGTCTCTCGAGGGTCTTCATTATGTGGGAGGTCAGTGCCACCGGTCTGTAGTCCTTGGAGCCACTGGGACGCGGCGTCTTCGGCACAGGAACGAGGCAAGATGTCTTCCACAGAATGGGGACCCTTTGAAGACTCAGGCTCAGGTTGAATACATGCTGAAGGACTCCACATGGCTGGGGAGCAAAGGCTTTTAGAACCCCGGGGCAAACACCATCCGGGCCTGCAGCCTTGTTTGAGTGTAGTTTCATCAACTGTCCTCTCACCTGGTCAATAGTCAGGCAGACAGCAGAGGTTACAGACAGGGGAGGGGGGGGGGTTCATCAGTCATGAGAGGGCCGTTAGCCTGAGAGCCAGTTGAGGGGGGAGTAGAACTCTCCCAGGAAGATGGAGGAGGGAGGAACACTGGATAGAGGAGTCTGAGGGCCGACAGCAGCTGAGTTAGAAGAGGGATGAGCAGGAGCCGGTGTGTCGAATCTGTTAAAGAACAGATTAAGTTTGTTGGCCCTGTCCAAGCTGCCTTCAACTCCTCTGCTGCCAGTCGGTCTGAAGCCAGTGATGCTCTTCATGCCGCTCCAGACCTCTCTCATGTTGTTCTGCTGGAGTTTCCGCTCCAGCTTCCTCCTGTACTTCTCCTTGGCCTCCCTGATCTTCACCTTCAGGTCAGCCTGGATTGCCCTCACCGCCTCCCTGTTACCATCAGTAAAGGCCCTCCTCTTGGCATTCAGGATGTCTTTGATGTTCTTTGTTACCCACTGTTTATTTGGATAACAATGGACAGCAGTCCACACAGAAGGTAATGTAGCCAGTGAGAACATTGTAGCCAGGCTAAGAACACTCAAGCTCTGTACAGGAAGGGCCAGAGCCACCTCTATTTTCTGAGGAGGCTGAGGTCCTTCATCATCTGCCGGACAATGCTGAAGATGTTTTATGAGTCTGTGGTGGCCAGTGCTATACTGTATGCTGTCGCATGCTGGGGTAGCAGGCTGAGGGTAGCGGACGCTAACAGACTCAACAAACTGATCCGTAAGGCCAGTGACATTGTGGGGGTGGAGCTGGACTCTCTGGCGGTGGTGTCAGAGAGGAGGATGCTGGCCAAACTACATGCCATCTTGGAAAGTGTCTCCCACCCACTCCATGACGTGCTGCTCAAGCAAAGGAGTACCTTCAGCGGAAGACTTCTCCCCCCAAAAAGTACCACAAAGCGCCACAGGAAGTCATTCCTGCCTGTGGCCATCAAACTCTTTAACTCCTCCCTCTTAGGGTAGTCTGTATGACCCTAGGTCATTAAACTGGACATGGATCATTACATCTCTGCAACACTTGACATAATTGTGCAATATACTGTTTAATACTTCTGTGCAATATTTTAGTTTAAAATTCCCTATTTATTGATATTACTCGTACCTCCATTACTGCTGTGCAATATCCTCCGTCTCATTATAACCTTAATAAGCTACACTTAACTTGACAGTTTATGCACTATTACCTTATACTGTATTATCATCATCAACCGGTAAACCCACTTGGTACTTCACACTTATTTTATTTTATACTTATACCCACTTGGTACTTAATTTACTTCTATTCCTGTGTGCACTGACGTAAAGGTGAGCTGCTGTAACAAAAGAGTTTCCCCTCGGGGATCAATAAAGTATTTCTAATTCTGATGCACTCAGTAAGCCCGTCAATGTCCTCTCCATGAGGCTCACAGAGTGCATCCCAGTTTGTCACCTCAAAACATTACTGCAGTGTCTCATAGGCCTCCTCTGACCATCTCCTCACTGTCCTTGTGGTCGCAGGCTGCCTTTTAACCAGAGGCACATAGCAGGGTTTGAGGTGAACCAGGTTGTGGTCTTATCTACTCAGTGGGGGGAGGGGGGAAGAGCTGTATGCAACATTAGCATACAGCAGGTCCAGTGTCCTCTCCTCTCTAGTAGGACAACTCACATGATCCAGGATATCCTGGTGTAGCCATGTCTCTGAGAAGCATATCAAAGTACACTCACAGAACTCCATCTGACTCCGGGCTAACGCCATTAGCTCATCCATTTTATTTGTCAGTGATCTCACGTTGACCATTACGAGAGAAGGCAGACACTGCTTAAATCTCTTGTTCTTTTGTCTGCACCCCTCTCTCTTCCCTCGCCGCTTCGTTCCACCTCTACATCCTCGGTGTGTCCTCCTCCAGATCTCAGTGGGGACATCGGTTGTCCTGGGCGCCATGCCGCTCGGCTTCAGCACCGGTGCCCTGACAGAGTAGCAGGAGAAGAAGTTTCACGGCGAAAAAAGTACTAAAACACTTTCTACTCTCATTTTCGTAAAGAGCGTAGTTTAAATATACTTACACACAAGTTACTCAAGTTTGGAAGAAAAAGGAAAGCTAAAAGTTGGAAAAAGTAAGACGACGAGACCGAGCTACGGCAACAGGCAACATGCACGGTGGCGTATGCGCACTAAATCTGTAGTAGTCGAAGTAACGAGTATTAGCCAGTCATAGCACAGTAGGGTATGACTTGATGCAAAACAATTGAGCTAATGTAGCTAACGCTTCATTCTGTATATACAATACGTTAGATTAGGCTATGGTCAGATGCAGCTGTGGAAACCAGAATGTGCTGCACCAGTCACATATTGACATATCATTTACATAAGACACACCCTAATTTATGCAGCTGTGGTGACTTATGCTGTGCAGCTTCTCACATACAATTAGCACAATTAGAGTATTTTATCACAAAGCCCCTCAGTTCAGACAAAGTGTACTATTCTAGCCTACTGCACACCTGCAATAGACAATTCAAGGCAGAACATATGATTGTTAATGGTAAGGCTTTGCAACACTTTCCAGAACAAAACATTTAACACATTTCTCTGAGTGGTGCAGAGAAAAACAAAAAGCAGTACAGTAAGAGTCAAACAGAAAAAAATCTCCACAGTTCTGCAAACGATGGTGCTTGCTGCTTCCTGCAGAAACATCAGCCTTGTATCATATTTACTCATGAATCTGTAAAATTGACTTCTCACATTGAGAATCCAAGACACTGGCCAGAAAGGCCACTTTGTTCATCAGGAAGTGGCTACAGTCTCATGTCGGGGTAGTAAGGTCAACTCTGACAGAGGTGCATGCTGCATGTAACGAATAACAGATCATAACATTTGTGTGTTTATTGGTGTACAGAAGAGGTCTTCATTATGCTGACCTAGGAGCATATATCTTCATTTTACCATTAAAATACTCAGTAGTTGGTGGAAACACAGTTACAGTCAGACTGATATTGTAATAACATTTTTTCGTAGCATTTTCATATAATTAAATCCGTTCCTGTCTCTACCACCTAATATTAAAAAAATGTTATTGTGATATAGGCTATTGCAATTCTGCAACAGCAGGTGGCATAACTGAACAAACTGCAATAGCCTATTCCACAATTATTATTTTTAAATCAGCCTTATTGTCTTGACAGGTGCTCAGCACTTATTTTCCTGCGCTTGCCAAAACAATTAGGCTGTGCACTCACAGAAATTTGACTGTACCATTCTCAACACAACATGATGCTAACTTTGTCTTGAGGGTGTAAAAAGTATCCAGAAATTATACTTAAGTAGTGGTTCTTTTTTGGTCAATCCCCCCTTTAAAACTAAATGGATCCCCCCATCATAATCAGGGGGGGTACAATTCAGTAAAAGTCATAAAGTTTCTACTTTGAAATGTACTAGTATTAAGGTCAACTTTTTTCTTAATTCTAAATGCGATTTAAAACCCTTTTTGAAGGCAGAAATTTCATAAGATCAATTCAATTCCGTTTTATTTATATAGCGCCATTTCATAACAGAAGTTATCTCACTGCACTTATCCTATAGAGCAGGTCTAGACTGTACTCTTTATAATATTATTATACCCAACAAATCCCACCATGAGCAAGCATTTGGCAACAGTGGCAAGAAAAAACTTCCTTTAAGAGGCAGAAACCTTGGATAGAACCAGACTCAATGGTGGGCGGCCATCCGCTGCTACCGTGTTAGGTTTTAAGAGAGAAAGAGAGAGAGAAAGAGAGGTTTAGAGTGCGATTTAGAGAGAGAGAGGGAGAGGAAGAGGTTTAGAGAGAGAGGTTTAGAGAGAGAGAAGAGAGAGAGGTTTTGTGGGGGTGGGGAAGAGGGAGGCACAATGCAAATACCACCTAGAATTTTTAAAATAGTAATAACGTAATGGTAGTGGTAACATTAATATTAATAAATTAATAATAATAGGAATAATAATAATAATGACAGTATTAGTAACAGAACCAATAACAACAACTGTAGTAGCAGTTGTCGAGCAGGAACACGGGGGAGGCAAGTGACCCACAACCACAGATTCCAGTCACTGCAGCTCCAGAGACAGAAATACCTGCTGAAAATGACAGAAGGAGAGAGGAGAGAAACGAGAAAGCACAGAACTACGGGAGTGAGAAGATGTCGAGTTAGTAACATGCAGTAATAGGATAAAAATGCATCTAGATGGAGAGGGAGAGGAGGAGAGAGGAAAGAGGTGCACAATGGGAAGTCTCCCAGCAGTCTAGGCCTATAGCAGCATAACTAAGAGATGGTTCAGGGTACGGTATAGACCTGCTCTATAGGAAAAGTGCATTGAGATAACTTCTGTTATGAATTGGCGTTATATAAATAATTGAATTAAACGTGGAGATGGTGTCTGCCTCCCGACCCCAAACTGGGATCTGATTCCACAGGAGAGGAGCTTGATAACTGAAGGCTCTGGCTCCCAATCTACTTTTGGAGACTCTAGGAACCACAAGAAACCCTGCATTCTGGGAATGCAGTGTTCTAGTTGGGTAATATGGTATTATGAGATCTTTAATATATGATGGTTAAGAGCTTTGTAGGTGAGGAGAAGGATTTTAAATTCTATTCTGGATTTTACAGGAAGCCAGTGCAGAGAAGATAATATTGGCAAAATATGATCTCTTTTATGTGCTGCAGCATTCTGGATCAACTGGAGAGTCTTAAGGGACTTATTCGGGCAGCCTGATAATAAGAAATTGCAATAGTCCAACCTAGAAGTAACAAATGCATGCACTAGTTTTTCGGCATCATTTTGAGACAGGATGTGCCTGATTTTTGCAATGTTACGCAGGTAAAAGAAGGCAGTCCTTGAAGTTTGTTTCATGTGGGATTTAAAGGATAAATCCTGTTCAAAGATAACTCTTTAAGTACGGTGGTGCTGGAGGCCAGGGCAATGCCATCTAAAGTAACTATTGTTAGAATAAAAATGTACATAAGTTATCCCATTTATGTTTTGTTCTTAGTAGCCTTTAAAGTACACAGCAATGCTGTGTGTATATGTGTGTTATTAAACTTGTGTCTGTGAGATTAACAGGAATGCACCCTGCCATACCGACAGGGCAGGCTGACACCGCACCAGATGGTCTCATGAGTTGTGGCTGCCATCAAGGCCGCTCTCACGAGATAGACCTGACAACATCACTTTGTTTCTTTTCTTATTGTAGCAGTATATACTTCCCCCACCCTTTAGAAAACTATGTAACAGGGAATCTCCTAAACTGAATAAAAAAGAGGAGGCTGCATGGATGCACTTCAGAGTGAGTAGGAGATGTAACTGAATGCATCTATGCTTACTCTCCTCGAGTAAAACTTAAGTTAATGCCTTTGTCTTTCTTTCCTTGTATATGATTTAAATGTTCTAGGTATCTTGAACCTGACATTAACTTGGTCCTTCGAGCCGGATTCCAACATATCCAGAGTTTCCAGTGGACACGGAGGATTCCAGGGAAGACTGTGCACAGCGGCCCCCTAGGTGGGCTCCTAAGATCCTTTTGAGAGGAACTGGATTTCCTCCTCGTTGGCTGGAAACCGAGGATTGACGGAATCTGGAGGAGTTAGACGAAAGGCTGAGGACGGCGGAGTCCTGTCGCTGACTTAAATTCCGTGAGTAGGTTTTAAGTTAAAAACCTGTGTGACTGCGGCTGTTTAGCGCGTCAAAAGAAAATCCTTCGTGACTGCGGCTGTTTAGCGCGTCAAAAGAAAAACCTGTGTGACTGCGGCTGTTTAGCGCCAAAAGAAAAGCCCTGAGGATTCTAGACCCTATCAGGCAAGAGAATAATTTGGGTGGGACGGTGGAATCCCCTTTTAGTGAGACTAAAAGTTAAAACTCCATGGTAAATTAGTAGGCCTCAAAAGTGTGCGAAAAAGACGTCTGTAAATAAGTAAATAGGAGTGTGGATGATTGTGTGAGTGAACGGAGACAGAAATACCATTTGGTATTTTTTTCTCATACCAAAGCAGTGGAAAGAAAGCAATAAACCTTACAGGAAGCAAAGGCAAGAATTCTCCACTCGAAAGAGTTGAAGTGAGAATTACCTGGAAAGGTATTTTAATTATTGCCCCACTGATAACATCCCAACGTTTAGAACACCCTAGGTGTTAACCCAGCGTTGGACCAAAACACATAAAAACAGCTCCAGTATGGGCAAGAGTCAAAGTAAGCCCAAAACTAGGAGGATTTACAGTGTAAAGATTGGAAGTATATAGAAAAACAGGATCCTGATAAAATAAAATATTGGATAAATGGGTAAAAGATTACGGGTTTAATGGTAAACTAAACGTCAAAACAATTAAGCTACTACAGGAAACAATACAAAACAACACTAACAAAGATCCTAAAAGATGAAAAGTCAGGTTATGAGGAAACCAAATATTGGATAAAAGTAGCTGAAAACGTGAAGCTGGAGAAAGAGACAGAAAAAAGAGGGAAAAAATAGGAGAAGTGGATGAGAAAACTGAAAAAAACAACAAGTAATGTTTCACAGACAGGAGGATGATGAGACAGGGCCGGTAGGAAGAAGGGCAGAACAGAGAAATGAGGAAGGTGCCTCAGGGGGACCTCCTCCTACAGCTCGACTATACCCTGATATTCCCCAAGAGGAACCCCCTGAGTATGATACCACGCCTCCCAGAGCACTAAGATCAACCCGAGGTACTGCAGGCCTCGGATGGTCTAAGAAATTGGGAGCAGTTTTTTCCCCAACTAATACTCCAACCGTTGACACAAAAGTAGCAGATGAGTATCCTATGATACAAGTAGCTAATCCAAACACGAATGAAGGCCAACCACCAACAATCCTTGTTTATAGAACTTGGAACATGAATGATGTTAAAAAAGCCTTAGAGGGCATAACTCCATACAAAGAAGATGTCACGCAATTTGTAATTGACATGGAAAATGTGCGAAAATCCTATCATCTAAATGGACAAGAAGTCCAACAAATCTGGATGTGTGCTCTGGGACCAGATTGGCATAACGTTAGAGGAGATTGGAATCCTCTGAACACAGCAGGTGACGGTCCTCTTCCATGGGACAGCCAACAAATGGCAGTAGGAGTAAACGGTCTGGCAACCAGAGCCACAGCCAGGTTTAAAACAAAAAGCAAATTACACTGAAATAGGCAGAGCAAGACAAAAGACGATGAAACTTTTGATGACTATAGACACCGCATGACTACAGTGTTTAAAATCCATTCGGGACTAATTGACGACAATAATGACCAAGAAGCTTACCGACAACAGTTGAAAAATACTTTACATGTGGGCTCAAAAGACGCAATCAGAAGCTGGGTGCAGAGGCACTACATTGGACTGTCTACTGGTACCCTTGATGAGTACATTAATCATGCTTTGCACGCAGAAAAGTTGCTAAAGAAAAAAGGAAAAAGACAGTAGGAACGTTTTTTGGTGAGGAAGAGACTGAGGAAGTGTTTTACCATGACCAGAATAGAGAGAGGGGGAGAAACAATAGAGGGCGTAGATTTCATAGAAAAGGACAGAGAGGAGGCAGAAACAGAGGAGGTTTTGGACAGAGAAACAGACAGAGAGAAGCAGGGTGTTGGAACTGTGGGAAAGATGGACACTTTGCTGTAGATTGTCCAGAGAATAAACAACAAGCATGACTAGAAGCTAATGCTACTCAGACACCAAGATTAGATGACGTCAGTGATCATGATGAGGTTCTAATAAACTACCAGGACTTGCTTGCAGTACATTTTGAGAAACCGATGGTGACTTTATGTGTAAATGGAAAACACATTGATTTTCTTTGTGACACAGGAGCATGCAGAACAACTTGTAAGGAAAGTTTCCCTAGGGCTAAATCTAGTAATAGCAGTATTGCAGTACGAGCAGCAGATGGCAAATTGACTCATGTGGAAGAATCTGAGCCAGTCTGGTTGAGGGATCCGCAGGGACAGTCATGTCAGATATCTGTCTTGATGTTCCCAGAGTGTCCAGTAAATCTGTTGGGACGAGATGCTTTGTTTTTGTTGGGATTAGCTCTTGTTCCTACATCACAGGGAAGGATAGAGGTAAAGAGAAAAGCAGAACTAACCCAGGAAGACATCTTTGTCTTAAAAGGTTCAGGGCTACCTTATTACTACTATTCTTTAGATGTCCCAAATAAACCCCACACGACACTGCAACTGCATTAATGACAGAGGGAAGACAAGTTATTTCCAGACCACAAGACAAAATGGAGGAAGGAAATTTGCATGTCACTCTATGGTTCAAAATCACTCCAGGACCGGACACAGAATATGAAGGAAAATTAGACAGAGCAACACCTGTTAAAATCACAATAGATTACATTTATTCGGATGCAGAAAATACTGCCGTTGCAGGTGTAATCATACCAGATAATTTAAAACCACTAAACAGGTTGTGGCTTCCATCCCATATTTCGCTGTACAAAAATGAAAACTTGCAGTGGAAAGACCTGGGGAAGCTGGTTCAGCAAGCCAAAGCGGCAACTGACTGGACAGCGACCTCCGTCAACACATGGACAAGCGTGACTAAAAAAGCACTGTTTTGGTCAGTCCAAGTCCAAAAAGGCGTGCACCTCCGTGGTGCTAGTGTAAAAAATTGACATGTGTTTTTTACTCAGGAAGAAGAAAAGCTAATTCAAAGTGTTCCTGACTCATTATGGTCCAAGGGACCAACAGATGTAGGGCTAGTTAAAGGAGCATTACCTGTCCAGATTAGAGCTAAGACAGAATACCGTCCTTGTGTGAAACAATATCCACTGAAAGCAGATGCACGTGAAGGCATTAAACCAGTGATTGAAGATCTGATAGCTGCAGGAGTCATTATAAAGTGTGACGATTCACCATGTAATACACCAATATTTCCAGTTAAAAAACAAGCACCCTCAGTGGGTTGGCGAATGGTACAAGATCTGCAGGCTGTAAATAATGCTGTAATACAAAGAGCACCTTGTGTGCCTGATCCGCACACCCTTTTGAACTCATTAAGACCAGATGCTAAAGTCTTTACTGTAGTTGACATCAGCAATGCATTCTTTTCAGTCCCAGTGGACAAAGATAGTCAGTTTTGGTTTGCTTTTACTTACGAAGGTCAACGTTATACATATACCAGATTGCCCCAAGGATATTGTGAAAGTCCCACAATATACTCACAAGTGATGAGTGCTAGCATGGCTAAGTTCCAACCCCCAGGAAACAGTCAAGTTTTGTTGTATGTAGATGACATACTTTTAGCTTCTCCAGACGAAGACATTTTGTAAAAAGACTCCATAGCACTGTTGACACATTTTAGCTGAGCAAGGCCACAAAGCAAGTAAAAATAAGTTGCAACTGTGCAAAACACAAATAAAATATTTAGGTCATAATCTTAGCTCAGGAGGAAGAACAATAATTGAAGACAGAAAGACAACAATCTTAAAGGCTCCAAAACCACACACAAAAAAACAAATGAGTTCACTTTTAGGGTTAACGAATTACTGCAGGTGTTGGGTACCTAATTATGCTGAAATAACTGCTCCACTCCAGAAATTAATGTATGATGAAAACATTAAAATGACTACTCCATTGAAATGGACAGAAGAAGCAGAAAATGCGTTCTGTACTTTAAAACAAACTCTCGTTTCCAGTGCAGCTTTAGCATTACCTGACTACAGCAAAACATTTGTGCAAATGGTAGACTGCAAAGGGAAATTTATGACTTCTGTTTTGACACAACAGCATGGCGATAAGATGAAACCTATAGCCTATTTCTCCTCTAAATTAGACAGCGTAGCATGTGCCCAGCCACACTGTGTTAGAGCGGTGGTGGCTGCTTCTATGGCAGTAGAAACTAGCGCTGCTATTGTGTTATTTCACCCACTGGTGTTGAAAATACCACATGCAGTTTCAGCGCTGCTGTTGCAGACAAACATGACTTTTCTGTCTCCAGCGAGACATCTGTCATGTATGGCTGTGTTGCTTTCACAATCTCATTTAACTATTAAGCGATGCACAACCCTCAATCCAGCTACACTTCTGCCACTTCCTGATGATGGACATGCACATGACTGCCAGGAACTTGCTGAACAAACAGCAAAAAGCAGACCTGATCGTACTGATCAACCTTTAACAACAGGAGAAACAATTTATGTTGATGGCTCTTCAAAAAAAAATTATCTAGGAAAAACACAAACAGGTTATGCTGTAGTGACCAAAGATAAAATATTAAAAGCTGAACAATTATCCTCACACTACTCTGCCCAAGCGGCAGAGATAGTGGCTCTAACAGAGGCATGTAAATTAATGAAGAATAAAGACGCTACTATCTATACAGATAGTCAATATGCTTTTGCTACAGTCCATACTTTTGCACAGTATTGGCAAAATAGAGGAATGATCACATCCACAGGGAAACCAGTAACACATGCAGACCTCTTATCTAACCTGCTCAAGGCAGTAGTGTTACCAAAACACCTCGCAGTTTGTAAATGCGCAGCTCATACCTCAGGGACAGATCAAGTATCACTAGGGAATGCATTTGCAGACAAAACAGCTAGACAAGCAGCCGAGGGACAGATAAAAGTGCTTATGCTGACCTCGGACACTGTTATGACTGATACAACAAGACATGCAACAACAAGCACCACAGAAAGAAAAGGATTTGTGGGTAAAACACAGAGCACAACTACAAAATGACATCTATGTATGACCAGAGAAAAAACCAATCCTTCCACACAACCTATATAAATGAGCTGCAATATTGAGCCATGGTGTTACACATGTCTCAACAGGAGGGATGGTGGGACAGATAAAACAACATTACACAACCTATGGATTTAACTCTTATTCAAAACATTTTTGTAGAGCATGCTTGATCTGTGCTAAGCACAATTCTCAGGGAAACTTAAGACCTAGAAGAGGGTGTTTCCCCTCACCACAGTATCTGTTTCAAGTAATACATATGGATTTTATAGAGTTAAATCAGAGTGAAGGAAAAAAGTATTGTCTGGTCATAATAGATGCCTTCTCTAAATGGGTAGAGCTGTTTCCAACCAAACACCCAGACGCATTAACAGTGGCAAAAGCGTTATGTAAAGACATAATACCCCGTTATGGAATTCCGGAAAAACTTTGTAGTGATAATGGAGCACATTTTGTAAACCAATTGATCAAAAAGATAGGAATAATGTTTCACATTAATCTAAAAAACCACTGCGCATATCACCCTCAAAGTGCAGGATTAGTGGAACGAATGAATGGCACTATAAAAAACCGTTTAAAGAAATGTATTGAAGAAACAAGGAGACCTTGGACTCAGTGCATAGATTTAGTGAAAATGTACATCAACATAACAGCAACTTCAGGTTTAACTCCATATGAAATGTTGTTTGGTAGACCATACAGGCTGCCACAGTTTAAAAATCAATGGGAGCTGAGTGAAGAAACCAACCTAGCAGACTATATGAGAAAAATGTTAGAAAAACAAAAAGGAAAACAAGCTGATGAAAATCCTTCTGTTTCTCAACAGGAGATCCAATTAGTGGGACCAGGCGATTGGGTGCTGATACGAAGCATTAAGAGAAAACATTGGCACTCTCCCAAGTGGGAAGGGCCTTATCAGGTATTGTTGAACACTCCCACAGCCATAAAAATAGCTGAAAGATCCACGTGGGTACATCTTACTCATTGCAAAAAGGTCATCTCCTCCGACAGTTCCGCAGAGAAAAGTGACTCACAGTCACTGAGTGGACTCAGGTGTGTAGAACCTGAGTAGACTCGAAAGTCAGTGAAGTATTTTCAAGACACCAGACTCATTAGAGGACACTCTCGGGGAAGATGGCGACTAGATGGATAAGCGATGCAATTAGGTGCTGGGGAGTGACAATTGTATTCATATTAATTTTTCTTTTTACCTGGTACTTATGGGAAGCTCCTGGAACTTCCCTAAATAGCACTCATGTTCCGCCCACTTCATCCCAAGGTATCACCCAACCACATGCTAGAGTAAAACGCGGAGTAGGGTATTATCGGCCCACTAGCGTTCTGACGGCTTCAAAATCCATGTAATGCGACCGGAGAAACGACGCCTAGGACCTATATTTGCTACAATACCACTACCTTTATCAGCACAGTAATCATCCCTATGAACTCCTTTCAGTTGGGCGGTTATGTAGGAAGCGAGTCGTATGATTGGACATTCTATTTAAACTTAGTGGGTTTTAAACAAACAGGTATAGACTGGGGATGGGTTTTCGCCACCACTGATAAAACCTGGAGGTCCGATTCCTATGGCTGGCGACCATGGGCACAATATTGGTCACGTGTGTTAACTCTAGAAAAGATAAAACTTGGAAACTCACCCTCCTTAGTTTTAAGATTTAATACCACAGTCAATCCATTATTGGAAAAACCCCCGTCGATGCCTAACTATCCAAATCCACCTTGTTACATTTTAGCTCTGTGTGCCTATTGGCCAAGTCATACAGACCCATGCACTTATGTGGCACTGTGCCCTAACATTACAGAAACACCCACTGCCGCAACAGACTCAGATTTGCAACCTGTGCCAGGACTGACGTTGGGGCCTAGGTCCACAACTAAAGTAAAGATAAAGATCCTCTATAAAAGACCTGACACTGACGAGTGGTTTCAAGTAACCACTGGAGTCTCAGGGAAAAACAATAATTGGCTGTTAATGGTAGAGCAGGCAGCAAATGCAACTAAAGCCGACTGTGTTGTGTGTATGGGCCCCGCCCTTACTACAAATAGTTCCTGCACCTATTCCAGCTGAATGCCTGTTGACTGTCATGAGCAAGACAGTTCCAGGACCAAATTGCAGTTTTTGGGACGGTATCTTTCCAGTAACAAAAGGCGTAAGAATCAAACCTCTATTCTCTAAACATGTAGCACCAGGAAACTTCTCATGTATTAACCTGACCGGTAGGGGACCTCGTTTAGGTAGCCTTGCAGAGATAGCATGTCCAGTTACACTTCCTGTTTTTACACCCTTCACCCCAGTGTCTTGGGCTGACATATGGTGGTGGTGTGGGGATGAGAGATTATTTGACAAATTGCCTAAAGGTAATACAGGATTGTGGGCATTGGTAACCCTATTGCTACCAGTAAATGTGTACCCCATATCAGCTGATGCTCTGTATACACAAATAACCAGTACAATGACGAGTGAGTGGAGACAGAAACGCTCCTCCTGGCGCTCTGAAACTGATCCTACATATATAGGCGCTATAGGAGTTCCTCGCGGGCGTACCAGGCAGTACAAGATAGCAGATCAGGTGGCTGCAGGGTTTGAGTCCCTGTTCTGTTGGTGGTGCACGATTAACAAAAACGTAGACCGGATCAATTACATCCATTATAACGTACAGAAATTGGGCAATTGGACACAAAGTGGGTTTGAAGCTGTTCATGGACAGCTTTCCTCTACGTCACTGATGGCATTCCAGAACCGCATAGCTCTTGATATGTTGCTTGCAGTGAAAGGAGGGGTGTGTGCTATGTTCAGAGAGCAATGCTGCACCTTCATTCCTAACAACACTGCAGCGGATGGCAGTCTCACCAAGGCCATAGAAGGGTTGAAAACTCTGAATGGTAAGATGAAAGATCAATCTGGTGTAGACGCCACTATGTGGGATTCTTGGTTGGATGCTTTTGGGAAATACCGAACCTTGGTGTCCTCAATTCTAATATCTCTAGCAGTCTTTGCTGCAATATTGACCTTATGTGGATGTTGTTGTATTCCGTGCCTGC
Organism: Siniperca scherzeri; assembly: GCA_027580175.1. Classification (NCBI taxonomy): domain Eukaryota; kingdom Metazoa; phylum Chordata; class Actinopteri; order Centrarchiformes; family Sinipercidae; genus Siniperca; species Siniperca scherzeri. Next base: position 32,376,911 of record CM050848.1, read on the forward strand.
GTTCTTTGTCTACTCGTCTCATCACCACAGCAATTGCACCTATGGAGGACCGCTTAACCCAGATGTATCCACTCCTGCAACAAAACCAAGATGACGATGAAGACACAGATGACGAATCAGAATATTGGCCTGATTTGTTCCCTGATCCAGGTGACTATGAGTCGCCCCTGTAATTAACCTAACACACACTCTGAGTGTAAACATTTTGCCAGACTCATAAAAATGATCTTGCAGTCGAAAATCTAGCGAAGAGACTGATTGAGTGATATGAGAATTTGAGAACAAAATGTGATAAACAGGAGGGAAATGTTAGAATAAAATGTACATAAGTTATCCCATTTATGTTTTGTTCTTAGTAGCCTTTAAAGTACACAGCAATGCTGTGTGTATATGTGTTATTAAACTTGTGTCTGTGAGATTAACAGGAATGCACCCTGCCATACCGACAGGGCAGGCTGACACCACACCAGATGGTCTCATGAGTTGTGGCTGCCATCAAGGCCGCTCTCACGAGATAGACCTGACAACATCACTTTGTTTCTTTTCTTATTGTAGCAGTATATACTTCCCCCACCCTTTAGAAAACTATGTAACAGGGAATCTCCTAAACTGAATAAAAAAGAGGAGGCTGCATGGATGCACTTCAGAGTGAGTAGGAGATGTAACTGAATGCATCTATGCTTACTCTCCTCGAGTAAAACTTAAGTTAATGCCTTTGTCTTTCTTTCCTTGTATATGATTTAAATGTTCTAGGTATCTTGAACCTGACAACTATGTCTTTAGATAATGTGTCTTGGAGGTGTTTGGGGCCAAGTACAATAAGTTTATGGCTTAGATGAATTAATCGTCGAAGTTAGTTGAAGAAGGTTGATAGGAGCAAAGCAGTCAAAATATATATAAGGTTTTACGGGTGTTTCTAAGGTTCCAGTGTTTGAAGATAAATCGGTACCAGTTGAGGGCAGGATGTAATGAATTTTTTTTCCTAGTAGGTAAACTTTTATTATTAAACAAAATCATGAAGTCATTATTACTGTGGGCTATAGGATCTTATAAGATCACTATCTTGCCAGACCAAACGAGATTCTTCCAGGTTGTTGGAACGCCATTTACTTTCAAGTCTTCATGATGTTTGCTTTATTTTGCGGGTTTGGTGGTTATACAATGGAGCTAACGTTCTTGTTTTAATATCTTCTTTTTTAGAGGGGCGATAGAATCGAGTGTCGTTCGCAGTGAGCCTGCAGCACTATCAATAAGATGGTTAATTTGGGAGGGGCTGCGATTTGCATAGGAGTCCTCTGTTACAGTAAGATTGTTATTCACATCGGCGGTAAAGTTAATGTTGAGTCGGTGTGTACATATGCAAAGACAATGTCGGACTCCGTAGTTTTCTCTGGGCCTCTGCCAAACCTGACCGGTCATGGCATGTTTAGCTACATGTCTTCATTCCGCCGCTGGCTGTCGTGGTGGTGTCCAGCAAACGATGTGGACTTTGTAGATAATAGGCGGACTTTTTGGGGAAGACCTGGTCTTATTAGGAGAGACGGCATTCATCCCACTTTGGATGGAGCAGCTCTCATAGCCAGAAATTTGGGAGTTTATTAGTGGATTTTAGATTTTTTGAGTTTATTAGTGGACCTAAACCATGACAACTCAGAGTTGAGACCAGGAGGCAGAGTTGCAGTCCTACACGCTTCTCTGCGCGTCCAGAGCAGTTACCCACCCAAAACTGCTTAGTGACGGTGTCTGCCCCCCGACCACTTAAATTAATAAAATCTAAAGTTAACAAAAGAGGAGTTATACATAAAAACCTAAACCTAAACGCTGAAATAGCACAACAAAATTGAATTAAATGTGGACTCTTAAACATCAGATCTCTGTCATCTAAAGCTGTACTAGTGAACGATTTAGTATCAGAGTATCATATTGACTTATTTTGTCTTACTGAACCCTGGCTGGGTCATGAATAATATGTTAGCCTAAATGAATCCACTCCGCCCAGTCATATTAATACTCATATTCCTCGAGGCACTGGCCGAGGAGGTGGAGTTGCAGCCATCTTCGACTCAAGCCTATTAATCAAACCCTAAACCTGAACTAAATTATAACTAATTCGAAAGCCTTGTTCTTAGTCTTTCACACCCAACCTGGAAAACACGACAGCCAATTCTATTTGTTATCGTGTACCGCGCTCCCGGTCCTTATTCTGAATTTTTTTCTGAATTCTCAGAGTTTTTATCAAGTTTAGTCCTTAAAACAGATAAAGTAATTATTGTAGGTGATTTCAATATTCATGTGGACGTTAAAAATGATCAGTGCCTCAGTACTGCGTTTATCTCATTATTAGATTCAATTGGCTTTTGTCAATTTTAGTGTACATGAAGCCATTCACTGTTAAAGCCATACCCTTGAACTTGTTCTGGTATATGGCATTGAAATTGAACATTTAATAGTCTTTCCACAGAATCATTCTTTACCGGACCATCATTAATAACGTTTGAACTGCTATTGCTGGACTACACGCCATTAGGCAAAAATTCTTACTCTAGATGTCTATCTGATATTGCTGTAGCTAAATTTAAGGAAGAACTTCCATCTGCATTTAATTCAATGTTATGTCTCAATATAACAGAGGTCTCCTATGCAAATCGCAGCCCCTCCCAAATTGACCATTTAGTTGATAGCGCTGCAGGCTCACTGCGAACGACACTCGATTCTATCGCTCCTCTAAAAAAGAAGATAATAAAACAAAGAAGGTTAGCTCCATGGTATAACCCCCAAACCTACAAAGTAAAGCAAACATCACGAAAACTTGAAAGGAAATGGCGTTCCAACAACCTGGAAGAATCTTGTTTAGTCTGGCAAGATAGTCTTAAAACATATAGGAAGGCCCTCCATAATGCCAGAGCAGCTTACTACTCATCATTAATAGAGAAAAATAAAAACAATCCCAGGTTTCTTTTCAGCACTGTAGCCAGGCTGACAGAGAGTCACAGCTCTATTGAGCCATGTTTTCCTATAGCCCTCAGTAGTAGCGACTTCATGAGCTTCTTTAATGATAAAATTTGAACTATTAGAGAAAAAATTCATCAAGTCCTGCCCAACCGACCCCATTCCAACTAGGCTGCTTAAAGATGTTTTATCCTTAGTTGGCACTGAATATGATCAATCTGTCTTTATTAACAGGCTATGTACTACAATCCTTTAAAGTAGCTGTAATTAAACCGCTTCTTAAAAAGCCCACCCTTGATCCAGGGGTTTTAGCCAACTATAGACCTATATCTAACCTTCCCTTTTTTTCTAAGATCCTTGAGAAAGCAATCGCCAATCAGTTGTGTGTCTTTCTAAATAACAATAGTTTATTTGGACGGTGTAGTCCCTCATTCGTCCAGGAGTGTTCTATAGGTCAGTTTCAGGTGAAACTAGCTATTAACAAATACTCAGGCAGATTCCTTCCTGAGGGCAGGGCTTATGTAACAAAGAGTATCTTAAATTTCCAGTTCCCGTCCCATTTTTTCACAATTGAGAATGACTTCCGGATGGGAGCCGAAACGTCTTGATTCTGAAAACAGTGTCCAGATGACTACGACTGAAACCTTTTCTACAATAGTTTATTTGGATTTTCAGTTAGGATTTAGAGTGCATCATAACACAAAGACAGCACTGGTGAAAATTACAAATGACCTTCTAATTGCATCAGACAATGGACTTGTCTCTGTACTTGACTTGTTAGATCTTAGTGTTGTGTTCGACACCATTGACCATCACATCCTATTACAGGGACTGGAAAATGTAATTGGCATTAAAGGAGCCGCACTAAGCTGGTTTAAATCCTATGTATCAGATCGATCTCAGTTTGTACATTTTAACGGTGAGTCCTCTGTGCACACCAAAGTTAGTCATGGAGTTCCACAAGGTTCTGTGGTTGGACCAATTCTATTCACCTTATATATGCTTCGTTTAGGCAATATTATTAGGAAACACTCCATAAACTTTCATTGCTATGCAGATGATACCCAATTATATCTATCGATCAAGCCAGATGAATCTAACCAGTTAGCTAAACTTCAAGCATGCCTTAAGGACATAAAGACCTGGATGACCTGCAATTTTCTGATGTTAAACTCTGACAAAACTGAAGTTATTGTACTTGGTCCCAAACACCTCCGAGACACATTATCTAAAGATATAGTTACTCTAGATGGCATTGTCCTGGCCTCCAGCAGCACCGTAAGGAACCTTGGAGTTATCCTTGATCAGGATTTATCCTTTAACTCCCACATGAAACAAACTTCAAGGACTGCCTTTTTTCACCTACGTAACATTGCAAAAATCAGGCACATCCTGTCTCAAAATGATGCCGAAAAATTTCTGCATGCATTTGTTACTTCTAGGCTGGACCACTGCAATTCCTTATTATCCGGCAGCCCAAATAAGTCCCATAAGACTCTCCAGTTGATCCAGAATGCTGCGGCACGTGTACTGACAAGAACTAGGAAAAGTGTTCGTATTTCTCCAACATTATCTTCTCTGCACTGGCTCCCTGTAAAATCCAGAATAGAATTTAAAATCCTTCTCCTCACCTACAAAGCTCGTAATGGTCTGGCACCATCGTATCTTAAAGAGCTCATAATACCTTATTACCCGACTAGAACGCTCCCAGAATGCAGGGTTACTTGTGGTTCCTAGAGTCTCCAAAAGTAGAATGGGAGCCAGAGCCTTCAGTTATCAAGCTCCTCTCCTGTGGAATCAGATCCAAGTTTGGGTTCGGGAGGCAGACACCATCTCCACATTTAAGAGTAGGCTTAAGATTTTCTTCTTTGATAAAGCTTATAGTTAGGGCTGGCTTGGCTGAGTCCTGAACCATCCCTTAGTTATGCTGCTATAGGCCTAGACTGCCGGGAAACTTCCCATGATGCACTTCTTTCCTCTATCCTTCTCTCCCTCTCCATCTGTATGCATTTTTATCCCATTACTGCATGTTACTAACTCAACATCTTCTCTCTCCCGTAGTTTTGTGCTTTCTCGTTTCTCTACGTCTGTCGCTTTCAGCAGGTATTTCTGCCTCCAGAGCTGCAGAGACTGGATCTGCGGTTGTGGGCCACCTGTTGCCCCCGTGTTCCTGTTCGACAACTGCTACTGCAGTTGTTATTGGCTTTGTTACTAATACTGACATTATTTTTCCTATAGCTGTCATTCCTATTATTACAACTTTATTAATATTAACACTACAATTACTATTCTACTATTAAAAAAAAAAAATTCTAGGTGGTATTTGCATTGTGTCTCCCTCTCCCTTATTCCCCATTATTAAATAATGGTCCGATAATGAAGGATTCTGTGGAAAGACTATTAAATGTTCACTTTCAATGTCATATACCAGAACAAGGTCGAGGGTATGGCTTCAACAGTGAATGGCTTCATGTACACTCTGACAAAAGCCAATTGAATCTAATAATGAGATAAATGTCCACATGAATATTGATATCACCTACAATAATCTGTTTTAAGGACTAAACTAGATAAAAATTCAGAATAAGGACCAGGAACACAGTACACTATAACAAACAGAATTGGCTGTCGTGTTTTCCAGGTCAGGTGTGAAAGACTAAGAACAAGGCTTTCAAATTAGTTATAATTTAGTTTAGGCTTAGGTTTGATTAATAGGCTTGAGTCGAAGATGGCTGCAACTCCATCTCCTCGGCCGATGCCTTGAGGAATGTGTTTATTAATATGACTGGGCGGAGTGGATTCATTTAGGCTACAGCTTTAGATGACAGAGATCTGATGTTTAAGAGTCCACATTTAATTCTCCTATTTTGTTGTGCTATTTCAGCGTTTTTGTTTAGGTTTTTATGTATAACTCCTCTTCTCTTAACTTTTGGTTTTATTAATTTAAGTGGTCGGGGGGCAGACACCGTCACTAAGGAGTTTTGGGTGGGTAACTGCTCTGGAAGCGCAGAGAAGCGTGTAGGACTGCAACTCTGCTCCTGGTCTCAACTCTGAGTTGTCATGGTTTAGGTCCACTAATGAAATCAGTCAGATTTCTGGATATGAGAGCTGTTCCATCCAAAGTGGGATGAATGCCATCTCTCCTAATCAGACCAGGTCTTCCCCAAAAAGTCCGCCAATTATCTACAGTCCACATCATTTGCTGGACACCACCTCGACAGCCAGCGGCAGAATGAAGACATGTAGCTAAACATGTCATTGCTGGTCAGGTTTGGCAGGGGCCTAGAGAAAACTACAGAGTCCAACACTGTCTTTGCATATGTACACACCTACTCAACATTAACTTTAGTGACCTCCGATTGGCGTAATCAGGAGTTGTTACCGCCGATGTGAATAACAATCTTACTGTATTTACGTTTATCCTTTGCCAGCAGTTTTACATAGGATTCAACGTCGCCTGCTCTGGCTCCAGGAATAAATTTGACTATGGTCGCTGGTGTCGCTAACTTTACGTTACTAAAAATGGAGTTGCCAATAATCAGAGTTGGTTTCTAAGCGGGTGTGTCGCTGAGAAAAGCCATTGGTAGCTACTAAGCTAAAGAACAGTAGCTAGAAAAAATGAATAGCGTGTAAACTCGTGGGATTAGCGAGAAAGTCATTAAAAGAAGGAGAAAGCTATGAGTGCTTGAGCAGAACTAATGTAGGTTTAAATGTATAGCAGATGGTTAGTCACTATAATGAAGAATCGAACAAAATTAACTGTGATGAGCTAGAGCAGCAAAAATACACTACTAGTAAAACAAACACCGGTGACCAGAAATTAGACAATACACTTACTGCAGCACGTCAGACAACAAAGCCTCTGTCAAACCCTGGGTTTGCAGCCCAACCAGAGCAGGAGGTAGTTGCAGCCCAACCAGAGCTGTAAATCGCTGTGGCACAGGAACTTGAGCCTGTCACAGGGCAGGAACTGGAGACCACCACGGCGCAGGAACAGGTATCGGCCGGACCGCCGACTGGCAACCAGACAGGACTGGAGACAGCTCTGGAACACGGCTGGACAGCTGAGTCTCTGTGATGCTGGGCAGCTGAGTCTCTGGGGCGCTGGGCAGTGGTAAGGACGAAGAGCTGGGCAGCAGTGAGGACTAAGAGCTGGGCAGCAGTGAGGACTAAGAGCTGGGCAGTCATGAGGACAAAGAGCTGGACAGCGGTGAGGACGAGGATCTGGACAACTGAGAGGCATGATGTCGGCATGGGCCATGCTTCCTTCTGGAGGTACTCCCTGAAGATGGCTCCAGTACAGGAACAGGCAGGGAACTGGCTGGATCACTGCTACCCATCTGGGTGCCGTCTGGCTCTAGAGCAAGGTCTAGCAGGAATGAGACCAGGGAGCTGGAAGAGATGGAGTATTGCTCTCATCGGGAGCCCCTCTTTCTAGGATGGGTTATCTTAAAGGCTAGCCGGGTCCCCCAGAAAACCATTCAAGTCCTCGGTCACCAGTCATCTCAGGCATATCGCTCCTACATTTGCAGCAGCCTTAACAATCTCTGTCAAGCTCACCTCAGTCTCCTCCTCTCCTCGCCTTCAATATATCTGTCCCAGACTAGCCTAAAAGGACAACTTCCTCCCCCACGGTGATCCCCTTGCTCACATCAATTCATCCATCCTCAACATCCAATACTTTCTCATTTCATTAAACCTCTAAAATCATATTCTTGTTATGTTGTCTTTGCTAGTGAATCCACCAGTTTAGACAAACTTATTTGGAAAATAGTAAAATGATCACCCAAATTATCTGTTGTAAACATCAATCACAGTTTACAGACTCATTTCCTGATTCAATTCAATTCCTGTGCAATGAGGGATTTGCGACATTTCACTCATGCACTAATTTTAATTTAATCATCCAAATAAAGTGGTTCTGGATAAACTGTTTGTTTACAACCTGTCTGATTGTCTGACTGCTCATGTTTCTAGTCCCGTTGGATGGGTCACCAATGCATGCAACTTGAACATGTAATATTGCTGCTCATTGGTTTTCTTTAACCATAACCGTGATCGTTCCCTAACCTTAACCAAATAGTTATTTTAACCAAACCACAATCTTTCCCTAGCCAAGTAGTTTTTGTACCTGAACCCAACCTACTCTTAATCATAGCAGTGGCAGATCAGGAAATGGTCACATTTAACACATCTTGCTGGAAAATGAATCTAATATAACATAACATTGAAACTCTATTGGACCATTGGTTTTATGACTTGACCTCTCTTCTCAGCAATCTATAGCACATCAAACTGAACCAATGTGCAAATCACGTCATTGTGTGAAACAAGCTGCAAGTAACATATATTCATTGCCAGCAGTATACCTTCTGTGATATGTAGCAATAAGCCATCACTCATACAGTGATATATACTGGCTTAAATGCAGCCCTCTGTAGATTTATAGGCGTTGGCCAAGAAATCCCTTGCAGGTGATTGGTGGACCATATATACCTACTGTTTCTCAGATTACACACATGCAAATCGTTCTAATAACTCCAGCAGTCTTAATTTTTTAATTTGTGATTATAATATCTTCAATTAATATTCATAAATAAATTATTTTAAATTATTTTCTTTAGGGCACTGGGAGAGAAAAAGGATGAAGGAACAGGAAGGAGTGGGCGATAGAAGAGCTTAAATGGCTCTCTGCAGAAATATAGATACATAAATCACACATACACTGAATAATTAGTTCAGCGAGGCAGGGTGATTGTGGGAATGGACAGAAGAGGTGATAAGCTAGCGGATGATTGTGACTCTTTAAAGGACAAGTTAAGCTGTGTTGGAAAGACACTTTCAAATCCACGATATTATTGTTATCTACTAATGAAGACCATCTGAGACATTCTAGTGAAGGATGAAGAGGACAGACAGAAAGAGGTGGAGGAGATGTGAAGGGAAAGGCCCAACAAAGACACAGATACATGAGTGGGGATGAGTTAGTGATCTATTGTCACTGGAACAAAAACGTAATGGTGTCCTTTGGGTGCACCTGGCGTGGATAAAGAGGAAGAAGGCTTTTAGATGACAGAGCACAAACCCTGGGTAGCTGAGGAAAACAGTCCCGTTATTTGCAGACCTGGAGGTAGCAGCACCTGATCTACTGAAACAAGCTGTACAGAAAATGAGAACATTTAACAAGGACATGCACGAAGGACCTTACGTCCTTTTGTATCCAGACTGCTCAGAAGTGGTCCATGTGCCTGGGTCAGAAAGGCCATTCAAATTGGCAGAATATAAAAAGGAAATAGGAAAGGCATATTCCAGGATCACTTTTTTCATTTGCCTAAAAAAAAAACTATAAAAGAGGTTAGTGAATCTCATGATTCAATATTTTTTTTACATATTTTGATACTCTGCTGGAGGATAGATAATGTTTGTTTGATTTATTTTTTTCAGTGGATGATACCTCAGACTATGATTCTGATTCTGAAATTGTCATCACGACAAGGAGCACAGCTGAATTCAATCGAGCTGACACTCTGGTACATCAGTTATTTCTATTTTTTTTTTTAAATATTTATGTATGTTTGTATTTATTTATTAGATGTGCATTGGATTTTATACATAAAATCTTTGTCTTGGTCAATAATTTAGTGGAAAAAGGTTTGTTTTAATTATTTTGCAGTAACTATTATACAGTAACACAGGAAACCAATCAGCATTGATATATGCTGTATGTGGTAATGGAACAATAATGGAAGCTGTTGAAAATTGTTGATAATTTTATCCATTTCCTCTCAGGTTTTTGAACCACAAAATCGAAGTACTCCCAAACTCAAACTGGAAGATGAAAGGTAGGTGTTGCACACTTGTACACAAAGGAACTTTCAGGCGTGCATGGATTGAAATTATTTCTTTACTTCTTGACTGGAAATAATAATAATAACCCATATCTTATTGGGCTACAGGGCTTTCACTACCGGGTAAAGGGCAATTTAACATTTTTTTTCATTTAAATCACAAAATTGTGATAAAACTACTGGCAGATATTTCACTACTTATTCAAATACACATTATACATTTATATTGCTGTTTTGGAGATGTTTTACCACTTTTGTTCACCTGGAAATACAGCAAGACCACACATAAGCTCAACGTTGCTACATGCTATCGGCTGTTTCTGTAACTGACTGAGGTGCCCCCTCGCTCCCTACCTAAAGGACCCACAGCTGCTTTTGTGAGCTTTACTTAATTCACCTGCAAGAGCTTATTGGTGTGTCCTAAAAACATAACAATAAGCTCTTGCAGGTGAATAAACACAAATGACAAATTTAACCAAACCATTAAAAAAAACATGTGAGAATGAAGTGGGGGGATGTAATGAAAGACAATGTTTTTTTTTCTAGTGGTAATCAACCAATAGGAATCTTGGCTGTGTCTTGGTGTATACATAATGTTTACATGATTTGACTGTAGGCCTGAAGGACACCTGCTGGTTTTAAGATGTCTAAAACACCCGCTTTAGCCCAGAACACCTTGGCCACTAGAAAAGACCTATTGTCTCTCATTTCATTCGTTTGACTCGCTGACAAAGGCTAGATGCCAAATTGCATGAGAGTACTTTTAAATAATCTATCTTTAAGTTGTTGATGTGATCAGAGAATTCGCTCTGATGAACTTGAAACAGAAAATACCATATGTGTAATGTGATTTATAACAAAATAATCTTTTTTTATAAATCTTTCTGTTCCCTCTACTACTACCTTTTACTCAAAACTTATATAGATTATAGCCTTTATCATGGAGCTAATAATTTTTATGTTTTATCATGTCTCAGAGATGCACCAGGACATTCATCAACAATTCGGCCAGGACAGGTAATAAGGCAGACTGGCACCATGACATTTCTTGCTTTCAGTGTTGTTGTTTCAGACATTTTAATCTTTATTTTTCAGATAGTAATATCTGATGCTGAGGATCTGGATCCACCTGAAAAAATCCAGAAAAAACTTCTTGCTACAGGTAAATAAAAAAATCATAATGACTGACATAATTTAAATTTATTTAACTGATTACATGGGGAGGACATTTTGTTTGTAAGATGTTTTAACATGGAAATTTAATTAATAATAATATAATTTCCCAACAGTAAATACACAGACCTGTATTCACCAAATGTTGAGCAAGAGGATGAAGAGCCGGTTGCTGTCAATGTGAAGAATTTCCAACACACAGCAATGTAATATGACAGCTTTTGACTATAGCACTCCTGTTTTTTCACTGTACAATAGTTCTGGTATATCTGGAATATCCACAAATAAAGTCACTTTTTGTCATTACAGGGAGGAGACGGACATTACATTACCTGACATCATAGCAAACCTGTCACTTCCTATTGATCATAAAAGAGTCAGCCGGTTCAACATCTCAAGGGCTAATGTTTGGGATGGGGCAGTCAGAGGTTTCAAGCGTACAACATATTCTGAAACCTGTGACATGCTGGTCAAATTTACTGATGATACTGGTGTTCTGGAAGAGGGAATTGACACTGGTGGTCCAAGACGAGAGATTTTAACTCTACTAATGAAACACCTAAAAGACCGGCCCATTTTTGATGGACCAGAAGGGCATCGATTCTTGGTCTACAATGCAAATGGTATGCATATGGGTTAGATGTGTACTATAGGCTACTAATGGTTGGTTAAGTATCATTGACCATATATATCACATGACAAATGCTTGTATATTACAGTATATAATGCATTGTTTGTTTTAATTTTGCAATATGAATTCATTCACAGCTCGTAGATTTAGAGAAAGCGTATGACAGGGTGCCGAGAGAGGAGCTGTGGTATTGAATGAGGAAGTCTGGAGTGGCAGAGAAGTATGTTAGAGTGGTGCAGGACATGTATGAGAGCTGTAAGACCGTGGTGAGGTGTGCTGTAGGTGTGACAGAGGAGTTCAAGGTGGAGGTGGGTCTGCATCAAGGATCGGCTCTGAGCCCCTTCTTGTTTGCTCTGGTGATGGACAGGCTGACAGATGAGGTTAGACAGGAATTTCCATGGACTATGATGTTTGCGGATGACATTGTGATTTATAGTGAGAGCAGGGAGCAGGTGGAGGAAAATCTAGAGAGATGGAGGTCTGCTCTGGAAAACAGAGGAATGAAGCTTAGCCGCAGTAAGACAGAATACATGTGTGTCAATGAGAGGGACCCAGGTGGAACGGTGAGGTTACAGGGAGCAGAGGTGAAGAAGGTGCAGGACTTTAAGTACTTAGGGTCAACGGTTCAGAGCAATGGAGACTGTGGAAAAGAGGTGAAGAGGCGAGTGCAAGCAGGATGGAGAAAAGTGTCAGGTGTGTTGTGTGATAAAAGAGTATCAGCAAGAATGAAAGGAAAGGTGTTCAAGACAGTGGTGAGACCAGCGATGTTGTACAGCTTACAACATCAGAGGGACAGAGTACATCAGAGGGACAGCTCATGTTAGATGTTTCGGAGATAAAGTCAGAGAGGCCAGATTGAGGTGGTTTGGACATGTTCAAAGGAGAGACTGTGAATATATTGGTAGAAGGATGCTGAGGTTGGAGCTGCCAGGCAGGAGGTCTAGAGGAAGACCAAAGAGGAGATTTATGGATGTAGTGAGAGAGGACATGAAGTTAATTGGTGTGAGTGAAGAGGATGCAGAGGACAGGGTTAGATGGAGGCACATGATTCGCTGTGGCGACCCCTGTAAGGGAACAGCCGAAAGGAAAAGAAGAAATTCATTCACAGCTGTTAGAGAGGATGAATACTACCTGGCAGGAAAGATGATTGCTGTGTCAGTTGTGCATGGAGGTCCAAGACCCCATTTCCTGTCGAAAGATCTTGTACATTATCTTGCAGGCCAGCCTTCATTCAAAGCACCAATTAATTTAATAACTGATGAAGAAATAGGGGAAGCTTTGCAAGAGGTGAGAATAGCATAAGGCTACGATATGGTAGGGCAGGGTTTTACATAGTTCCTGCAGTGTTTTGAGACAGTGTTTACTTCCTATATCCAGTACAGAATTTGTTTCCTTAATTTATTAGTTTTTGATGGTGTAAGATTACACTATGCTGTGTATGTATCTCATTAAAAAATAGGCAAAGAGATACAGTGCTTACGGTTATTGACTGGGGTGTTTATGCTCCTTTTCATGTGTTTCAGATTGAGAATGCTGCTTCATTGGATGCTCTACACGAATGTATGAGACACAGCACAATGTTACAGACAGCAGATTGTCTGAGACATGTGGCTACTGTGGAAGAAAAGAGAAATTGTTTCAGACTACCTCCAATGGTATGTTATTGACCACAACTCATCTGTAATTGACAGGTAAGATGATATTTGTAGTGATGAGATTTTCTTCTTTTTTATGTATTTATATAAGAATTGTTAGTTTGAAATACCTCAGGGTCCCCATCTTTGGTTTATGCAAGCATGTATATCCATTACCAATTTGTCACTGTGACAGAATTTGTAACTTAGTGTATTTCAACTGATATGTGATGTCGCCTCATTCTGTGCCTTGTCAAACTACAGTGCCTTCATTAAGTCTACACACCTTATAGATTCAATTTAAAATAGATATTAATCTTTTCCCTCATCAATCTACACACAATATATCATAATGACAAAGCAAAAACAGAAATTAGATCTCAGGTTTTTCCTCCTGACTAACTCCTCCATAGAGTTCAAGAAGAAAATCAGTCCAGTTACCCCTTAAAGTGATCCATCCACCTCTACTGCACATCTGGCAGCAGAGTGATGGTTTGAGGCTCACTTGATCCATCAAACCCTTGATGACTCGCTGCTGTTTATCCAACCACCTGCTCCATACTGTGCCTGTGTCATTTACATCTGAATCTATTCCTGCCCTGATTGGTGTGGTGGGAATTACTAGAATTGTTGGGTCTTTGTATATTATAGAGTGTGGTCTAGACCTACTCTATCTGTAAAGTGTCTTGAGATGACTCTTGTTATGATTTGATACTATAAATAAAATTGAATTGAATTGAATTAAAGGGTTATATAGGTTATTATATAATATAAAAGCAGATATAATATATAATATAAAATCAGATATAAGAGTGTGCTGATGTTGATGGGTGTGTAAAGCCTGAAGCTTCATACACAAGGAATCCAGGCTGGAATTATTCCAAAGGTGGTTCAACAGCATACTGAAAAAAGGGTTCATTAACTTATGTGAATGTGATATTTCTTTTTTTTTTTTTTTAAATTAAATTGGCTACAATTTCTAAAAAACTGTTTTTGCATTGTCATTGACGTATTGTGCGTATACTGATGAGGAAAAAGATTAATATTACTATTTTAAATTGAATCTATAACACAACAAAGTTTTGAAAAAGTGCATGGGGCATGTAGACTTTGTAAGTGCTCAAGCCACCCAGCCGTCTGTGTCATTCCAGTCTTCTGTTTCTGTGTGTAATACTTAGTTTGTAACAATTAACTTTTAATGTGCAATGTGAAAACAGGGTTCTTTAAATCAATTTTCAACACAACCATTTCCCCCCCCAAATGTATGTTTGTTAAGGTGGATAGTAAGTGTAGAGAAAAGAATATTTAATAGTTTTCTTTAATTTAAATTCAGTTGCCACTACACAGCAGTGAAACAATGTTTTTGTTCACTCTGTAGATTCAGGGAGGGTCTTTCAACCCTGGAGTTTTTGACTGCACTACAGCAACACCCTACTTTGCTGGCCCCTGCCCTGTGCCACTCTGAAAAGCAACTCACTGCTTTTGACCTTGAGATACTCTTCAAACCTGGCCTCAGTCCTTCGGGGAGTAATCGAAGACTTAAAGAAAGTCAAACCATGGGCTACTGGGCAGACTATTTCCTTGATTGTATAGGTTTGTTCATTTATTTGTTTTTTATAACTAGTTAAGAAAACACATGGAAATTAAAGCTGCAAGCAGCATTTATCGGGGTTCAAGCATTTCCGGCCTTTAAGCACATAAGCATCAAAAGACATTAAGTTTTATTTAGCAGTAATGTAACCACCTAAATCACAGAAGGAAAAGACCATTACAGGCAATTTACCATAGGAATTCTATATTTTTGAAAGTTATAGTGCCACCTAAGGTCCGATCTCCATGAAATTTTGCATGCTTCTTTAGAACAGTGGTTCTCAACTCCAGTCCTCGGGACCCACTGCTCTGCACATTTTGTAAGTCTCCCTTATTTAATGCACCTGATTCAGATCATCAGCTCTCAAGGAGAGAGCTCCATGAACTGAACTGAGTGTGTCAGATAAGAGAGACATACAAAATGTACAGAGCAGTGGGTCCCAAGGACTGGAGTTGAGAACCACTGCTTTAGAATGTTATGTCTCATATGCTCACCAATTTTTGTGAAGTTCTGAGTTTTCGTTTAGGATTTATAGGCTTTTGAGTGTTTTGCTACACCCATTTTCTAAATGACCCTGTTATGGCTACCCAAATGGTAAAATTCAACTTTTTTTTAGATAATTATTGATCTAGAGAATCTTTTCACGAACAACTACTTTTCCTGGCGGGCTGTATTTGTTTTATATTTTGTATTGATCATTATTGTGCTCGTTTTTTTGTTTTTCATTACTCGTTCCTGAGAAGAAAATCGAATGACCAAAAGATGCAATTATCCTTTATGAAGACCACTCACCTTCCCTTTCTAATTATAGACCACCAGGACTCAATACACTGGTTATTTGTAGATGAGCCGTACATGTGGCTGGACGCGCCAGAGTAGTAGTCACTGTGATGGTGGCGTAGCGTACATTGAATTGCAGCCATTATGCTGTTCTCAGTGCCGTAATCAGTCCTCAGTATCATGGTGATGACACCGAGGTTTCGACACATGACATGAAATAGTGAGCAGTCACTGTTGAGTTATTATTTGTTGGTCCACATTCAAGCCACAGTACTTTAAATCCATCTATGCATCCCGATATGGCCAAACCGAATGGCTTAAGTTTATCATAGCCATCTGTGTGCCACATATAGTTAGGTCCCATTGAGTGGTAGGTTCTTCTTGTAAACCTTCTGCGTGTTCTGCTCTCACACCCTCGAGGATTAAGCTCCCGGAGCAAATTCATCACATCATCTCTCTTCACTCGAAAATTGTACTTTTGTTTAAGTACCTGCCACATCGTGCGGTAGCCAAATAGTTGTCCAGGTCCACGAAGTTCCAATCTGATGGCGTTACTCACGGAGGTTGGAGAGGAATAATCCTTTCTGCGGTACAACCCAGCTTCATTCAGTTTACTTTTAAGAGTCCTCAAGCTGATGTTTACACCGTGTAGACTTGACATCATGTCCACGATTACAGCGTATGAATGGCCCTCGTTAAAATATTGAACACATTGATGCAGTATGTCTGGTGTTTCTGTCTGATCCGTGTCCTTTAGAAACTCCAAACACCGACCACACGTAAAGCAAAACCGCGTTAAGCTGCTCATGTGTTTGCCACAAAACGGGCAAAACATCCCTGTCCATGTTCAGTCACCATAAACTTTATTTACGCCATTAACTCCACAACCACAACACGAATTTACCGCGCTCACCAACAACAACACCTTTCACCGCGTCACTTACGGTGTATGGTACATTCCCTTTCCGTGAAGAATCTGTCATTGTAAATTTGTTTCGGGACTGGTAAGTGTTTTGCATCTTGTTAATTTGTTTTCTAAAATGTAAATTTGTTTCATCCTTGGCAAAAGTGTTTTTCCCATGTAATTGTGTTTTATGATAGGTAAAAATGTTTTCCAAAATGTAAATTTGTCTCGAGCTTTGTAAAAGTGTTTCACATTTTGTAATGTTGTTTTGCACTTCCCGGCCACCGTAAAGAGGAGCTCCAGGAATAGATTATTCAGTTAAAGTGAAAAATTCTGGTAAGATCAAGTAACAGTTAGCATTATCTACTATTTGGCATAACTGTCTTGCAAATATTTTTCATTTCCTTTACCCTAGCTGTATTGTAATAACTGCCTTAGCAAAAGTGATGTTTTTGTTTGACATTGATCAATTTTCATTGCACATTTAGCTACTGCCTTGTTAGACACTAGGCTAATACTGTTCTGTTTTACAGAATGCAAGGGAAATGATAGCTAACAAGCATTTTTTTCCTGTTCTGGTCTAGTGTCCAGTGAGCCCTTTTCTTTCACAGAGGAACCTTAGGTGTGCAAGGTGTGTGTTTTACTGTGTGATATGACTAAGGTTATGTCAATGATACTTTTTAGCTACATTACTTACCATATGGTAAGCTACATTACTTTTTAGCTACATTACTTACCATATGGTAAGCTACATTACTTTTTAGCTAAATTACAGTCAAACAAGAAAAAGATTTTGAGTCAGGCAGGTACCCAGTAGATGGCAGTATTTGAATGTTGGTGTTGCTCATGCCAGTTATAAGAATTTCTGTTTTGGTTGAGTTCAATGGAAGAAAAGTCTTTAACATCCAGTTTCTTACATCTACTAGGCACTCCTGTAAATAACTGATACTGACTGAGGTCAGTAGGCTTAACAGGGACATACAACTGTGTGTCTTCAGCATAACAGTGAAAGAAAACACTAAGGGGGACAGAGCTTTTGAAATAAGAGCCCGATTAGCGGAGCACAGGTGTGAATCCCTCTAGCAGTGAAACCTGCCTGGCTAGAACTTGCCTCACTCCAGCATTGGGTGAAACCACAGACTTTTAAAAAGAAAAATCACGTGTGATTGGTTGGTAGATCTGTTGCTATTGGTCACCATGGTTCCATTATAATACATTATAATTACATTACTGAAGACTATACTGTCGTAGCGGGGGTGCTATAGAGAGGTATGTGGACCCTCAAGGGCCAGGTGGGAGACTTGGGGCGGATGGCCCGGGGCTGGACAGGTGCGGAGCTGGGGGCCTCGGGCGGACGGCCCGGGGGCAGGACAGGTGCGGAGCTGGGGACCTCAGAGCTGATCTCCCGAGGTCCGTGATGGAGACTGACACCATCCGAAGACCAGACAGAAGACCGGCGGCGAACACTGAGAGTCACTGGAGGCCGGCGACGAAGACGGAGGCCTTCTGAAGGCCGGCGATGAACACGGAGCCCTTGGCCCTCGGGAGCTCCCTGTCCCGAGGCCCAGTCGCCTCGGCGCCATGCCTTGATGTCCCGCCGGCTCCAGATCCAGCCACCTCGCCACCCTGCCTTGATGTCCCGCCGTTGCTGGTTCAAGGTCCAGCCGCCTCGTCGCCGGCTCCCGGCCCTGCCGTCTCGCCACCCTGTCTTGATGTCCCGCCGTCGCCGGCTCGACACCCTGGTGTCCAGTTGCCGGCTCCCCGTCTTGACGTCTCGTTGCCAGAAGGGTTCGGTCTTCGTCGCCGGCCTCCAGAAGGGTTCGGTCTTCGTCGCCGGCCTCCAGAAGGGTTCGGTCTTCGTCGCCGGCCTCCAGAAGGCCTCCGTCTTCGTCGCCGCCCTCCAGTGACACTCAGTGTACGCCGCCGGTCTTCTGTCTGGTCTTCGGATGGTGTCAGTCTCCATCACGGACCTCGGGAGATCAGCTCTGAGGCCCCCAGCTCCGCACCTGTCCAGCCCCCGGGCCGTCCGCCCGAGGCCCCCAGCTCCGCACCTGTCCAGCCCCCGGGCCGTCCGCCCGAGGCCCCCAGCTCCGCACCTGTCCAGCCCTGGGCCATCCACCCCAAGTATTTAGGGGTAAGTATCCCCTAGGGTATTTAGTCTGGGTCTTTGTTCTGTGTTGGATCATGGTTGTACACATGGTGGTGTTCCTTGCCGAGCCCTTGACTGTGAGTTTATCTTGGATTCTTTATTCTCCGGTGGACCATTTTTGGATTTTGGATTTTGTCTGCTCATTACCTGTCTGCTCACCTCTGCCTGTTCTTGCCTGCATTCCACCCTACAATAAACACGGTAGTTATCCGGCTACTTCACCTGAGACCGCTTCCTCTTCATCTGCTTTTGGGTCCATATACCTCTCTATAGCACCCCCGCTACGACAGAAGTAAAAACACAAGACACACAAGGGAAAGAGAATACTATAAAATAAAAAAGGAAGTGATAACACCTAAACTACCACATATACGCGATGACGAAAGATGGAACATAGAAGTCCCCAAACTGAAGAACAAAAGACCTTGGCTCCTTTGTGAACATTGTGACAATGAACTCAGTATTTTGAGCATAAAAAATGTTATTTCAGAAATCCAGTTTGGGAAAGAAATTCTGTTTTTGTGTATCTTTTTTATAACATTAATGTCAACTTTGCAAATCTAGTTAAGCTACAGTTTAACTTTATCTTGTTTAATTTAGTCTATAATTACAATAAGACTGATCTATTTATACCAGAGATTTTCTTAAAATGGAGTTAGTACCTTTTAGAAAAAGCTGTAACCTCAGTGGTGAGTTAACCCCCCCTACTATCCTGATTTGCACTTGTATAGCTCACAGCGTTTTCATTTACATGTGAAAGCCCCCACTAGACCTAGGGTCAACTGCCAAGCTTCTTGGGCTTGTAAAACTGCCAGAAACTGAAACCCCACGTCAGTTACTGGCAGTTCCTGGTAGTTTTCTGTCCTGCCTACAAATTCCAGTGAACAGTCGTTAACCTAAACTTCCATGGCAATTTACAGCGCTGCTTATTGACAAAAATCACACTTTTCATAAACATAGTTTTATAGTAAGAATATTGTATGTGTGTGTGTGTATATGTGTATATATATGTGTGAACCTATATAATATTGTTGAAAATTAATTCCTGTGCAATTCTACAATGCAAATTTGGCTGTACTCACTGTTATGACATTACTATCCCCTCCTCCACTAGGAGCTTTACAGACCATCCCAGACCTCTTCCTCCCCATCACCACCCCAGGATCATCCCCTCTGCTGTGAGGAGACACAACAGTTCAGCGTGGACCTTCCACTCCACACGCGCTCACCACTATGAAGCACAACCAGAGGAGGTTACCTTCTCTCTCCTCAGTCCCAACCCACCAACCTCCGTTACAGCATCAGCAGCACCTGCCCCGAATCCCCCTCCCCACCCACAGCAACAGAGCTTTGGGGCGGCTGTGGCTTAGTGGTAGAGTGGGTCATCCACCAATTGGAAGGTCGGAGCGGGTTGTCAACCAATCGGAAGGTTGGAGGTTCGATCCCGGCTTCCCTCAGTCCAAATGTCGAAGTGTCCTTGGGCAAGACACTGAACCCCAAATTGCTCCCGAGGGCTGTGCCTTCGGTGTGTGTGAATGATTAATTAGTTTCTTTGTACTGATGAGCAGTTCTGCCGTCAGTGTATGAATGTGTGTGAATGGGGTGAATGCAATATGTAGTGTGTGTGTGAAGCGCTTTGAGTGGTCAAAAGACTAGAAAGGCGCTATACAAGTACAGTCTATTTACCATTTAGCTATGCAGCAGTAGCTGCACCTATTCCCCCTCCCCACCCACAGCAGCAGAGCTATGCAGCAGCACCTGCCCCTTGTCCCCCTCCCCAACCACTGCAGTGGAGCTATGCTGCAGTTGTAGACCAGCCTACTGCCACAGTCCCTCCTCCTGCTACCTCTGTGCTGGGAGGCTACAGGGAGATGTTGCACACCCTGTGAACCCAGCTACTGTCAAACACCTTGCAGCAACTTAAAGGTTAAAATGCATTACACTGATCATAGGAAATTACATTTTGGTAAGAGGAAGGAGCAGGTTTATACTCATCAGACTAAATTCAGCATTTAAATTAAATAACAGAATTCAAGTGTATTTAAGTCTGTGTCCTTTTATTCAGTTGTCAGTTCATCATTGCAAGCACCCTGGTTTCTTGTACCTGTGAGATCTGGATTCTTTGTTTCCCTTGTACCTTGCCTGTCTGTGGATTTTGGATTTTGCCTACTCACTGCTGGACTTGTTTTTCTGTTTTAGACTGCTTACCTGCTGAGAGTTGCTTTTGGCCGCTAATTCAGTGTAAGCCTTTTTGTTAATAAATTATTGATATGCACCAGCTTCGTCTGTGTTTGGGTCCTATTCCACTGTATTCCCTGTGTTCCGGCTTGACTAACTATAACAAATACATTGTACACAGAAAAACACCAATAAACCCAAGAGCTGAGCCCAGAAAAGAGACCACACTCTGACCAGTCGTACAACAACACTGCTTTCCAAACACATCAGAGTAAACCAAATTATAATGCAAAAAGCTAACTTTGGAAAGAAGAAACTAAAAGCCGAAGTAGATCAGAATGTTATCTGGCTGTTGTTACAACCTGTCATTGTCTCACCAGCCACTACACTCATCACAGTCACTCTGCACTCCCTCACCTGATTACTAATTCCCAACACCTGTCACCCTTAGCACACCTGCACATAATCAACCACCCTACTTCCTATAAAACCCAGCTCCGCACCTCAGTCAGTGTCCGGTCTCGTTTATACTAAGGACAGATCTTAGTCGTCTTCCTGCGTATACTTCACGGACTCACCACTACGATTCATTGGAAAATTACCCCGTGGAACTCCGAACCCCGGCTTCTGTCTATCTCAAATCTTCTGAGTGTGTCGCTCCTACTCCTGGCTCCCGTCTGATTCCTGTATCCGGAGCTCCTGTGTGTTTCCTGTCTTCCGTGTGTGTCGCCCCAGTGCACACACGATTCCGCCAACCGTAAGATAAAGGACAGTATCTATTTCACTCCATTATACTTCTGTGTTGCAATAAACATTCTCTGTATCCTTACCATCGTCTCCGGTTACTCTGTCCGTAACAGCTGTAAAAAGAGATTATGAATTGGCAGAATATCTCTCTACTGTCAGAGAAAGAAAGCAGTGTTGGGACTCAGATGAATTCATTCATTTGAGTGACTGAACTTTTGTTAGGAGACAGCATTCTCTTTTGTCCCACAATCCTGAGAGCCAGTGAATGCAGCATTGGCCAGTCTGACCTGTGACCCAGACTCAGGTTAATAAAAAGGTCAGTGATCATTTGTTCGCTCTCTTTCTCCTGGAATCTTTCACTGCGGCAGACAGCCCGTTGCTGTCGCCCTCTCATTGAGGCTGTCTGCTCACCAGCAGACACCCACCGGAACTCTCTCCTCCTATTTACTTTTTATATATATATATATATATATATATATATATATATATATATATATATATATCAAAATCACAATTCTTCTGTTTTTTTTCAATTATTTGTCGTTTTTATTTCACACTTGCTTTGGCAATGTAAACGTCTGTTTCCCATGCCAATAAAGCCCCTTTGAATTGATTTCAATTGATGTCATATAACTCTGTCTAATGGGAAAAGGTTGGATGTTGTGCTGAACTCACAGAGAATTAACCCACCGCTAATATATGTATGTGTGTAAGCCACTGCTACTTGTTGGTTCAAGTCCAGCACGGACCAGAACCCCTAACTACTCTGAAAATGTCATGAAACTGGAAAACGTGTAATATTTTGGCAACTGATTATTTTAAGAAATAATTAGATAACATAACAAATAATTAGACTGTATTGTGATGGTTATTTAAGTTTATTTGAAGTGATTTTGCTGTAAATAAATGACCGTCATCTGGTGTAGCAAAATGTTCTGCATTTAGAAGAGAATGGAGAGTATAAATACAAGAAACGGTTTATGCAATGACAGCCCTGTCTCCTAGAAATTACATTTATATACTACTAATTTGCAACAGCAAACGTTTTGAGGGAAATGTAATGCCAACCGAATTAGGTTTTCGATTAACATGATGAGGAAATGTTGCTAATTGACATACTTGGCATGTCGCAAAAATGTTGATATTGAACGTATCAGTAAAATGTTCACTGAAAACGTATTTCATTTGTTTTCCGCCAGTATAGGCAATCTTGCAATACACTACCACTCGTAGTGACTATAGGATTAGTAATATGTAAGATTTGGCCTGAATTTTTGTTTAAAACATTAAAAAAATGAACTAACCATATCAACAGAATGTGAAGAAGTAACAGTTATGACGTCATGTCAAAGACATCTATGTATTCTGTTGCAGAGATATCAACTGAAATTAGCATGCTAACCTGCTAACCCGGCCCGTCCTGTGTTGTAATACCACTTGTGCCTTGAGAGGCAATATTTCGATAGTATAGTTCAGGTAGTTCCAGCTGGGAGATGTGTGTGAGCTGCAAGTTCGCTATGTTACACAAGTTCTCTTAGCTTTTTTAGTCTAGGAAATATTCTTACACCTATTTTCCTTATCAAACTGAAAAATACAACCGTAGACCTTCTGAATTCACGTTTCTCTTTTTCACTGAACTATTACATTGTAAAAGACAATTCATTCAAACTCCGACAGAAACAAAACACAACTCACCAAACCATCCTGGTTAGTCTTTAAACTTTTCCAACAATCACCAACTCTGGTCGAAATAAATCCTTAATCCACTGAGTTAGATGTGAGATATTCTGCCTCTACACGCTGTCACTGCCTCTGATGCCCGACCAGTGGCGATTCTAGTATCTGTTGGGGCCCTAGGCAAAAATACCCACGTTGCCCCACCAACCAGCAGTTTATCACCATTATGTTATAAATAATGACACTAATGACAAATTAAACGAAATCTAAACTTTTTTATTTCAAATGTTCACATTAGTAGTTTTTTTAAACATTATTAATATAAAAGAACAATAAAAACCTAAATAACGTCAGGAACTGATAACAAAAAAACAGGGTATATATTGTCATAAAGAATCTAGGACATGTGTTATCAATCAAAGTCAAAGTTATTGAACTCACAGTTATCAGTATCAGCACTGATTAAGTTCAACTTTTAAATAGCATTCATAGCTTATCTCGGACACAGTTAAGTTACAGAAAAAGCTGTTGTCTAACAGTTAGCTGTTTTTTCCCCTCCAAATCACTCCATTGTCCCATACCAAAGGTCTACTCTAGAAATGGCAGAGACAATGTTAATTTCGGTAACATTGCCCGGGATTGAATGGTTGTGTGAAGTTTCAGTACTGTCTCTGCTGTAGCTTATTCGCTTTCTTTCAGCCTGCTAGATAACAAGTTAGTCGAGTGCTGCACTCAACTCGGACTGCACTCCAGGCTGGAGTCTCCAGATCTGATAGCTAGGTTAACTAACAAAAAATGTGAAAGAATGAACGTCATTAGTCTAATGCTAGCTGAAGTTATTCAAGTGTCTTCCCCATAGTTAAGGCTAACGTTAGACTAAATAACAGCATTAAGACAGTTATTTACTGTTATACAACTTAATCGTCATTATCTGCTCCACTTACCACTGTCTTGCTTTCTTTTTTCCTCATGCTCTTTTTTCTCTTTCTTTTTCACTTCCAGACAATAACTCCGCTTCATTTTCCTTCATTGACTTTCAATTCAAACTTCATGTATCATGCAAGTTCGACGGGAATGACATGGGCCCCCTTCAGGGAGGTTTCCTACTGAGGTGTCATTGCAAAAAGTCCATTGTTTGATTAAGGTGGAGGAGGTTGCGGTCACCACATTTGGAGGATCTGGAGTAAAGTTAACAGCCTGGGGTCCAAAACACTTGCCTGCCTTGCCTGTTCAAAAGCTACGGCTCTGTGCCTGACCTTCCTCTCTGTCCTCTGCTGCTTGATGCCTCTCCTGTCCCCGCCAGGGTTGGCAGTGATTATCTGTAACTCTCCTATTTATGTCATTTAACACTAAGTAGGCCTAAGATGTTTTCAGGTGATTGTTTCTATAGTTTAACATTTAATTGTCATAAAATTACAGCATTTATACTGGAAGTGAAAGAAACTTGAAATTACAGTAATATTTTGTATTTGATGTATGGAAAATAAACAGAATTTTATGGTTTTCCAACCTTACATTATTCTATCGTTTTGTAGCCTTTTTTTTCTGGCATCCGTGCTTCCAGAATTTCACCGTTTTTTATGAGACTTTTTTTTTTTACAGTGTATCTCAAAGACATATGAATCTATGAAATATGCACAGCAAGAATATATTAATATTTTTTCTTGTGTAAGTGTTACCCAACTCACAAATGAGGTGTCTGTCATCATAGCTCATCTATAATCTACAGGTTGTCAATCTGGCTTTCGTCAACACCACAGCACTGAGACAGCCCTTCTCAAAGTCACCAATGACCTTTTAATGAATGCAGACGCAGGCATGTGTTTAATTCTTGTGCTGTTGGACTTAACTGCTGCTTTTGATACAATTGATCGTGGCATTCTTTTAGATAGACTGAGGCACCTGGTGGGCATATCTGGCACTGGACTAGACTGGTTCTCATCTTATCTGTCCAATAGGAAATTCTGTGTCAGCATTAATAACTTCATGTCATCCTTTTCCCATATCAAGTATGGTGTGCCTCAAGGTTCAATTCTGGGACCAATACTGTTCTCCTAATACATGCTTCCCTTGGGTGATGTCATCCGCAGACATGGTATTTCTTTTCATTGCTATGCGGATGACACACCCTCCCTGTCAAGCCCACTGACCTTAGTATGCTGAGTTCTCTGCAGGACTGCCTGTCTGACATAAAAAATTGGATGTCGATAAATTTTCTTCAGCTCAACTCAAATAAAACTGAAATCCTTGTTATTGGGCCCCAACACATCACTAAACAAATACTGCCATCTACTGGTAACCTGTCACAACATATCAAGCCTGTTGCAAGAAATCTTGGTGTCCTGTTTGATAGCAATTTATGTTTTGAGCAACATATCACTAAGCTTGTCCAATCATGTTTTTATCACCTCAGAAATATTGCAAAAATCCGATCTATTCTAAATCTTAGTGATGCAGAAACTGTTGTACATGCTTTTATCTCCTCACGCCTTGATTATTGTAACAGCCTGTTCACTTGTCTTAATCAAAAAACTTGGACACGACTGCAGACTGTACAAAACTCAGCTGCTAGGCTGTTAACCAGGACCAAGAAGTACGACAACATAACACCTGTTTTAGCCTCTTTACATTGCCTCCCTGTTGGTTTTAGGATTGATTTTAAGATCTTGTTGATTACTTTAAAGGCTCTTCATGGCCTGGCCCCAGATTATATTTTAGACCTTGTAATCCCTTATGAACCTTCACGTAGTTTGAGATCTTTGGGCAGGGGTCTCCTGTCTGTTCCTGAGTCCAGGATGAAAACTAAGGGGGACAGAGCTTTTGCTATCAGGGCCCCGAGGCTCTGGAACAACTTGCCTGAAGAAATTAGGTTGTCTGAGTCAGTGTCTTCGTTTAAGTCTCGTCTCAAAACACATTTTTATCTGAAAGCATATCCTGATTTTACCTGAACTGGTTGTTTATTTTACTGTTTATTTTATTGCTTTTGTGTATTTTATTTTATTATATTTCATCATTCACTGTGGTATTTTATTTCTCTTGTTGTGAAGCACTTTGTACTTTGTTTTGATAAGTGCTCTATAAATAAAGTTTTATTATTATTATTATAGGTGTACAACCTTACCTTTACCTGAGGAAGACCATATGGTCAAAACATCGTCATGTCCATGTAGAATAAAATAACTGTGACTGAGACTGCAGTGTATGGGTTATTTTTTGTCTTTTTGTGCACATAATTGCTATCCAACACTTGCAAAGTATTTATGGAGATGTGTGTGCCACTTGATGATTCTCTTCTTTTATTCATATCATCTGTATGTTGACAGGAAATCAAAATTTACAGTATAGAAAAAGCACAAGTGTTTTTTTTATACTGTACTTCCACCGAAGAACAAAAATATATTAGTTGTGGTTAATCTCTTCTTCCACCACACAATCTCTCCCCCTGACTCCAACCTCTGAGATTTATTTCTCATTATGTTTTATTTTGGCGGTCGACTGTCTGCTCCACAGCAAGATACCCCCACCTCCAAACACACACTCATCACCAGCAACAACCACCCACCCACCCACACACACACACCCAGTAACAGGCATCTAAGTGACAATAAAATGGTAACAAACACACACACATCAGATGGCAGAGCATCAAAATGGGCATCCAACCCTTTCTCTCTCACAGATAGACTCTGCAGCCAACAAAACCCAGCAGTGTGTCACTAATACACACACTGTTGGGACTCCACAGATGAATTCTTTAATTTGTGTGATTTTTAACTGAACTTTATTAGGAGACTGCATTTTCTTTTGTCCCACAATCCTGAAAGCCTTTGAACGCAGCTTTACAGTGCCCATGGGTCAGTCTGACCTGTGACCCGGATGTCACCAGGTTAATGAAAAGGTAAGCAGTCATTTGTTTTGTCTCTTTCCTCCTGGCTTCGCCTCCAGCATGCAGCAGACGGCTGTCTGCTACCACCGCCATGTAATCTGCTCGGAGCAGAAACACGCAGCAGAACCAAACTCTTTGATCATACAGCAGTGACGCGAGGGCCTACTAGATCTCTGCAACAAGGTTTAGCACCAACGGCTATTACACAAAGCCTACCAGCTAAACTTTAAAAGCAACTAAGGAAGTTAGCGCCAAGCTAACTGTAAGGAGGACAACAGACAACAGACCGGGTTCTACCCATCAGCATAAATGGACACTGCACAGCAAAAGACTGCTTCATACCGCAATTCTTCCCCCACCTGGCACATACACAACCTAACAGCTGTTAGCTGGCGGTCCGTCTGGACCAAGGCAACCCCTTTTCCCTCCTTGGACTGGTATTGTAACTTAACTGGGCAATATATAGCTTCACATAGCTTAACAGTGTACAGGACTGTTTCGTTTTCATGATGTACATGTACTGATGTGTTCATTGAGTTTTATTATAAAGAGTACAGTCTAGACCTGCTCTATAGGAAAAGTCCAATGAGATAACATCTGTTATGAATTGGCGCTATATAAATAAAATTGAATTGAATAGAATTTTATTGTTGTGATGTGTTTTCACTGTTAGGTCTTTTGGTAGCCACATGCTAAGTTGATGTTAGTTAATGTTATGCTTTACACAGACAGAGTCTTTGCATGCTCACTAACTCTCTTTTAATCTGCCACCATTTATCCTACACAGTTCACACATCCACTCCAATTTGACCTTAACAAAGCCACACTCTTTTCAAACATGGCCTAGCCGTCATTTTGAATTTCCTTTCTTTGTCTAACCATGCGGCTGCTGAGTTCTTTTGTTTTACACCATCTTGGACCCAAGCAGCCATTTTGGACACACACACACACACACACACACACACACACACACACACACACCTTTTGTTCTGCAGTTTAGTGCATTTAGAGTCTTCATATTGCGCATTTTGCTTTTATTATCTTGTAATAATTGCTTGTGTAAAATTATGCTGGCTTCTTTAATGTTGCACAAAAGTGAGTAATTTGCCAACCTCTTCTATGTTGAACTCCAAATCCTTCAACCTACTAGCAGTTGGTGGTAATTCTGGTTATAGTTATTAATGTAATTATTGATCAGCGTTCCAAATTGATAGTTTAGTGTATTTTATGAGACTGAATCAATTAATTAGCTCTCATTTCTCTTCTTTAAGAAGAGTGGCGTCTCCAAGGACTTTATTCATTAAAGTTATTATTTATGATTATCTTTGATAATCTTGATAGCCAAATTTAACTGATTGCACCTACACAGTTTGGTGCCCCTTTAACCATTGTGAATCCCAACAGCACATTCACACCCCTTGGCAGGCTTCCCTACCTGAACAGTGTCAGACAGGTGCCGGTGGCCTTGTGAAGAGCTCTGTATTCTTTGTCTAACTGTACACAGACACACACACACACACACACACACACACACACACACACACACAGACACACATCCTTGTACTTCTATCTCTGTGAGGACCATCATTGACAAAATGCATTCCCATGAAGCGCTTTGAGTAGTCAGAAAGACTAGAAAGGCGCTATATAAGTATAGTGCATTTACCATTTACCTAGCCCCTTACCTTAACCTAAACCATCACAACTAAATCCCTAACCCTAACCTAATTTTAACCTAACTCTTAAAACCAAGTCTTAACCTTCAAACAGCCCTTTGAAGTTGTGAGGACCAGCCAAAATGTCCTCACTTTCCAAAAATGTCCTCATTCTGTAGGTAAAAAACTTGTTTCAGTCCTCACTATGTAACAAGTACAAGTACACACATACACACACACACACACGCATTATACCACAAGTCCACAGGCAGTGTTTGGATTAGATCTGTGCATCTCTCTGTGTGTTTGTCCAACTGTGAACAAAGACTGATTTTACTGTGCCTACTGTGTAGGTGTGTGTGTGTTTATGTGTTTTATGGTGGCTGAGAGAACTCAGTGCACACTGTAAAACTAAAAGTCCCTTGAATATCCAATAAGGTACTCATGGAACTTATAAATATATTTGAGGAACTTGTAGAAACCCTTTACATATGATGAGGTTACTCAAAAATCCAACTAGGTACTCAAAGAACTTAAAATTACGTTGAAGTTGCTTCAAGTAACCTTTCCATAGGATGAGGTTCCTGGAAGAACCTTCGACAACCTCTGAACACCACAGTGGTCACAATATCAATATCAATAAATAGGGAATTTTAAACTGAAAAGGGAATATTACACAGGAGTATTACACAGAATATTGCACAGTTATGTCAAGTATTGCAGAGATGTAATGATCAATGTCCAGTTTAATGGCTTAGGGTCATATAGACTAACACTTAGAGGGAGGAGTTTGATGGCCACAGGCAGGAATGACTTCCTGTGACGCTCTGTGGTGCATTTTGGGGGGATGAGTCTTCCGCTGAAGGTACTCCTTTGTTTGACCAGCACGTCATGGAGTGGGTGGGAGACGCTGTCCAAGATGGCATGTAGTTTGGCCAGGATCCTCCTCTCTGACACCACCGCCAGAGAGTCCAGCTCCACCCCCACAATGTCACTGGCCTTACGGATCAGTTTGTTGAGTCTGTTAGCGTCCGCTTCCCTCAGCCTGCTACCCCAGCATGCGACAGCATACAGGATAGCACTGGCCACCACAGACCCATAGAACATCTTCAGCATTGTCCGGCAGATGTTGAAGGACCTCAGCCTCCTCAGAAAATAGAGGTGGCTCTGGCCCTTCCTGTACAGAGCTTGACTGTTCTTAGCCCAGTCCAGTTTATTGTCCATGTGTACTCCCAGGTACTTGTAATCCTCTACAATGTCCACATTGACCCCCTGGATGGAAACCGGGGTCACTGGTGCCTTGACCCTTTGTAGGTCTACAACCAGCTCCTTTGACTTTGTCACATTGAGCTGCAGATGGTTCTGCTCACACCATGAGACAAAGTTCCCCACCACAGCCCTGTACTCAGTCTCATCACCACCGCTGATACATCCCACCACAGCAGAATCATCAGAAAACTTCTGAAGGTGGCAGGACTCTGTGTGGTGGCTAAAGTCTGTGGTGTAGATGGTGAAGAGGAAGGGAGAGAGGACAGTCCCCTGAGAGGCCCCAGTGTTGCTGACCATGCTGTCCGACACACAGTGCTGCAGGTGCACATGCTGTGGTCTGCCAGTCAGGTAGTCCACAATCCAGGACACGTGAGGGACATCCACCTGCATCGCTGCCAGCTTCTCACCCTGCAGGGCTGGCCGGATGGTGTTGAAAGCACTGGAGAAGTAAAAAAACATGATCTTCACCATGCTTGCCGGCTTGTCCAGGTGGGTGTGGATGCGGTTCAGCAGGAAAATGATGGCATCCTCAACTCCCAACCGGGGCTGGTAGGCGAACTGAAGGAGGTCTAGGAGGGGTCTGACCATGGGCCGCAGCTGTTCCAGCACCAGTCTCTCCAGGGTCTTCATTATGTGGGAGGTCAGTGCCACCGGTCTGTAGTCCTTGGAGCCACTGGGACATGGCATCTTCGGCACAGGAACGAGGCAAGATGTCTTCCACAGAACAGGGACCCTTTGAAGACTCAGGCTCAGGTTGAATACATGTTGAAGCACTCCACATGGCTGGGGGGCACAGGCTTTTAGCACCCCAGGACTAACTCCATCGGGGCCTGCAGCCTTGTTTGAGTGGAGTTTCATCAGCTGTCCTCTCACCTGGTCAGCAGTCAGTCACACAGCAAAGGTTACAGGTGGGGGTGGGGGGGAGTCATCATTGTGAAGACGGCCGTTGGCCTGATAGCCAGTTGAGGGGGGAGTAGGACTCTCCCAGGAAGTTGGGGGAGGGGGGAGCAGAGTACTCAGAGGAGCTTGAGGGCCGACAGCAGCTGAGTTAGAGGGGGGATGAGCAGGAGCCAGTGTGTCAAATCTGTTAAAGAATAGATTAAGTTTGTTGGCCCTGTTCAAGCTGCCTTCAACTCCTCTGCTGCCAGTCGGTCTGAAGCCAGTGATGCTCTTCATGCCACTCCAGACCTCTCTCATGTTGTTCTACTGGAGTTTCCGCTCCAGCTTCCTCCTGTACTTCTCCTTGGCCTCCCTGATCTTCACCTTCAGGTCAGCCTGGAAAGCCCTCACCTCCTCCCTATTACCATCAGTAAAGGCCCTCCTCTTGGCATCAGTCTTTGATGTCCTTTGTTACCCACGGTTTGTTATTTGGATAACAATGGACCACCTTAGTTGGGACATTGCAGTCCACACAGAAGTTAATGTAGCCAGTGATGCACTCAGTGAGCCCATCATTGTCCTCTCCATGAGGCTCACAGAGTACATCCCAGTTTGTCACCTCAAAACATTCCTGCAGTGTCTCGTAGGCGTCCTCTGACCATCTCCTCACTGCCCTTGTGGTTGCAGGCTGCCTTTTAACCAGAGGCACATAGAGGTAAACCAGGTTGTGATCTGACCTACCCGGGGGGGAGGGAGGAAGAGCTGTATGCATCCTTAACGTTAGCATACAGCAGGTCCAGTGTCCTCTCCTCTCTAGTAGGACAATTCACATATTGGGTGAAGTTAGTCAGTGTTGTTGAAACACTGACATGGTTGAAGTCACCCGAGATTAATATGAGTGGACTGGGGTATTGAGTCTGGAGTTGTGCTATGGCGGTGCGAATGGCGTTGCACACCGATGCCGGGTTAGCAGAGGGGGGGATGTAAACAGCCACAACAATGGCATGGGAGAATTCACGTGGCAGATAATATGGCCAGAGTCCCACAGCTAACAGTTCAATGTCCGGGCTACAGATACTCTGCTTGAATGTAACATGACCAGGGTTACACCATCTGCTGTTAAACAGAATAGCAAGCCACCGCCTTTCCGCTTACCGCTCCTGGTGTGATCCCTGTCGGCCCAAACAGTCTGAAAGCCGTAGATGGAAACGTTATGATCCGGGATATCCTGGTGTAGCCATGTCTCTGAGAAGCACATCAAACTACACTCACGGAACTCCATCTGACTCCGGGCTAACGCCGTTAGCTCGTCCAGTATTTTCGGCAGTGATCTCACGTTGCCCATGACGAGAGAAGGCAGACACGGCTTAAATCTCTTGTTCTTAAGTCTCTTGTCTGCACCCCTCTCTCTTCCCTTGCCTCTTCGTTCCACCTCTGTATCCTCGGTGTGTCCTCCTCCAGATCTCAGTGGGGACATTGGTTGTCCTGGCCACCATGCCGCTTGGCTTCAGCGCGATCAGCTGTTCCCATATGTAAACAATGCGGCCAAACAGCTGATCTGCAGTGGTGCCCTGACAGAGTAGCAGGAGAAGAAGTTCCACGGCGAAAAAAAGTACTAAAACACTTTCTGCTCTCATCTTCGTAAAGAGCGTAGTTTAAATTATACTTACACACAAGTTACTCAAGTTTGGAAGAAAAAGGAAAGCTAAAAGTTGGAAAAAGTAAGACGACGAGACGGAGCTACGGCAACAGGCAGAATGCACGTTGGAACTCACCGAGAGAGGAAGGCATGCAGCAAAGGGCCGCGGGCTGGATTTGAACCTGGGCCGCTGCAGTAAGGACTCAGCCTTGTACAAACGTACATGGTTTGTGTACTCTACCAGGTGAGCTACCGGGGCACGTATACGTACATGTGTGTCCTAGCAGGCACGCACACACACGCATGCACACATACAGGGCTTAGGCATTTTCACACTTTTTCAAGTCTTATCTACTCATTCATTCTTTCAGCTAGAAAGTCCGTGTTACGTCCACGCCGGAACCTGAGGTGTTTCTATGTGTTGTGCCATGTTGGTCCCTCTCCTGCATTGTGTATGCACTGTATATATGTATGTGTGTTTGTGTGTATGTGTGTGTGTGTGTGTGTGTGTGCTGGCGCGGCCCCAGGACTCTCCAATCAGGCAACGACACACCTGCATTCCATCCTACCATCTACACCCTGCTGTATATCAACCCCGGTCTTTAGTTCACTCATCGCCAGATCGTTGTTTAAACCTCCACGGATCATCACCTACCTGTCACTTTGTCTTGCTCCACTCTGCTGCACCGCCTGCCTGCCTCCCGGTCTACCCAGCTGTCTCAGGCAGAGCTGACAGGCGGCTCTTCCTCACTACCTCCCTGCTCCTGTCACTGGTTCTGGACCCTGGATTTAGCTCACACTCTGGTACCCAAACCTCTCCATTCAGTAACTGGACAATAAAACCCCTTTGCCTAAATCTAACTCCCGAGTTTGCACTTGAGTCCACCTTCGTAGATCGTAACACTCCATTCAAATCTTAAAATGTTCCACATCTTTCATACATTTTAGGCATTATTCAACTGTTAAATCCCATTAAAATGTTTTAAAATTTTCAACTTTCTTTGAAGTTAAATTTTTTTTTTAAATATTCCACATCTTTCATTGTAATGAACATATATTAATGACCCGGAGTTTGAGTGGTGCCTTTCACTGACCCAGGACTGAGACAGCAGTTAACAGCAGTTGGTGGATTCTTAACTGATGTAATATGTATAATATAATATATAAAAAATCACATTAGTCTCATTATTTAGTTCTCCGTATTTAATGGTGGAATTTCCCAGTGTCCCTGAATGCGCCTTGGTTAAACTCAACTGCTCAACATCTACCAACAGCAATTCCTTTGAGATAGGTGACATTAGCTATATGTCTCTCCCTACAGCTAACTCTATAACAGTAAAACACGAAGGTTAAGTGTTTTAAATCGACATTAAATTGGCGTGATAACTGATATAGGGTTTACACATTACAGGAATTACAGGATAGCCTTAGTACTGCGTTTATCTCATTATTAGATTCGACTGGCTTTTATCAGAGTGTACATAAACCTACTCACTTTTTTAACCACACCCTCGACCTTGTTCTGGTATATGGCATTGAAATTGAACATTTATTAGTTTTTCTACAGAATCCTTCATTATCAGGCCATTATTTAATAACTTTTGAACTCCTATTACTGGACTACACACCATTAGGCAAAAACTCTTACTCTAGGTGTCTATCTGACAGTGCTGTGGCACTAGCCAGGCTGACAGAGAGTCACAGCTTTATTGAGCCATGTATTCCTATAGCCCTCAGTAGTAATGACTTCATGAGCTTTTTTAATGATGAAATTTTAACTATTAAAGAAAAAATTAATCACATCCTGCCCTCAACTGGTACCAATTTAGCTTCAAACACAGGAACCTTAGAAACGACTGTAAAACCTGATATATATTTAATTCAATTCAATTCAATTCAATTTTATTTATATAGCGCCAATTCATAACAGAAGTTATCTCATTGCACTTTTCCTATAGAGCAGGTCTAGACCGTAATAGGATTTAAACCGGCTTAGTACAGTTCCTTTAATGCCAATTACATGTTTCAGTCTCTGTAATAAGATGTGATGATCAATGGTGTCAAACGCAGCACTAAGATCTAACAAGACAGGTACAGAGACAAGTCCAATGTCCGATGCAATTAAAAGGTAATTTGTAACTTTCACCAGTGCTGTCTCTGTAATATGAATGTGCTATGCATTCTAAATCTTGACTGAAAATCCTAAAACTATTCTTATTTAGAAAGTCACACCACTGGGCTTTTTAAGAAGCGGTTTAATTACAGCTACTTTAAAGGATTATGGTACATTGCCTGTTAATAAAGACGGATTGATCATATCCAGTAAAGAAGTGCTAACTAAGGGTAAAACGTCTTTAAGCAGCCTAGTTGGAATGGGGTCTAAGAGACAGGTTGATGGCTTAGATGAACTAATCGTCGAAGTTAGTTGAAGAAGGTTGATAGGAGCAAAGCAGTCAAAATATATGTCAGGTTTTACAGTTGTTTCTAAGGTTCCTGTGTTTGAAGATAAGTCAGTACCGGTTGAAGGCAGGACTTGATGGATTTATTCTCTAATAGTGAAGTGAATAATGAAGTCGTTACTACTGAGGGCTATAGGAATACATTGTTGAATAGAGCTATGACTGTCAAGCTGGCTACAGTGCTGAAAATAAACCTGGGGTTGTTTTTATTTTCTTCTATTGATAATGAGTAGTGAGCTGCTCTGGCAGTACGGAGGGCTTTCCTATATGTTTTAAGACTATCTTGTCAGACTAAATGAGATTCTTCCAGGTTGTTGGAACGCCATTTCCTTTCAAGTTCATATCTAACCTTCCCTTTCTCTCTAAGATCCTTGAGAAAGCAGTCGGCAATCAGTTGTGTGACTTTCTAAATAACAATAGTTTATTTGAGGATTTTCAGTCAGGATTTAGAATGTATAGCACATTCATAGTACAGAGACAGCACTGGTGAAAATTACAAATTACCTTTTAATTGCATCGGACAATGGACTTGTCTCTGTATTTGTTAGATCTTAGTGCTGCATTCAACACCATTGACCATCACATCCTATTACAGAGACTGGAACATTCAATTGGCATTACAGGAGCCGCACTAAGCTGGGTTAAATCCTATCTATCAGATCGATCTCAGTTTGTACATGTTAACGGTGAGTCCTCTGTACACGCCAAAGTTAGCCACGTTGTTCCAGAAAGTTCTGTGCTTGGACCAATTCTATTCACCTTATATATGCTTCCTTTAGGCAATATTATTAGGAAACAACCTGTCTGTAAACCTCATCATCCCAATAAACACTGTAGCCATCCGGCTACTTCACCCTCATACCGCTTTCTGGTCATCTGCATTTGGGTCCACATACCACACCACATATGACAGAATGATCCAACCAATCATGGACCCAGCAGACCTTTCCGAGGAAGCGGACCAAATGGTCCGTGACTTGATGTGCCTAAAGGACATATGGAGGGAAATAAGCGATGAGTCCCACAGAGAAGCAATTAGATGTCGGGTAGAAACAAAACTTTTGACATTG
This sequence comes from Siniperca scherzeri, assembly GCA_027580175.1. NCBI lineage: Eukaryota > Metazoa > Chordata > Actinopteri > Centrarchiformes > Sinipercidae > Siniperca > Siniperca scherzeri. The sequence continues at coordinate 32,413,029 of CM050848.1, forward strand.
CTTGGGCTGAGGGAGGCCATCCCTGAGTGGCTCACGGACTACCTGCATACCCAGACACCCCAGCCTGCAACCCTGCCTGCTACTCCTCAGCCGATACCAGCCAGACTCCCTGCCTGCTAGCCCTTTATCAGTCAGGCTTGGTTACCTGAGCCTGAAATCTGCCTGTCCCGAACCGGCCCCAGTTCCGAACCCATACCTAGGTACCCTCCTGGCTCTTGGTGGTCCTCGCAGTTATCGGCCTGCACCCCGGCCTGCCAGCCATCGGCCTGCCAGCCATCGGCCTGCAACCCGGCCTGCCAGCCATCAGCCTGCACCCCAGCCTGCTGGATCGCAGCAGCAACAATCCCTCGCCGAAGCTGGATCGCAGCAGCACCAATCCCTCACCACTGTTGGATCGCAGCCACCTCCTGCCCCATTGGATCGCAGCAGCAGCCATCCCTAGTCGCCGCTGGATCACAGCCGCCTACTGCCCTGGTTGGACCTGCTGAACCGTCTGCTGGGTCGCAGCACGCCACTGAACCTTTGGATTCCTGCCTGCTCCTAGTTGTTAGCCTGTTTTGGACTGCCTCTCTGGTTTTGATCCTTACCTGCCTCATGGTCCTGTAGGCCTTTGCACCTTATTTTTATAATAATCATTGAACTGCACCAGCTCTGCCTCATCTATCTGTCCTATTCCTTTACACCAGCCATTACACCCTGTCCCTCACTGGTTTTAACACATTTTACTAAAAGGGACTGCAGATAACAACCTCACCCTTTTTTGTTTTCAGTGAATCTTATTTGATTTGTATTTAACGTTCATCTTCTTTCAGAAAGGAGTTTACACTGACTGCTTTTACTTCTTTTTAACATGACTTTTCCCTCCCCCTTTTTGTACCCGCCAGCAATCATGACCAACAGTTAACACTGTATCCTAACTGAACTGAACCTAAACCTGCTGTAATTCTAACTCTACTGCCCCTTTGAGAGAGAGCCTGTGTTTACACATTTTATCCTTTTGGACTTGCCATAGTTTTGCTCTGCACCAGGAAGTACAGATGTTAGCAGTTGTTTATCTACTCATTAAGAACATGTCTGTGAGTATGAAGTAATATTAGTTGAAGTACTTAATTAAACACTTACCTTAAAGCTTTTGTTAGTAAACATCCAACACTGAGAGGCCTGCTTCCAGGGTGTTTCTTGGAGGAACTTGTTAGCTATCTGTCAACTTAGAAGCCAACCCAACCTTAACCCTAAAACCAAGCCTGAACCCCCAAACTGCCCCAAAATGAGGACTGGAAAACATGTCCCCACTTCTAAGGTTTAAAACTCAAATTGGTCCTCACAAAGATACAAGTGCATGTGTGCGCACACTCACACACACACAAAATTTCTCAATGGTATCTCTGCTGGCTGCATTCAAACACACTCCTGCATGCTCCTCACATACTGCACTTGTGTATGTTTGCCTACAGCCACTAACAGCTCTAACATATTGACTATGCCAGGAGCATACAAAGACACACACACACTTTGCCTGCTAATGAGATGAGACTGAATTGTCATTTTTGAGGTTTTCCTCAGCCGTCTGAGCTCAGGAGGATAGCATCCCATCTCACATTCCCCATAAGCACATAAATGTATCTCTCTCTCTCTCTCTCTCTCCCACACACACACTCCCCCCTCATCCCCTTCCTCTCTGAATTTCATTTTTCTTCTCCTTTGCTTCCCCTGTTTCTTTGTGTCCTCCACTAACTCCCTCTCTCCTCATCAGTGTGGCTCACACTCACACTGGGATTAATACTCTGTCAACATGACTTCATTTCTCTCACAGATCAAGTCTTCAATATAATATATATATATATATATATATATATATATATATATATATATATATATATATATATGTATATATATATGATAACCAAGCAAACAAGAGGCAGTGTGGAGCACACCGTAGGACTGCTGGTCTAGTGCCGGTCTTGTTCACACTCTGCTCCATTCTTTCCACCTTCTACAGTGATGGGGCTCATCCATTTATTCAATGCTATTGACGTCTTAACTTAATCCACTGGTGTCTGTCCCACAACCACAGCTGTACCTGCCAACCAAAGAGTGCATGAAAATGATGATCTTTGTCCCAGCGTCACCTTTTTAATGGTGGTTTATATCCAAAACACAACTGAAACACAAGGTAGAACCTATAACCAAAGCCTTATAGGCCCTTTCCACTACTGTAATTTAACGACCTGTAACTTAAGGTGTAGCCATTGTCACACGTTCTGCTTTTGTTTCCACTATACTCTATACTATACAGAACCTAAATTTTGGCTTTGCTCAGGAGGTCGTACTAAATGCGAGTTCCAGCTGGTCACCTGACTGTTTTAGGATTCAGGAGTGTATAAAGACTGACCAAAAAAATCTTATGGTTTCCTACAAGTTATGGTTACGGGTTTTTGCATTCGCGTTGTGGAAGAGACCTAACTGATGGACCATTAGTGCAACAATGGGAGACATTCTTACAGTTTCATGGGTTGGGTACTACTGCCTACCTATTGTAGATATGGAATGTGCATGTCTTTCTATTCACTTGAAAATGTGCTCTTTAAGCAATAAACAGTACTGTATTTAACTCACCATCAGCATTTTTATTCAGCCATTCATAGGACTGTGATAGTTGTGTTGCATAGTGTAGAGGATGGTGCACTGATGGCCCAATACATGAACAAAACACCATCACATATCACATCGATTTTTCGAATTTTAATTGTTTTTGCATTTTAAAATAAAATGGTCATTATCAAAGTAACAAATTCCTATCAAAACAGAGTCTGCAGTGGTCATTTCCTCAAAGATTATACAAATAGCAACAAGAAAGAAAATGTGCAACTTAAGCAAAAGTCAGTATTTGAAAAGCAGCAAAGTAAGAACGGCTTTTGCAAACTTTCATTTTATTCACAATATTCAAGACACTGTACCCTTAGATATTTCAATTACTTATATATTTGATCATCTACAGTAAAATACAGTAATGCTGTAATGCTGGAAAGAATTTACATAGTAAGCTACAGTTTACACTACTGTAAAGGACAATAATCTGCAATATTTTGACACTAATCAAATGGAAGAAAATTTCATTTGTTTTTCTATTTTTTCTTTGCCATACATTTGGCAGTGGTGGCAAGCAGCAGTGAAGTAATCAGTAGTTATTTTGCAATGCTGCTCACCAGGGTGACGTTGTTACAGGAAAATAAGGAGAAATTCTTCCATTACATTGATTCAGGGATCTGTATGTTTAGTACTAAGCATTGAAACGTGTGCTGTCTGTCTGTCTGAGGACTGAACGTGTGATTTTGTGTTTTCCGTAAAGGACAGCATTTTGGGTTTAAAGGTAAAGATTTAGTGACACTCACAGTCACTTTGGCACACATATTTGTTATTTCCTGGATTTATACCATTCAGTGCTCACTGGAACATGAAAAAATTACAGATCAGCCCTTAAATAAGTGAATAATAATACATTTGAGAAATAATTACAAAAAAGAGAAGAGAGAGAGAAATCAGCAAGGAAAAGTCAGGGTAATTTATCCTCACTGGGAGCCTGTCTCTTTGCCAAAACAATATAGATTCCTTGCAAGGTAGGATTGTGTAAAAGGAAGCTAATTGGAGCGCTAAATTAAAACTGTTACTCAGCAGTGGATCGTCATTAACACCCTTTATTTCATTAGACTGGTTTATGTTCAAGCCTCCCCGCAGATTAGAATGTGGTGATGTACAGATAGAAGATACCATGTTAACTGAGCTGTAATAATGATAACTAATTTTCTATTTCCTCTTTTCACATCAAAGTGCTAGCTTAAAATATGAAATGAATTCTCCACACTCTTGTTTTGCCTTTTTAATGAAACACAAAAAAGGAAAATCAATTTGTTAGTCTTAGTGTTAGCAACATTAAAAATGTTCAGCATGTTGCTTAGAACTTTATTTTCCTTTCCTCATTTTCAAAGACCATTATAATGCATTTCGGGAGATTGGATTGCAATTGGATAGTGCTTGACCACATGAAAGTACAGGTGTAAATGCACCCACGATGCATTGAGGACGGATTGTAATCAAATCGGCCAAACGACCTCCAGAGGTGGTCAGGAACACATTGTGACCACATTGAACACAAGTGTAAATGCAATTGCGTTCAGTGTTGCCAACTCTTTTCCAATGAAAGTAAGTAGCACTTGCTCCAAAAGTCGCTAAAAGTCACCAGACTACATTATACACAAATTTGCACATTGGTGATGTCATCATGCACATATTTGCATAAAGGTTAGTGGGAGAGATCACCTTAAGCCAAATAAAAGGTAGATAGAGGTTTGGGATACACAGAGAGGTTTATTAACAATTTCTGCACCTGCAGATTTGTTTCTAACAACCAGCAGGCTTTGTTTTGACTCAATGATTCCAATCCAATTTCTATTCAGCTCCATTCCTGTTCCCTCTCTGCATCTCTGTTTGCTTTTTGTCTTTGCTTTTATTTCATATCAACATAGAAAGCAATAAGCAAACAGATAAACCACTTTACACACAAAGAACCATATACAAATACCAATAAAACGAAGGCCTGGAGTCAAATTTAATGATAGTGAGAGCATTGTAAATAACACACAGCCTTCACCACCCAACCCCCGCTTTATCTGAATTCTATAGTCCCATATTGCTGTTGAATGATGATAATATGCTTAAACACAGTAGGTGCTCCAGACTCAAATTCAAGGCATGTTGAGCACAGGTTGTCTCAGTGATGGGAGAACCGTTAAACAACAGGCTCTCCTCTGGTTTATCTAGTCATTCTAAGCCCTGCCACTCAGCCTCAGGGAATCCGGCTGAGAAAATGGCTGGGCAAACGCCTGGGCCAGTGTGCTATTGATCAAATGAGAATTTGCCCTCCTGTTTTCAAGGCCATCGCTGTAACCTTATGCTGCAATATCTCTCACGGGGATGTTTCTTTGTTCTGGTTAAAGATGTGATGAGTTGAGGAAAGCACAAAGCTTTGATTCAGGCCTCTGTTTCCCCTCTGTGGCCTCAGTTTTTTTCCTTAACTCCTTCCCTGCCGCTTCTCTCTACACACTGGTCATCTGCTCTACCATCTTTAGGATCTATGGCTTAAAGGAATAGTTCAATATTTTGGGAGAGACACTTATTCATTTTCTGAATGAGAGTGGGATGAGAAGATGGATATCATTCTCAAATCTATGTAATTGCCTCTCCCCACCCGAAGGCCTCTCGGCTGTCAGCCCGACTGGGAACCAGTTTCCAGCCAACTACCAGCCATTGGGAGTCTCCCCCCCATCCTCCAGCAGCCCCGTCAGGGAACACCCTGACGGGGTTTGTCAGATTCCACTGTTAACATACCCATTCATTACATTACAGGATGTCACCATGAGATGGCACTTCCTTCACAAAAACACATTCACACATATACAAAATGTGTGATGTCACACAGTACACTGCAGTCATGTTTCTTTAGGCCATAGTTGTCCATAAACCCTGATTTTACCCTAATGTTTCACCTTAATGACTTTGAAATTCAGTGCATCATTTTAGACACACTTCCCCAAAATTAAGCAATATTCGTATTATCAGAATCAGAATCAGAAATACTTTATTGATCCCCGAGGGGAAAATCTTGTTTGAGTGGAGTTTCATCAGCTGGTCAGTAGTCAGGCACACAGCAGAGGTTACAGGCGGGGGAGGGGGGAGTCATTAGTGTGAAGAGGGCCGTTAGCCTGATAGTCAGTTGAGGGGGGAGTAGGACTATCCCAGGAAGATGCAGGAGGGGGGAGCAGAGGACTCAGAGGAGCTTGAGGGCCAACAGCAGCTGAGTCAGAGGGGGGATGAGCAGGAGCCGATGTGTCGAATCTGTTAAAGAACAGATTAAGTTCGTTGGCCCTGTCCAAGCTGCCTTCAACTCCTCTGCTGCCAGTCGGTCTGAAGCCAGTGATGCTCTTCATGCCGCTCCAGACCTCTCTCATGTTGTTCTGCTGGAGTTTCCGCTCCACCTTCCTCCTGTACTTCTCTTTGGCCTCCCTGATCTTCCCCTTCAGGTCAGCCTGGATTGCCCTCACCTCCTCCCTATTACCATCAGTAAAGGCCCTCCTCTTGGCATTCAGGATGTCTTTGATGTCCTTTGTTACCCACGGTTTGTTATTTGGATAACAATGGACCACCTTAGTTGGGACATTGCAGTCCACACAGAAGTTAATATAGCCAGTGATGCACTCAGTGAGCCCATCATTGTCCTCTCCATGAGGTTTGAGGTGAACCAGGTTGTGGTCTGACTCACCCAGGGGGGTAGGGGGGAAGAGCTGTATGTGTCCTTAACATTAGCATACAGCAGGTCCAGTGTCCTCTCCTCTCTAGTAGGACAATTCACATACTGGGTGAAATTATTCAGTGTTGTTGAAACACTGACATGGTTGAAGTCACCCGAGATTAATATGAGTGCACTCGGCTGTTGATTCTGGAGTTGTGCTATGGCGGTGTAAATGGCGTTGCACGCCGATGCTGGGTTAGCAGAGGGGGGGATGTAAACAGCCACAACAATGGCATGGGAGAATTCACGTGGCAGATAATATGGCCGGAGTCCCACAGCTAACAGTTCAATGTCCGGGCTACAAACATTCTCTATTGTCATCAATATTATTCCCAACTACGAGTATATATTTGTTGAGCAAAGATCGCAATGCATTATTGTATTTTTGTTGTATTAATTTAGATTGTATTAACAACAGCGGCAGTGAAATGTTTGTGTTTCTGTGACATTCTGTGCCATTAAAGCTCAGATGTGTTATTCCAGAGGAATCGAATGTTATCATCAGATTAAATGGCTGTTATAGATGTAGCGTGCATAATGGGCATAGATGTAGATTTTAAAAGGTAATGTTTTGATGTTCTGTCGTAGTCAGCTGACGTAGTAGGAGAGCGTGGAAATTCCTGTTACCGTTTCACAGTGTTAAACATGTGATTATTATTGTTACCATGACGACGAACATCACATGATGAATTCATTAATTTGGGTGATTGTTAACTGAACTTTCATTAGGAGTTTGCATTGTCTTTTGTCCCACATTCCTGAGAGCCAGTGAATGCAGCATTGGCCAGTCTGACCTGTGACCTGGATATCACTAGGTCAATAAAAGGGTCAGCGATGCTTTGTTCTGTCTCTCTTTCTCCTGGAATCTTTCACTGCAGCGGACAGCCCGTGTGGTCTGCTCAGCAGCATTATATCATCAATATCATTATTATAATGATATTGTCATTATATCATAATTTATTATCACTACAACATTAACACTTTGTCCCTCTTCTTTTTCTCTGCCACACATGCCTTACTCTACACACTTAACCTGTCCAGGATCATTAGACATGCTTCTCATACAGACATGCGCACACACACACACATTACAAACACATACCCAACTCAATTTACCTAATCTCTACTCCCTCTTATCATATCTTCACCTTCATTATTGTAGCTACTTTGTTATTGTCTGTATGTCTGTCCATTATTTCCATATTTGGGATCACTGATTGTTATTACTAAGTAGCCTAGATAACATGATAGCCCTGGAACCCAGCTCTGGACATCTGACCACAGTGCTTATGATGCAGATAAGAATAAGGTCACACAAACATCATATATTGAGTTGGATGGCTGTTGCCTGAAGCCCTGAAAGGTAGGTAGGTACTTATAATACATAGGCTAGTCTGTATCAGCTCTAACGGCCTACTCCCTGAAGAGCAGAGGCATCGCGCTGGTGCCCTTGACTCCCATATTCAATTCAATTCAATTTTATTTATATAGCGCCAATTCATAAAAGTGCAATGCAATACCACCTAGATTTTTTAAAAATAGTAGAATAGTAATTGTAGTGTTAATATTAATAAATTAATAATAATAGGAATGACAGCTATAGGAAAAATAATGTCAGTATTAGTAACAGAGCCATATTGCGTGATTCATAGTCATAGTCAAGTACATTTACAATAATATTGACACCAATTTACCCCCATACCAATACTTTTTGGTTATGTTTAGGAAAAGTTCATGGTTTGGGTTAAAATAAGTTTGTGAGTTAAAAAGGAGCCTATGTTGACTATTTGCATCACACAGGAATCGATCTGTGGTCTCCTGGCTGATAGCCTTGTGTTTGACCAATCTTACCACCCTGACCTCACATGTAACAAGAATTTCCACACTCTCCTACTATGTACTATGTACACTATGCCATATAATAATTGCATTAAAAAAAGAAGGAAAATAACTTGAATACCATAAATAGAAAAGGGGCCACATGAGAAGCCTGAATTGTGTCAGAGGGCCAAACCAACGATAACTTGAACTTAATTCTGCACAACTTTCTTCAATTGTAAAATGCACTAAATTATATATTTTGAATAGCTGGTACTGATAATCGGAAGAATAAAACTATTCTGTAAATATTTATATTAGGCAATGTGAAATTCTGGTGTATAGGTCAAATAACAAAACAAAAACAATTATTGAATCATGAATGAAAAAGAGAGCTTGAGAAATAAGTTCAAACCCTGCTTACTTTCACTGCTCCCACAGACTCTTCTTCAGAGTTCACCTTTGTTCAGCTTTGATCGTGTGGCTGTGAAGTAATTTTTCACGCGTGTTTCATTGCTAGGTTTACATTACACCAGACTACAAACTGCAGCATCTCTGTCATAGACTGTTTACAGTTTGTGGTCCATATTTATTACCCACATGGGAACCATGACATCACATCCCTTTTTCAGGGCCGAGTGGGGGGCAATTTTGTTGAACAAAAGACTAATGTGACTGTACCTGTAGAAGGTTCAACAAGCACTTTGAAGAATATTGAGGCTGTTAAACATCAAGCATATCCTTTGCTGCCCCCGGTATTTTATAATGAATTTCACACATCCCTTTTTATGCTGTATTTGGTAAGTCCTTGTCTGTCAGGTGTAATGGCAGAAACAGCGTGATGTAGACCATGAAAACTTTGTAGGGAGAAAGTCGGGGTGGATGGATGGGTCAACAAAGTATGCAACTTTGACATGGGGAGACTGCTCTTTGCTTCCTGTTTCCTATCGAGCAAAGAAATAGTCTGGCACAAACCCCCGTAAAACATTTTAATAATAATAATTATTATTATATACAAAGGTTTTGTAAGGAGTGTCAGTGTGCTAAATCACACTTTAAGGCTATTCTAGGTAACTCATTCACTTGCAAAGCAAATGCAGTTGATGTTGCATGGACTTTTATGTATAGCAACATATGAAAATTGATCACCAGGGTTCACTTCTACATGTATCATGACAGGAGGAACTGGGTTGGATGGGTGATGGGTGGAGGCGATAGAGGTTCAGGTGCAAGGATGAGTGTTAGTGAGGTGAAAGAGCATTAGTGAGAGAAAGTGAATATGGAGAATGAAACAGCTCCGCTGTACCCTGCTGTTCTTTGAAAGATTGGATTTTTTATATGTAATCCTGGCTAATCCAAATGATGTGAAAGACTCAGAACCACCATGCTGATGACTCAAAGCCAGCTAAATAGATTCAGAAAACGAGCGCTAAACAATGAATCCTGATATCTATTTACAGTTTATTCTGTCATGTTCTGTGCAAATATCTTTGCAGCTTATTTAAATCTTGTTGGATTTATTTTATATTTCTTATATGACTGTTGACAGTCACAACCTGCCATATCCACATTTGTCCATTTCAGGCACTTCAGTCAGATATCCTCCAGATTTATTATCTTGGTAGAAATGAAACACTGAAGGTCATATAATTTAAAACTACTCCACAACTCTACAATTCAAACTTAACAAAGATTCTCTGTGGTCTGTGGTGATAATGGCAGCTGTTCCAGTACACTGTGGCCAGTCAGTACTCTGATTACTGTACAAGATGGCCCATTTCCGTTGACTCATGCCTCTCTCTGCAGGTGAGGTTGTGGGCTGCAGGTGTTACGGACAGAACAACCGGAGGCGATGGTAAGGATACTGAGAAAGTTTATTGCAACACAAAAAGTATTACGGAGTGAAATAGATACTGTCCTTTATCTTACGGATGGCGGAATCGTGTGGGCCCTGGGGCGACACACACAGAAGACAGGAGACACACAGGAGCTCCGGATACTGGAGACAGATGGGAACCGGGAGTAGGAGCGACACACTCAGGAGATTGGAGACAGACAGGAGCCGGGAGTTGGAGCGACACACTCAGGAGACTGGAGATAGACAGAAGCCGGGGTTCGGAGTTCCAAGGGGTAAATATCCAATGAATCGTAATGGTGAGTCCGTGAAGCATACGTAGGAAGACTGCTATGATCTGTCCTTAGTATAAACGAGACCGGACACTGACTGAGGTGAGGAGCTGGGTTATATAGGGAGTAGAGTGGCTGATAAAGTGCAGGTGTGCGATAGGTGACAGGTGCTGGGAATTAGTATTCCGGTGAGGAGGTGCGGTGTGGCTGTGATGAGGTGGAGCCTGGCGTGTCTGTAACAGTACCCCCCCCCTCACGGTCCGCTCCGGAGGACCGGGGACCCCGACGTCGTGGCGGCCGTCCTCTTCCTCGGGGGGCTGGACGATCCGGATGGTCAGCGTGGAATTCTGTCAGAAGAGAAGAATCGAGAATGTCATGTCGGGGAACCCATGACCTCTCCTCTGGACCGTACCCCTCCCAATCCACCAGATATTCCAGAAGGCCACCACGGCGTCGGGAGTCCAAGATCTCGCGGACCTGGTAAGTGGTACCATCCTCTAAGATAAGCGGTAAGGGGGTATCTGCCGTTTCGCTAGGCTCTGTGGAGACAGGAACAGAAGGATAAAACGGTTTGAGCAGTGAGACATGAAAAGTAGGATGAATCTTGTACTGGGTTGGTAACTGGAGTTTATACGTGACAGGGTTGATTTGCTCGATTATGGTAAAGGGGCCAATGAATCTGGGACTTAGCTTTCTGCAGGGCAGGCGTATCCTAATGTCACGGGTGGATAATCAGACCTTCTGGCCGGGCAGGTATCTAGGAGTGGTGGATCTCCTATGATCGGCCGTCAGCCTGCGCCTGCAGAGTGCCCTCCTGAGTTGACGATGAGCTGCGTCCCAGACCCTCTCGCTCTCTCGGAACCAGTGGTCCACGGCAGGAACTTCTGAGGGCTCCCCAGACCATGGGAAGAGAGGGGGCTGGTAACCGAGTACGCACTGGAAGGGAGTGAGTCCAGTGGATGGTTGACGTAGAGAGTTCTGGGCGTACTCGGCCCAGCCCAGGAACTGGTTCCAAGAGTCCTGGTGGTCATGGCAGAAGGTACGTAAAAAACGCCCAATGTCCTGAATCTTCCTCTCCGTCTGACCGTTGCTTTGGGGATGGTAGCCAGAGGAGAGGCTGACGGTCACACCCAGGAGTGAAAAGAAGGCTTTCCAGAACCGGGAGATGAATTGTGGTCCCCGATCTGAAACTATGTCCTCCGGTAATCCGTAGTACCGAAAGACATGGTTAAAGATACATTCTGCAGTTTCCGTGGCCGTGGGTAGTCCTCGGAGTGGGATGAGGCGGCAAGACTTCGAGAACCGGTCCACGACCACAAGGACACAGGTGTTGTTGTCTGATGGAGGGAGATCTGTGATGAAGTCCACTCCTAGGTGTGACCAGGGTCTATTGGGCGTCGGCAGGGGACATAGTTTGCCTGCGGGAAGATGACGTGGAGATTTAGACATGGCACATTCTGTACAACCCTGTACGTACCTTCTCACATCCCTTGCCATGCTTGGCCACCAGAAGCGTTCTCGTAGCTGCGAGAGGGTTCCATTGGCCCCTGGGTGACCAGTGCCCAAAGAGGTATGAGAAGTATGGATGAGTTGATTACGCTGGGTTCTCGGAACATACTGCAGACCGGGGGGACAGCCCGGCGGAGTACTGGTGGAGACATTGGAGGAGGGAACTGAGTTGTCGGACCATTGGATAGGGTTAACGAACACGTGCTGTGGTATAATGGGTTCTGGCTCCTCTGTAGTGATTTCGGGAGCGTGTAGCCGGGATAAAGCGTCTGCTTTTATGTTCTTAGAACCGGGACGGTAAGAGATGTGGAAGTGAAATCTGGTGAAAAACAGGGCCCAGCGTGCCTGGCGCGGGTTGAGACGTTTGGCCTGTTTGAGATATTCCAGATTCTTATGGTCAGTTAACACGGTAAAGGGGTGCTGGGCGCCCTCCAACCAATGCCTCCATTACTCTAAGGCTAACTTCACGGCCAGCAGTTCTCGGTCACCGATGTCGTAGTTCATCTCCGCCGGGCTGAGTTTCCGGGAGAAGAAAGCACATGGGTGGAGTTTAGCTGGGTTTCCATGAGGTTGTGATAGCACCGCTCCTACCCCAGTAGTAGAGGCGTCCACCTCGACTGTAAATGGTTTCTCAGGATCAGGATGGGTAAGGAGCGGTGCGCTGGTGAAGGCACTCTTGAGGAGGTCAAATGCTTCTTGAGCAGCTGGTGGCCAGGACAGAGACTTGGGCTTATTGTGAAGGAGGCTGGTTAAGGGATGGACTATCCTGCTGTAGTTGCGTATGAAGCGACGGTAAAAGTTCGCGAACCACAGAAATCGTTGCAGCTCTTTTATTGTGGTTGGAGTGGGCCAATTCCGGATGGCCTCCACCTTCCCCTCGTCCATCTGGATGCCACTACCACAGATGACATAACCAAGGAACTGCACCGAGGTTTGATGGAATTCGCATTTCTCGGCTTTGAGGAAGAGGTGATGACTTCTCAGGCGTTCTAGGACCTCCGCAACATGTAGGTGATGGTCCTCCAGGTTCCGGGAGTAAATCAGTATGTCATCGATGTATACGATCACGAATTTATGAAGGAACTCCCGGAGTACCTCATGAATGAAGTCTTGGAAGACGGAGGGGGCGTTGGCCAGACCGTAGGGCATCACAAGGTACTCGTAATGGCCCGTAGGTGTTACGAATGCTGTCTTCCATTCGTCCCCCTCACGTATCCGGATCAGATTGTAGGCGCTGCGGAGGTCCAACTTGGTGTAGATAGTGGCACCGCGAAGTTGTTCCAGCGCAGCAGGGACAAGGGGAAGTGGATACCGGAATTTGACGGTAATCTTGTTGAGTGCTCTGTAATCCACACAGGGCCGCAAGCCTCCGTCCTTCTTGGCCACGAAGAAGAAGCTTGAGGCTGCTGGAGAAGTGGATGGTCTGATGTAGCCCTGGGCAAGGGCCTCCTCAATGTACTCCCCCATGGCTTTCTGTTCTGGAATGGATAATGGATAGATCTTTCCATGGGGCACTGGTTCACCCGGGATGAGGTCTATTGCGCAGTCCCATGGCCGGTGCGGAGGCAACTGAGAGGCTCTCTTAGGGCAGAAAACATCCTTGTAGGCGGCGTAGCAAGGTGGGATTTCCACTGACTGCTTCTCTCTGGGACTTTCGATGGAGGTGGTGCATACGTGAAGCCTCTGAAGGTGGGACGACGATGGTTTGGGTCGACGAGGGAAACAGCCAGGGAAACAGGGCTTACCCCATTTCAGTACTTCACCTGTAGCCCAGGAAATGATGGGGTCATGTTGTTCCAACCATGGGCGCCCTAAGATTACCTCTGCAGTTGAGCCCTCCAGAACCATTAAGTGCTGTTGTTCCTCATGCAGCAGGCCTACCCGGATGGTGACAGGACAGGAAGCCCTCTGAATGCCGCGGCGACTGATGGATTTCCCGGTTATGGCTCGGACCTGGTAACTGGTTGGTGTGACGGATGTCTTGATGCCGAGTTGGCGGCAGAGGGAACCGGAGATGAAATTGCCGGCTGACCCGGAATCAATGAGGGCTTGTACTGGAATGGATAGATTTTGGGTCACCAGAGTTATTTCGGTAGACAGGGGTTTACTGCATGGGAGACTAGGAAGAATTACGCTCACCATAGGACGTGGTGGTCTCACTGGACAGGTGGCCCTATTATGTCCAGAAGCTCCACAGTACAAGCACAATCCTCGGGTCAGCCGTCTCTGCCGCTCTGTCGAGGTTAGTCGGTAGGAGTCCAACTGCATGGGTTCGGGTTCTGGTTCTGGAGAGCGGTGTCTTTCTGGCTGACGGAGGTTGCGAGTGAGTGAGGGCTGGTCCTGGTGTTCTGATAAACACGTCTGCATACGAGTAGCCACCCGGATGGCTAACTGGATAAACCGTTCGAGGCCGATGGTATCCTCGTATGCAGCGAGATGCAATCTTACCCGGGGTTCCAATCCCTGACGGAAGGTGGTGATAAGGGACTGCTCGTTCCATCCACTGGCTGCCGCGAGGGTTCGGAATTCCAGGGCGTAGTCCTGGATCGACCGCTGACCTTGTTTTAGTTGATACAACTTTTCTCCGGCCGAGGAGTCTCCAGCTGGTCTTCCGAACACCTCGCGGAAGTGCTCCAGGAAACTCGTCAGGGATTGAGTGACAGAACCGTCTTGAGACCAGATTGACTCGGCCCACTGCAACGCTCTCCCCTGTAGCTGAGAGATGACAAAAGCCACTTTGGAGCGCTCAGTGGGGTACAAGGAAGATTGCATCTCCAGGACCAGAGAACATTGCAGAATAAATCCATTGCAGTCCTCCGCCAAGCCAGAGAAGGGCGCTGGTTTGGCCATGGGACTGGTACATGGCGGAACTGCTGGAGTGACCGGAGCGGAAGCGGAAGCAGCGGAGGTGGAGGTAGATGGCGATGAAGCGATGAGACCCCGGCGCAGAATCTCCAACAACTCCTGAACTGGATTCGAGGTACTCATGCTGTTGTATAGTTGATTTTTGAGGTCCGGTCTTCTGTTACGGACAGAACAACCGGAGGCGATGGTAAGGATACTGAGAAAGTTTATTGCAACACAAAAAGTATTACGGAGTGAAATAGATACTGTCCTTTATCTTACGGATGGCGGAATCGTGTGGGCCCTGGGGCGACACACACAGAAGACAGGAGACACACAGGAGCTCCGGATACTGGAGACAGATGGGAACCGGGAGTAGGAGCGACACACTCAGGAGATTGGAGACAGACAGGAGCCGGGAGTTGGAGCGACACACTCAGGAGACTGGAGATAGACAGAAGCCGGGGTTCGGAGTTCCAAGGGGTAAATATCCAATGAATCGTAATGGTGAGTCCGTGAAGCATACGTAGGAAGACTGCTATGATCTGTCCTTAGTATAAACGAGACCGGACACTGACTGAGGTGAGGAGCTGGGTTATATAGGGAGTAGAGTGGCTGATAAAGTGCAGGTGTGCGATGGGTGACAGGTGCTGGGAATTAGTATTCCGGTGAGGAGGTGCGGTGTGGCTGTGATGAGGTGGAGCCTGGCGTGTCTGTAACAGCAGGTGCTGCACTTAGGATTAGATATGGCACTTAGTATTCTTAGGTGACCAGGCCAAAAGGCCCAGTAAATACTGTTTTCTTTCTTCCAAAACTAAAGAAAACACTGTTTTCTTTCTTTTTTTCTTACAAATCTACTTTACCATGAACAAGAATCAATTTCAGACATGATACTCATGTCAAGGTTTTGACCATTTATTGCAGCAATATGCATTTTAGTTTGCAGTTGTGGCCCTGCTCATGCGATGGGAGCAGATAAAGCAGAGCTACACCCTGACTATTAATAAAACTAGTCTGAATGAACTGCCAGTTGAGAGGATCAATGGGGATGATGATAAGAAGTTCTGATGAGAAACATGTTGCATGAGCTCAATAGTTGAACTGTATATTCAAATGGACATCAGGCAAAATGTGCTGCTGCTGAACCTTGATACAAATGGATGTAACTAGGAGATTATGGAAGTGATTATGCAATAAGTAAGTATGACTAATTATGAGTGGCGACAAGCATGTCACATTTCCTTTGAATTTATGCAAGCTTGCATGATCTCTGCATGCAGAGGGATGAGCAAGCATGCTGAATGCATACAGATCAACATCTGGCAAGATACTTTGCTGCAGTCTCTTGACACAAAGGAAATATACTATGTGTGGTGACAAGCATGTCATATTTCATTTTATATTCTTGCAAGCATGCATTCTTTGCAGATTTGCGGATGCAGAATCCTGATTCAAAGACAATGTACCACATGAATGTGTGATCAAACAATTACAGCATTTCTAAATAACCTTCTAGTATAGTACCAGGAGCAGCCAGGCTTACAACAAGATAAACCTAGGAATTTAGAGTTAGCCCTGAAGTTCTCTCCTTCCTGAGGAAATCTCAGATTACATCTTTGAGTGCATTTATGGTAGTTGACTAGTATACATTTCCCAACTTGCTTACTTAAGAAAGGTACCATGCCACAATATTAATATTCTGGCACAAATGGTAAATGGACTGTACTTATATAGTGCCTTTCTAGTCTTTCTGACTACTCAAAGCGCACAAGAAAAGTCCTACCTTCAGAATTTTACTTAACCTGCATTAATAGATATTATGAAAATACCAATAATAAAAGGTCAGTCATAGAGACAAGATCAAAGCAAATTAACACCTGCAGCTAAGACTTAAAGGTATGCTTTAAGGTCCTTGTATACCACTTTTACCTAATGGTTCAAACTCAAAGCCATGTTGGTAAAAATACTCAAATGTCCAATGGCAAGTGTCCTGCATTAAAAATGTACTTAAAAGTACAGAAATATTAGCAAAATCAATTAATTATCAAACGTACAAGTACAAGTAGAGTGTTTTATGTTGTCTTATTACTTGTTATATTGCTAGATTAATATTACTGATGCATTAGCATGTAACAAATCAAAATAGTGGTATTTGGGTAAATATGGGCTATTTGGATGCTTCCACTCTGCTGTAACCACAAGTGAGTTTGATAGTAAAACATTCAATTCTTGATTTAACGCAAGTAGACAAAGGGAACTAAACAAAATATCTGTATTGATATTGTGGATACCTGATAAAACTGAATCCACATTAGCAGTAGAAGAGGGGAACCCCAGAATCTGGTGCAGGGACTACATTTCCTAGTTTCTTGAACATCATGCATGACGTCACTCAGGTGCGTGGTGTTGCGGCCTGGAGCCAGGCTGGTCATGGCCTGGAGTTACCAGTGGGATTAGCTGAGGCAGATTTTGAGTGACTAGATGAGATCCTTCTGATGGTGAATTAATTGAGGGAGGAGCATTGTTGACTTTCCACAGCTGCACCTTGTTTATCTTGGAGTGGTGTGAGGATTGTGGTGGGAGGAGCACAAACACATATCCATACACATATCCATATACTTAAATGATTTTTGATGACTAGTGACAATGGAAAAGTAGCTGAAGTGGGGTCCCAAGTTTGGGTAGTTGAGAATGGGTGGAAGGATTTACTGACTGAGCACTCCCCGCTCCGGCCGGTGGGAATGGACGCCGACATCCTCCAGCTGGAACTGTGGCTCGACCTTGGTGAACAATCCTCATCCTTTATAATGAAACGGTTTGCTCAAATGAGACATAAACAGCAGATTTGGGAGGTGAGTGACAAAGTAGCACACAGTAAATGTCAAGATGCACGTACGTGATACACTCAGACTGAAATGCAGTTATGTTTCTGAAAGCAGGCAGCAGTGTAGTAGCGAGGAGGCAGAGCTCAGTGTTGTTGTATGCAGACTGAATGTTTATGTGGATTGCTTTTTGTGAGAGACATGACTTCCGTGCCTGCCTGAACTACCACAAGGCTCCATGACATTTTGCACAGCTGTCTCTAAAATCAGCAATGCACCAGCAATCAGTTACAGCTATGCACCTGAAACCAAAGTGCATGCTTAGTGGAAGAGTGTCAGGATTTGTCACTGTCTTAATTGCTAGCATTGACATGCACTGTACCAGAAAAGCAACAATTTTATTTGGTCACTCCACGATTAGCATACCCTGGCTACTGTACTTCGAATACTACTACTTCTTCTATCTGTGTGATGCGTTCGGTGTGTGCTATGGATGTCAAATGACACACGTCATTGACATGATGCTACATAACACGGCTAGTGTATTTTTTCTCTAATACAATAAGTTAAAAATACTCAAATCAATCAGAACCAGCCGTCTTCTGTGATAAGACCGTCTGATGGCAGAGTGTCTTCCTCGAAATGCCTGCATTATTAAATTATTTAATACCCGCTGTCTTATAAGAAGTTCATATGCGCAGTCCTCTAAAGTCTGCTGATATGCGCTTCAGAGCAACATCAACATGAACAGAACCTGACGGTGGACCTGGAAGACTTGCTGTGATAAATAGAACCATGAATTCTGCTGTCTACCAAAAACTCCTGAAAGAGAATGTCTGGCCATCTGTGCGTGACCTCAAGCTGAAGCGAACTTGAGTTCTGCAGCAGGACAATGATCCAAAACACACCAGCAAATCCACCTCTGAATGGCTGAAGAAGAACAAAATGAAGACTTTGGAGTGGCCTAGTCAAAGTCCTGACCTGAATATTATTGAGATGCTGTGGCATGACCTTAAATAAGTAGTTGATGCTCGAAAACCCTCCAATGTGGCTGAATTACAACAATTCTGCAAAGATGAGTGGGCCAAAATTCCTCCACAGCGCTGTAAAAGACTCATTGCAAGTTATCGCAAACGCTTGATTGCAGTTGTTGCTGCTAAGGGTGGCCGAACCAGTTATTAGGTTTAGGGGGCAATCACTATTTCACACAGGGCCATGTAGGTTTGGATTTTGTTTTTCCTTAATAATAACAACCTTCATTTGAAAACTGCATTTTGTGTTTACTTGTGTTATCTTTGACTAATATTTAAATTAGTTTGATGACCTGAAACATTTAAGTGTGACAAACATGCAAAAAAATAAGAAATCAGGAAGGGGGCAAACACTTTTTCACACCACTGTACCTGCTGAAAGCGACAGGAGAGAGGAGAGAAACGAGAAAGCACAGAACTACGGGAGAGAGAAGATGTCTAGTTAGTAACAAGCGGTAATAGGATAAAAATGCATACAGATGGAGAGGGAGAGGAGGAGAGAGGAAAGAGGTGCATCATGGGAAGTCTCCTGGCAGTCTAGGTCTATAGCAGCATAACTAAGGGATGGCTCAAGGCTCACCCAAGCCACCCCTAACTATAAGCTTTATGGTAAATATGGACTGTACTGTGCCTTTCTAGTCTTCTGACCACTCAAAGCGCTTCACACACTACATATCGCATTCACCCCATTCACACACTGATGGCAGAACTGCCCATCAGTACAAAGAAACTAATTAATCATTCACACACACTGAAGGCACAGCCCTCGGGAGCAATTTGGGTTTCAGTGTCTTGCCCAAGGACACTTCGACATGTGGGCTGGGGAAGCCTGGATCGAACTGCCAACTTTGAGACATAATTTGAGACAGGATGATTTGAGACAGGATGTGCCTGATTTTTGCAATGTTGCATAGGTGAAAGAAGGCTTGTTGAAGTTTGTTTCATGTGGGAGTTAAAGGATAAATCCTGATCAATGGTTATGGCCATGACCATACCCTTGTAGTTTCCCTTGTGTTCTCTTGTTTTTTTCCCTTTCCTTGTGTTTCAGTATTCCCCTGTATGTGTATGTTTCTGGGTGTTGGCATGGTTTCACTCCCTGACTCCTGGCTCTGGTCTGCTCACACACCTGCTGGCAATCAGCTCATCACTCCTCCCGGTCTGCACACCTGCCTGCCTTCAACTCATCCTCTTGCAGTATATCTTCTCCAGCTCTCCAGTCATTCCTCACCAGATTGTGGTTCAACTTCCGTGGTAGATATACCTCAGGCCGTACAAACTGAGTATTGCAAATTTAACTTCCTTGTGTATTTTCCTGTGTACTGACTCCATTCTCTCTGTGCTCCAGGATCGCCACTCACCAGCCAACCACCAGCTCAGCAGTCTGCTTGCCAATCCCTCCTCCAGTCCGGTCTGCTGAAGCCGACCACATTCCTCCACTACCACCTTTTCACCTGCCGCCACTGGACTTCCTCTACTAGCCATCAGCCACTTCCAAAACTCCCTTTGCAATAAAACTCTTTTCTTACCAACACTTCCCTAGTCCGTGTTCTGCATTTGGGTCCTCAGTCAAGTCCATAACAATTCCTGTATGTATTTAGCTTTGGATTATTCATCTTTTGAAAAACTAGGGTAACATGAAGCCACCTTATGCTGTACGAAGGCCTTTACATACACTTTGAACAGATTATCACTCTTCTCTGGAAAATGCCATACCGCATAAATTTTGATTACAACATAACCTTTTTTAAACAGCCTTTTGCAATTCAAAACTGACCCAAGTTCCTTTAAGAGACCTGTTAGGATCAGAATGGTTACACACACTGGTCAGGTTTTGAATCTCTGTGCATGTCTGACACAAAGGGAACATCAGCTTGCTGTTACAGTGGTATGGAAGTACTGGATGATACAATGATTTTGGGCGACTGTGGCTTAGTGGTAGAGCGGGTAGTCCACCAGTCGGAAGGTCGGCGGTTCGATTCTGTCCTTGGGCAAGACACTGGACCCCAAATTGCTCCTGAGGGCTGTTCCTTCGGTGTGTGTGAATGTGATATGTAGTTGCAGCGCTTTGAGTATTCAGAAAGACTAGAAAGGTGGTATATAAGTACAGTCCATTTACCCACAGGGAGGTAACACAGTACATTTTATCAGTCCAAAGTAATCGGTAATCGGCTCAAAGTCGCAAGAGATTATTTTAGTATGTTCAACTGGGTAACTTTTATGGGCCTGTACAGTTATATACAATGATGTGAAGTCATAATAATGCATTTTCTTACTCTCAGCAACTTTGTAGTGTACCGGATACCGGACAGAAAGTTGGAAAAACTCCAACACTCCCCCAGTGCCCCGATCTCTGGACCGCTAGCTGCAAGGCTAACTAAGCTAACTAGCTAACGACAACTACAGTTAGTGGTTACTTTAGCAACAAGTAAAGCTAAAGCTATCTGTCCATCAGGAAACTCCGTGAATCACAGAGAGCTGAGGCAGAGTAGCTGGAGGACATCAGAGGGAAAACCAGAACATATTTTCTCCATAAAATATGATCCAGATCAGAGTCCTGGTCGGAGCCGCTGTAAATCACAGCAGTACAACAGTTGTGTAAAAGTGAACTGCACTCCGAAACTGTAGGGGCGCCAAGTTATAAAAAATACCAATTCCTGCATAATGTTGCTTTAGGTATTTAAAAGCGTTTGACAGTGTAATCACATTTAATGCCATTTAAGTTTGATAACTAGGCCTGCTGTGGCATGTTTATGTTGTCTTGGTTAATGTCAAATGGTCATAACAAAGGCATCCCAAGCAATGTCAACTTTGCATTAAAAATTACATAATTCATCGAATGCCACTTAGTGACAACAGTCAAACATTCATAAAAACTCCATGTTCATGACAGGTGTCATGTCATGGTTATGATGGTGTCATGTCAGTCTTTTGCACACCCCTTTTAAATAAACTATTGCAAACATCAGTTGCAACTTTATAACAGTCACTCAAATAATATATATGCTTTACAAAAGATTTATGATCCATTTACAAAGTATTCTAAACATCAGTTGCAACTTTATAATGGCCATCCAAATAATGTTTATAGATGCACTACAGTTTATTAACCATTCACAAAGTACAAACATCTTTATAAAAGCCATCCAAATAATATTTGTAGACAGTTTACAATATAATTATTAACTTTTAACAAAGTGTTACAAATATCTGGTCCATCTATGTAATGTTTATAGATGTTTTACAAAAGATTTCTTAAAGGTTTACAAATCATTTGCTAATCACTAACAAATACTTAATATTGTATATACAATGTTATAATGTGTGCAACAATAAACTGTTAATAGTTTACTAATATAACCAGAATGTAATTGATATCACCTCTTTTCAGCTATGACACAATATATAATTTATAAACGAAATTAAATATTAAAAAAAAATAAAATTAATAATAATAATACATTACTAATAATTAGTAAACATTATTATCATTTAATTGATTATTAACATTAAAATAACTATTAACTAAAGTTTAATTAACTATAAATGTACCATTTATTAAAGATAGTTATTATAAAGTGTAACCAAGTCTTTAATACAGTCCTGCTGTGTAGGTGATGCTGCAAGGATGTCGTCCACATGTGTAATAGCGCAGAAGAACTGGGCAAGGCCAATTTAGACAAGCGTAATTTTAATGTAGATGCATAAACTGCTGGATTATCAACAAAGTCCATAGACATTCTGGTCTACATATACTGTACATTTTGATATGTGAATGGAAATAAATCTTATGTATTTTCATGTACTGGAATCGAGAAATAGGCAGAGCACAAATCCACAACAGTGTACCATTTAGAATCTGCAGGGAGTTCTACTAAAATAGCATTAGTGTCAGGTACTGTTGGAGCTATGGGAAACACTGCATCATTGACTTTTCTTAAATCTTGTGTGAACCTATAGTTCTTTGTTCCTGGCTTCAAAATCTGATTTCTTGGACTATTATTTTGAGACTGGTGTCTCACAATAACTAACTACTCTAATAGACTTTCAATGACTGGTTGAATCCCTTCTTCCTTTTCTTTCAACAAAGAATATACATAGACTGGACATTTATCCAAATTAATCATGATGGCCCAGTAATCAGTAATCAGGTCTATTGTTTTCTGGCTGCACCTCCCTCATCTATCTGGAGCTTTCCGTCCTCTCCTCTGAGTGTAGAACAATCAAGAAAGGCCAGGCGGTTCTCTTTGGCATCCTCTCGTGTGAACTTGATGTTGGGGTCCACAGTATTGATATGCTCTGAGAACGCTTCCAAGTCTTGTTTCTTGATCTTCACAAAGGTGTCATCCACGTAGCGGCACCGATGACTTGGTGACGAGAATAATGCCTTCTTCTCAAACTGTTCCATGTAAAGGTTGGCCACGATGGGAGAGACCGGAGAGCCCATGGCACAGCCGTGAATCTGTCTGTAGAAGTGTCCCAGATAGAAGTGTACAGGAAACCAACACATACGGATCAATACTTGCTCTTTGACTCATACCATCCATTACAGCACAAACTGGGTGTAATCCGGACATTACAACATAGAGCCCAAGAAGTGCCCACCGGCTCAGAGGGTAAGAAGAAAGAGGAAAGGCATGTCCAGAATGCACTCTCAGCCTGTGGTTATCCTACTTGGGCTATCAACAAAGTTAAAAGAGCCAAAAAACAGGACAAAAGGTAAACAGAACCAAGAAGGAACGGTGTCTCCATCCCTTATGTAGCTGGACTGTCTGAAAAACTACAAAGGATCTTTAGACAGCACGATGTTCCTGTTTTCTTTAAACCAGACAACACTTTAAGACAGAAACTCGTTCATCCTAAGGACAAGATGCCCACACAAAAACAGAGCAATGTAGTTTACTCAATTCAATGCAGTGAGGAAAACTGCAAAGAACGGTACATAGGTGAGACTAAACAGCCACTTCACAAAAGACTTTATCAACACAGACGACACGCTAACTCAGGATTGCAGAGCGCCGTGCATTTGCATCTAAAAGCTACAAACCACACATTTGAAGACAGTGAGGTGAAGATTTTAAGTAGAGAGAAGAGTTGGTTTGAAAGGGGTGTCAAAGAAGCCATTTTGTGAAAAAAGAAAACCCCTCTTTGAACAGAAATGGTGGTCTGAGATTCAATCTGCCCAAAGTTTACCACAGTGTATTAGCACCTTGGTCACGCCAATTATATGCTAATCAGGTACAGGGAGGTGCAGCCAGAAAACAATAGGCCTGATTACTGATTACTGGGCCATCATGGAAACAATTAGGTCAGTTTCAGGTGAAACTAGGCAGAGTAATCAACAGATACTCAGGTAGACTCCTTCCTTAGGGCAGGACTTAAGTAACACAGAGTAGCTTAAATTTCTGAGTTCCCGGTCCATTTTTCACAATTGAGAATGACTTCCGGATGGGAGCCGAAACGTCTTGATTCTGAAAACAGTGTCCAGATGACTACGACTGAAACCTTTTTTACGATAGAACACTCCTGGACGAATGAGGGACTACACCAGCTTATTTAGTGGTATTGGTATTAATAAAATAATACCATACCCATGACTAGTTGTAGAGAGTAATTAATATATGTGCAGTTTTCTTATGACATGTCTTGCCATTGTACCCATTTCTCACTTGTTTTAAGTGCTTCTTTTACGGTGACTTGACTTGTGATTTGCTTGACCTGAGCAATGACCTGACTGACTTGACATTTAGCAGTGAGTTGACTTGACTTGCTTGAGTCTAAACAGTGACTTGGGATTTGCTTGAGACTTGAAGGATAAGACTTGAGACTTGCTTTTGTGACTTACTCCCATGTCTGGCATGCATGCATGCATCTCACACTAATTGTTTTCTGTGAATGAGAACTGAGATGTGTGTATTTGTTTCCATGGTAATGGTGATGCCAGCGGATGTCTGAACTTTCACTTCTGTGACACTGATGTAATTTTTGTAGGCCTCTTCACCATTAACCTAAAGCTAACGCTAGGCTAAAGCCTATAGGTATTTCACGTGTGATGCTAAGTCTATTAGCATTCATAACAGTTAACTTTAGATAGGCTAGTTAATTCTGCCTCTGTCAGAATAACATCCTCTGATTTTAAACTTAGCCTACTAACATTAGGGCTGGTTTTCTTCAGGCTCTGAGAATTTGGTTGCCATACTAAATGTTTTAAATCTCAATTGAACAAGAGAAGGTTAATTGAGAAAGAGCTATATGCATTTTTATCTATTTTGATATTTTACCCTTTTGCTGCTGCTGTCTTTCTTACCTCTGCTGTGCTGATCCCCATGATTTTTCTGCTGTTGCAGTTAGTGCTGTATAAGGTGTTCACAAGAGAGTAGACTATTTTAAACAAAGTAATCCATTACACAGTTTCCTACTACTCAATTATTATTCACCTAATCAATCATTTTTCAGATTTCCACATTATGCACACATAAAATTAAAGCTGTAATGCGGAACTTGTCTTGTCTCCCCCTTCTGGCAGTGAGAGTAATGACACAAACACTGTTGACGCTTGCTTATGATGTATGCCTACAGTGAGCTCACCCCAGGTTCATGTTAAGAAATAGTAAAAAAAAAAATACAGAGAAAATAATAGCCTACTCCAAATATTTAGCAACCTGTCCAAGAGCAGTAATGTGACATGTGTCTGCACTCAGTCCCTTCCCCAATTCTCCAACAAGGAAAAGCTAAAGCTATACCAATGGTTATCCAT
Organism: Siniperca scherzeri; assembly: GCA_027580175.1. Taxonomy (NCBI): domain Eukaryota; kingdom Metazoa; phylum Chordata; class Actinopteri; order Centrarchiformes; family Sinipercidae; genus Siniperca; species Siniperca scherzeri. The sequence continues at coordinate 32,438,280 of CM050848.1, forward strand.
GTTTGTCCTCGTTGTTGATCACTTTTTTACAGTAATCCTTTCTCTGAACGCTGAGTTTCCTTTTTATCTGGAGAATCGACACTTCTTGGAAGCTTCTTAGGTTTTACTCCTAGTTGCTGTAGCATACTTCGTTGCTACGGTTGTTCCAGAGCCATGCAGAGACAGACAGAGTTGCGTCATCTCTGTTCAGTTTCAATTCAAGCTGCTTTATTGGCATGACTGCATACAACTATGTTGCCAAAGCATATTAACACCAACTATACAATCATAATAAACTAAATAAACAATAAACAATACTCAAAAATAAACATTCTCTCCAATGGACCTTCTTTTTTTTTTATAAAAAAACCCCTTATAACCCCTTATTGCTTATAACCCCTTAAGGGGTTATAAAAGGCAACCCCGACGCCAACTACAACGGCTGAGTGAAGTACCATCAGAAAGTCTCCTAGAAGATGTGAATGCAGCATAGAGAGCGATCCCTACCACAACCATCACTGAAACCAATGAGCTGATATACGCCTCAGCAGCAGTGATCCTAGAGATGCTTGGCTACAAGAGCAACCATGGGAGCCATGAGAGACAATACCCACCCAGAGAGAAGTGAGCCAACTGACAGATGCTGAGAGAGGTGCAATGAAAAAGCAAGTACCCAAGAAGTACAACCAGATGCCCATACCTGAAGCACTCGAAACTGCCAAACAAAGGCTCGAAGCCTTGGCCAGCCGCCTAAAGAGATATACGAGAGATAATGAAGCCAGAAGAATAAACCGGCTGTTCGCAACTCAACCTGCGAAAGTGTACGCTCAATGGCAGGTCTGCTAAATCTGCTGAGCAGACCCACCAAGGCTGGAAACGGAGCAGTACTGGAAAAGTATATGGGAAAGGGAGGCATCACACAACAGCGATGCACAGTGGCTGGCGGCCCTGAGAAAGGACCACAGCAACCTCCCTGAACAGAATCCAGTCACCATCACAGCGGCAGACATCCAAGAAAGAGTCTCAGGTATGAAGAACTGACAGCACCGGGCCCTGACAGGATCCACACCTACTGGCTAAAGAAGCTCACTGCACTCCATGAGCGCCTAGCAGCACAAATGAACCAGCTGCTAAGAGATGGGACGCACCCTGAATGGCTTACCGAAGGGCGCACAATCCTAATCCTGAAGGATCCCGCAAAGGGTACAGTCCCATCCAACTATCGGCCAATAACCTGTCTCTCCACAACATGGAAGCTCATGTCAGGCATCATCGCGGCTAAGATAAGTGGACACATGGATCAATACATGAGCAAAGCACAGAAGGGCATTGGCAGAGGAACCAGAGGAGCCAAACACCAACTCCTGGTTGACAGAACAGTCACCCAAGACTGCAATGCCCGACACACCAACCAGTGCACTGCCTGGATTGATTACAAGAAAGCATATGACTCAATGCCGCACACATGGATCACTGAATGCTTAGAGATGTACAACATCAACAGGACTCTAAGAGACTTCATTGCAAACTCGATGAGGCTGTGGAAAACCAGCCTTGAGGCCAATGGCAAGCCACTTGCACAAGTATCCATCAAATGTGGCATATACCAAGGAGATGCTCTGTCCCCACTGCTGTTCTGCATAGGTCTGAACTAGGACTGGCTATGGATACCGACTCAGGAACGGGGCCACCATCAGTCACCTCCTCTACATGGATGACATCAAGCTATACGCTAAGAGCGAGCGGGACATCGACTCACTGATCCACACCACCAGGATCTACAGCTCTGACATTGGGATGTCATTCGGGCTTGAGAAGTGCAGTCGAATGGTGACAAAGAGAGGGAAGGTAGTCCACACAGAAAGGGTCTCACTCCCAGAAGGAACAATAGCAGACATTGAGGATGGTTACAAGTACCTTGGAATACCACAGGCAAATGGCAACCTCGAAGAGGCAACAAGGAAGACGGCAACGGCCAAATACCTCCAACGAGTAAGGCAAGTCCTAAGAAGTCAGCTCAATGGCAAGAACAAGGCCCAGGCAATAAACAGCTACGCCCTGCCAGTGATCAGATACCCTGCGGGAATAATAAGATGGCCAAAGGAGGAGATACAGACCACAGACGTTAAGACACGAAATCTCCTCACCATGCATGGAGGGTTCCATCCCAAATCCAGCACCCTGAGACTGTACGCTAGCCGTAAGGAAGGCGGCCGTGGACTAGTGAGTGTGAGAGCCACTATCCAGGATGAAACATCCAAGATCCACAAGTACATCCAAGATAAGGCCCAAACAGATGACGTGCTCAGGGAATGTCTCAGGCAATGGAGAACAGAGGAAGACGTACTGGAGGAAGGACCATCATGGGAGGACAAACCCCTACAAGGGATGTACCACCGGAACATAACTGAAGTGGCTGATATCAGGAAGTCCTACCAATGGCTAGAGCGGGCTGGATTGAAGGACAGCACAGAGGCACTCATCATGGCTGCACAGGAGCAGGCCCTGAGCACCAGAGCAATAGAGGCCCAGATCTACCGCACCAGACAAGACCCAAGGTGTAGGCTGTGCAAAGAGGCCCCTGAGACAATCCAGCACATAACTGCAGGGTGTAAGATGCTGGCAGGAAAAGCATACATGGAGCGCCATAACCAAGTAGCTGGCATAGTGTACAGGAACATCTGCACTGAGTATGGACTGGAAACCCCGAGGTCAAAGTGGGAAACACCTCCAAAGGTGGTAGAGAATGACCGAGCCAAGATCCTGCAGGACTTCCAGATCCAGACTGACAGAATGGTAATGGCGAACCAGCCTGACATCGTGGTGGTTGACAAACAACAGAGGAAAGCCGTTGTGGTTGATGTGGCGATACCAAGCAATGGCAACATCAGGAAAAAGGAACATGAGAAACTAGAGAAGTACCAAGGGCTAAGAGAAGAGCTGGAGAAGGCCTGGAAGGTGAAGGCAACAGTGGTGCCCGTGGTCATTGGAGCACTCGGGGCAGTGACCCCCAAACTGGAGGAGTGGCTACAGCAGATCCCTGGAAGAACACCAGACATCTCGGTCCAGAAGAGCGCAGTACTGGGAACAGCAAAAATACTGTGCAGAACCCTCAAGCTCCCAGGCCTCTGGTAGAGGACCCGATTTATACACACACACATATATATATATACATATAATAAATAATAATAATAATAAAACTTTATTTATAGAGCACTTATCAAAACAAAGTACAGTGCTTCACAACAAGAAAAATAAAATAACACAGTGAATGACGAAATATAAAGAAATAAAACACATGAAATACAGAAAAGCAATAAAATAAACAGTAAAATAAACAGCCAGTTCACGTAAAATCAGGATATGCTTTCAGATAAAAATGTGTTTTGAGACGAGATTTAAACGAAGACACTGACTCAGACAATCTAATTTCTTCGGCAAGTTGTTCCAGAGCCTCGGGGCCCTGATAGCAAAAGCTCTGTCCCCCTTAGTTTTCATCCTGGACTCAGGAACAGACAGGAGACCCCTGCCCGAAGATCTCAAACTACGTGAAGGTTCATAAGGGATTACAAGGTCTAAAATATAATCTGGGGCCAGGCCATGAAGAGCCTTAAAAGTAATCAACAAGATCTTAAAATCAATCCTAAAACCAACAGGGAGCCAGTGTAAAGAGGCTAAAACAGGTGTTATGTGGTCATACTTCTTGGTCCTGGTTAACAGCCTAGCAGCTGAGTTTTGTACAGTCTGCAGTCGTGTCAGAGCTTTTTGATTAAGACAAGTGAACAGGCTGTTACAATAATCAAGGCGTGAGGAGATAAAAGCATGCACAACAGTTTCTGCATCACTAAGATTTAAAATAGATCGTATTTTTGCAATGTTTCTGAGGTGATAGAAACATGATTGGACAAGCTTAGTGATATGTTGCTCAAAACATAAATTGCTATCAAACAGGACACCAAGATTTCGTGCAACAGGCTTGATATGTTGTGACAGGTTACCAGTGGATGGCAGTATTTGTTTAGTGATGTGTTGGGGCCCAATAACAAGGATTTCAGTTTTATTTGAGTTGAGCTGAAGAAAATTTATCGACATCCAATTTTTATGTCAGACAGGCAGTCCTGCAGAGAACTCAGCATACTAAGGTCAGTGGGCTTGACAGGGAGGTACAACTGTGTGTCATCCGCATAACAATGAAAAGAAATACCATGTCTGCGGATTACATCACCCAAGGGAAGCATGTATAAGGAGAACAATATTGGTCCCAGAATTGAACCTTGAGGCACACCATACTTGATATGGGAAAAGGATGACTTGAAGTTATTAATGCTAACACAGAATTTCCTATTGGACAGGTAAGATGCGAACCAGTCTAGTGCAGTTCCAGATATGCCCACCCAGTGCCTCAGTCTATCTAAAAGAATGCCATGATCAATTGTATCAAAGGCAGCACTTATGTCCAACAGCACAAGAATTGAACACATGCCTGCGTCTGCATTCATTAAAAGGTCATTAGTGACTTTGAGAAGGGCTGTCTCAGTGCTGTGGTGTTGACGAAAGCCAGATTGGAACTTTTCAAAGGTATTATTGTTTTCCACAGCAGCAAGGAGCTGCTTAGATACAAGTTTTTCGAGAATCTTCGAAATAAAAGGCAATTTGGATATTGGGCGGTAGTTATCCAGGAGGGTGGGATCAAGCCCAGGTTTTTTTAAGACTGGCTGGACACAAGCTGTTTTAAAGAAATCAGGGACGCAGCCAGTAGACAGCGAGCTGTTAAAAATAATTTGTAAAAGGCGCAATACAATCCATAACTTCCAATAGAAACCTAGTTGGGATTTTGTCCAGAGGACTGGAGGATACTCTCATAAGAGACATCATCTCTGCGAGTTCGGGCAGAGTAACAGCAGAAAAATTGCTCAAAGAATCCCTGAGCGGGTGATCCACATCTAAAAAGGCAGGATTGGGGGTGATATCAGATCTTATTAACTCCACCTTACCAGCAAAGTGCAATAGAAACTTTTCACAATCAGCATCACACTCAGCAGGGGCACAAGGAGAGGCTGGGTTAACTAACTGATCCACAGTCTTAAACAGGAATCTGGGGTTGTGCTGATGGGCAGAGATAAGTGCAGAGAAATGGCATGTTCTTGCATCCTTCACCATCCTATTATAAAGGCGTAATAACTCTTTCATGGCCACAAAGTGGACCTGGAGACGTGATTTCTTCCATCTGCGTTCTGCTCTTCTGCAATTCTTTTTACAGCTTGAATACTGTCATTTAACCATGGCTGTTTTCTAGTCTTTGAGTTTTGTCTATTTTTAAGAGGAGCTATGAGATCTAAGGTTGAAGAACACTGGTAGTTAAAATAATCAACCAAATCATTGGTGTTGGAGGAATCGGAAACACACTGCCCGGAGGATTGAACCGTGTACAGAATTTTAAGGCACTATGCTCATTAAGGACGTGTGTACTTAGAGCGGATAAGACAGAACTGGCAGCCTCTAATTCACAATTGAAAACAATGCATAGGTGATCAGATACAAACATGTCCCTGGTTTCCACAGATGGGGTTTTCAGGCCCAAAGTAAAGACTAGGTCTAAGGTGTGGCCACGGAATGAGTTTGGCCAGACACATGTTGTTGTAAGTTGAAAGAGTTAGTGATATTTAAAAAATCAGCAGCAAGGGCATTAGAGGAGTCATCAACGTGAATATTAAAGTCACCACAAAGAACAATTCTATCATAATTTAACACAAGACTGGATAAAAACTCAGGAGTTCCAACAAGAAGGAGCCAGCTGGTTTAGGGGCGATATATAATAGCAAATATGACTGGGAGGGGCCACCAAGTTTAAACATGAGCACTTCAAAGGAGGAAAAATCATTGCAAGCTATGAGGTCACACTTAAAATGCTTCCTATAGACAGTAACAAGGCCCCCACCTCGACCACAGACCCTAGGGCAACTAAAGCAGTCATAATCAGGAGGGCACAATTCAGCCAGCTGACTGTGATCACCCGGACGTAACCAGGATTCAGTTAAAAACATAAAGTCTAACTCAGTGGAAGAGATAAAGTCATTTAAAATAAACGTTTTGTTAGAGAGGGATCTTACATTCAGGAGAGCCATCTTAAAAAGTCTGTGCTGGTTCAGATTTGATGTTGAGACTGGAGGTCGGGTTCTGGCCCGGATCTTTATTAAGTTATTATTGTCGCTGTGTCGGTTGTGTCTGTTTCGCACTAAGGACCTGTCCGAAATTACCACAGGAATGTTAAAGGTGGCACTAGAGGCAGCCGGGCTCCAGATAGCAGCACTATGATCAGTCCACAAGGGGGAGGTAGTGACAGCAGAGGGTGCGTGGCAGTTTATTGTGGGCAGAGTAGAGGAAGAAGAAGAGCGAGGGGAAACAGGTGATGTAAATAGTCAACTACGTGAGGAGGACAGCACAGCGTGCTGCAGGTTAGCCGCTAGCATGCGACTACCTGACTTGTTTGGGTGAAGACCGTCTCGTGCAAACAAGGAAGAACGATCCCAGAATAAGTTAAAGTTGTGAATAAAACCAACGTCATGGGTGCTGCAGACAGACTGGAGCCAGGTATGAAGGCTGAGGATCCTGCTAAACGCCAATTCCCGACCCAGTGTAGGAATTGGACCCGAAATGAAAGCATGCTTTCCGTGCTGTTGAGCAGGTCAAAGAGGCGGATGAAGTCTGCTTTCGTCAGCTCCGATTGCTGACGGGCGGTGTCATTGGTGCCGACATGGACTATGATTTTCGTGATAGTCGCCGGGAGTGCAGCCAGAAGTCCGGGAGCTTTTGAGGATGTCGGGGTCGTTGCTCCGGGAAAGCAGCGTGTGAGCGCATTAGCGAAGCGGATATTCCTCACTATGGAGTCTCCAACGATCAGCGTGGTTGGGGGATGAGAGGAGGCAGAGTCGATGATCGTGGAGCCCGCCGAGTCCCATCAGCCGTCCCTGGGATAGTTGTGGCCGGGACTGCTGCGGCGAGGCGGCGTCCTCCTCAGCAGAGGTGTTCGCTGCCGTCTCAGGACGAATGAGACCTCCAGAGCTTCTCCTGATCACGGCCTCTTTCAGTAACTTGCGGCGAGAGGAGGAGGAAGACTTGGCTGCTGGAAGATGGGAGCGCCCTCCAGTGGAGGAAAGTCCTGCGTGTCCAGGATGTCAAACCTGTTGGCCAGCGGGAGGTCCCGATGTGAAGGTGGAGGAGTTGGGCGCTTTGCACCATGTCTGTCCTTACAGGCTACGGTCCAGTGCTCCGGCTGGCGTGGAGTCGAACTCACGGAGCCTTCTCACCACCCGCCCGGCAGTGACCGTGCATCCACTGGGGCTCGCACGGGTAGAAATGGCCATGGCTTTGTGCTTCGCACCCATGAGGAGCCACGGGTCATCAGGCTTAGCTGAAGCGGCCTCATGCTCCGGGCGCCAGTGATGATGGAGCCGAGCCACGGAAGAGTGGGATCATTGTCCAGTGCTGGAGTGGAGCAGTCCGGGAGTGAGATGGGATGGTCGCATTCCGGCTTGCGCAGCCAGAGGAGCTGAGGACCGCCAGGTGTTTTGCCTGGGCCGAGGCGGCGGTGGAGAACTCAGGATGAGCTTGTCTTTTCTCTGAGCTCGGCTTCCAGACAGGCGATACTTTTCCTCAGCTTTGAGAAGGCTGAGTGTGACAAGATCCACACTCAGCCATCATTTAGTCCGTGAGAGTGCTTCAGAGCTTAAAGTCCACAGTAAAGTCCATAAAAGTGCTACAAGCTTAAAATCCTTGGTAAAACCGACCGGCTAGCCTAGCCGCCGGGCTAAAAACAAACCTAGCTAAGCTAGCAGCAGTGGAGGCAGTCCGGTAAACCACGTGGAGTTGCAGCCAGCTTAAAATTACTTAAGATCCACACGTCCGATGACTGAAAACTTTTTCCAAGTTAGAACATATAGGTAAAGCGGTGGCCAGGAAAGCAGTGTGGCCTAGAAAACCTGGCTTAAAAACTCGATAAAATATCAATTTATGATGGTTTAAGACGAAGTTTCTAGCGACGCTCCTGCCGGGTACACAAAAACGCCGACACATGCCAATATATATATATACACACACACACACACATACACATATATATACACATACATACATACACATACATACACATATATATATACACAATGGTGTGCAAAAGTGTTTGCCCCCTTCCTGATTTCTTTTTTTTTGCATGTTTGTCACACTGAAATATTTCAGGTCATCAAATAAATTTAAATATTAGTCAAAGATAACACAAGTAAACACAAAATGCAGTTTTTAAATGAAGGTTGTTTATTTTGTTCTTCTTCAGCCATTCAGAGCTGGACTTGCTGGTGTGTTTTGGATCATTGTCCTGCTGCAGAACCAAAGTTCGCTTCAGCTTGAGATCACGAACAGATGGCCGGACATTCTCCTTCAGGAGTTTTTGGTAGACAGCAGAATTCATGGTTCCATTTATCACAGCAATTCTTCCAGGTCCTGAAGCAGCAAAAGAGCCCCAGACCATCACACTAACACCACCATATTTTACTGTTGGTATGATGTTCTTTTTCTGAAATGCGGTGTTACTTTTACGCCAGATTTAATGGGACACACACCTTCCAAAAAATTCCAACTTTTGTCTCGTCAGTCCACAGAGTATGTTCCCAAAAGTCTTGGGGATCATCAAGATGTTTTCTGGCAAAAATGAGACGAGCCTTAATTATCTTTTTGCTCTGCAGTGTTTTTCCTATTATGGTGGAGTCATGAACACTGACCTTAACTGAGGCAAGTGAGGCCTGCAGTTCTTTGGATGTTGTTGTGGGGTCTTTTGTGACCTCTTGGATGAGTCGTCGCTGCGCTTTTGGGGTAATTTTGGTCGGCCGGCCACTCCTGGGAAGGTTCACCACTGTTCCATGTTTTCGCTATTTGTCGATAATGGCTCTCACTGTGGTTCGCTGGAGAAAGCTTTAGAAATGGCTTTATAACCTTTTCCAGACTGATAGATCTCAATTACTTTCTTTCTCATTTGTTCCTGAATTTCTTTGGCTCTCGGGCATGATGTCTAGCTTTTGAAGATCTTTTGGTCTACTTCACTTTGTCAGGCAGGTCCTATTTAAGTGATTTCTTAATTGAGAACAGGTGTGGCAGTAATCAGGCCTGGGTGTGGCTAGAGAAATTGAACTCAGGTGTGATAAACCACAGTTATGTTTTAACAGATGGGGGCAATCACTTTTTCACACAGGGCCATGTAGGTTTGGATTTTGTTTTCCCTTAATAATAACAACCTTCATTTAAAAACTGCATTTTGTGTTTACTTGTGTTATCTTTGACTAATATTTACATTTATTTGATGATCTGAAACATTTAAGTCTGACAAACATGCAAAAAAATAAGAAATCAGGAAGGGGGCAAACACTTTTTCACACCACTGTACATACTTATACTTTGCAGCGTCACAGAGGGCTGCAACCTATCTCAGCCTGCATAAGGCAGGAGGCGGGGTACACCCTGGACAGGTTGCCAGTGGCTGAATCCAGATGTCTGGACTTCACTGCACATGCACGCTTGTGGGCTTAATGGGCACATTCCCGGGAGGTCTGTGAGTGCCACGGTCTCTCCAAATCCACAATTCATCAAGTCTGCAAGGGGCCTTAAGCAGACTTTCTGTGGACTTTGAGAGACTGCTTGGGGTGCAGACTTCACTAGACTTTGCTCAGAAAATTATCCATAGCAACATGGATATGACGATGTAAAACCATCTCAACTGTTACTACCATTGTTATTATTAGTCTTATTACTATTATTATCATTATTATTCCTATCACTATAATTCATTATCATTATTATTACTTTATTAATATGAATACCACTACCACTACCATAACATTATTATTATTTTAAAATTGTAGGTGGAATTTGCATTGTGCTTCCAAATGTTGAACTATTCCTTTAACAAAAGCAATTGCCCATCAGGCCAAATAGTAACAGCATATTCACAGATAGGTTTGCAGCTCACTGGCAGGGGGGACTCAACCTATAATTAACTTACTTGGTCAACATTTCACTGCACTGCTTCTTTAGTATATTTATAAAAGCTGTGTGCTAAACTCATGTCTAAAGAGGATGATTTAATATAGTAAAATAATAAAAACCTCAGTTCACCAGTTCATTAGTTCAATTTTAATTATTGATTTATATAGCGCCAATTCATAACAGAAGTTATTTCATTGCACTTTTCTGATAGAGCAGGTCTAGACCGTACTCTTTATAATATTATTTACAGAGACCCAACAAATCCCACCATGAGCAAGCACTTTGCGACAGTGGCAAGGAAAAAACATCCTTTTAACAGGCAGAAACCTCGGGCAGAAGAACCAGACTCAATGGTGGGCGGCCATCCGCCACTGCTGTGTTGGGTTTTGAGAGAGAGAGAAGGAGGGGGTGGGAGCACAATGCAGATTCCACCTAGAATTTTAAAATAGTAATAATGTAATAGTAGTGGTAATATTAATAAAGTAATAATAATAATAGTAACAACAGTAGTAGCAGTTGTCGAGCAGGAACACAGGGGCAGCAGTTGGCTCACAATCAAAGATCCAGTCTCTGCAGCTCTGGAGGTAGAAATACCTGCTGAAAGCGACAGAAGGATAGAGGAGAGAGACAAGAAAGCATAAACCTACGGAAGAGAGAAGATGTGGAGTTAGTAACATGCATTAATGAGATAAAAATGCATACAGATGGAGAGGGAGAGACGGAGAGAGGAAAGAGGTGCATCATGGGAAGTCTCCCGGCAGTCTAGGCCTATAGCAGCATTACTAATGGATGGTTCAGGACTCACTCATGCCAGCCCTAACTATAAGCTTTATCAAAAAGGGTCTTAAGTCTACGCTTAAATGTTGAGATGGTGCATGCCACAGCATCTCAATAGGATTCAGGTCAGGGCTTTGACTAGGCCACAAGTATATCAGCCTGTCTGAGCTCCCAGTCTGGGCAGATTCAGCTAATAGGACTGCTAGCTGCACGGCTAACTGAGCTACCTAACTAATGGCAGCTACAGTTAGCAGCAGTTAGCGGTTACTTTGGCAACAAGTAAAGCTGCTTTGCTTTGACAGAAATCAATTGTCTCTTGAAAGCCTTAAAATGACTAAATAACAAAAAAAGCTAATTTCTGTTAACCAGATTAAATTACTTATTTGTAGAACATCCTTAAGAATATTGCACTTTCTTTAATGAGTTTTTTTATTTTTTTGTGTTTTCTTTTATTTGTCTCACATAATATGTACCTATGATGCTGTTAAACCATGCATATTCCTCTTTGTACTGTACATTTTCTTTCAATAAAAAAACTGCCTGTAGTTATCACACTAGGGATGCAAGGTCCTGCTAAAATTTCCAGCCCAAGGACTGTTCAAAATCTGCCCCAAATGTACTAAAAGTAACACTATGCAAAATTCCTCCTATTTTTTTAATATCAAAATGTATTGATTACTTTGAAAGGTTTAGAATGTTGTTAGTTAAAAAGAAAGTCCTCAAACAAAGACCACTTGACTATTGCAATAGCGGTGCATCTCCCAGTGCAACTCCCAGTGCAACTACTGAAAGTAGTTATAGTTACTGTATATTTATATAATAGTTTCATACACCGCTGTAAAAGATTCCTCAACAAAGTAATTTGCACAGTTCCATTTTCACAATACAATTATCACAAAACTAAAAACACACACTGTTCTGGTGAAACTTCAGACTAAGACAAAAACATGTATTCTACTCAAAAATATGTTATCTTCCATTTAAATGAGACTTTGCCTTCAGATCACACACAAAGCCATGGAATACTAGACACTACTGAATACCCACACACTGATGAGATACATTCAAAACACTGCAATGCAAGTTGTCAATCAATCCAGAAATCCCAATTCTCCCAGAACATCTGGGACTTTCCAGCAAATTAGCACCATATCCCGCCCTACCAGAGAAAGTGAAAAAATCCCAGTTTGGGCAGATTAATTCTTTATTCCATATTAGATTCAACTGGTGACCTGCAGTTCCACTTGGGCTCTTTGAAATATCCATTTTAACTGGATCTTTATTCGTCAATCCGCACGTTTCAACCAATCAGATAACCTTATGGGTGGGACAGTGTCATCACTGCAGGTGACTACAACAGGTACAGCACGAAACCAATCTGGGATCTCCAACACACACTTGTGATGTTTCTGGCTGGGGTGATTAATCAGAAATATGAACATACATCAGAATAAGAACTACCTAAAATGACCGTCTTTGGGAAAAATGTATTTGTACTTTCAGTTTTTAGTTTGGCTCATGTCCCATCCACTAACATGGAGGAGGTGGGGTTTATGACCTATACTGCAGTCAGCCACCAGGGGGCGATCTAGATGTTTTGGCTTCACTTTTGGGGAGCTGTCGTGTTGTCCATCTTTATATTCAGTCTTTGACTCAAACTCAAATTTCCCAATAGGTTTAAAAATACAGCCACCACTATGTGGAGACATTGCGTGCCAGGAAAGGGCAGCACATACTGTATGTATTTCCATAATAAAAAACATGATAAAAACAAACTACTAAAAATTAAATGGAAGCAAAACTAAATTGGACATGAAATTAAAAAATAGTATTGAAATAACACTTAGGCTAATTGAAAAATGAAATTCAAGAAAAATAATTTCAAAGTATTTACAAAAATCAGGGATATATACTGTATTGGGGAAGAAAGAAAAAAATCATTATTCATATTTTGCTTAAGCATCCTGTCTTTGGGCAGCATCAGGCCAGAGGTTTTCATCTACAGCTCCCATCTTGACAAAGTTTGAATACAACTCTCAAGTTCATGTGATCATATTATGTTCAACCGTCCCATGTACACTCAGTTCCATACAGTAATACAGTAGCGCATACAGCTGGTAAAAGAGCAGCGTACAGTACCTTTTGATAGCAGTAAATTGCCTAGTTTTTAATCTCTAAACAACAAATAGTAAACATGTTGTCCCCCACCAATTCTTGGGTCAGTGGCAACACCACTTTTTGCCACCTTTTGGCAGACACATAATAATGCAGTGAACGAACGAACGAACAGGCTGAATCATAGTCCCCCTCACTTGAAGACATTCATGGTGATGCACTCACCTGAAAAGTGATGGAAGTTTTTGTGTGTTGGAAACTGCTGCTTGCTCTCGCCTCTGCTTGCATTCTTTTGCTGATATTCTTGTTTTTTCTGCTAGAAATACTGGATACTTATAAATCATTGGGACTTTAATTTATTCAGGTAAAGTAAGCTATTGCCATAACTTCAGCACTTTTGTGACCTCCTCAGTACTACGTGAGTGCGGCCTACCAACAGCAGTATATAAGTATCAGTATATACTGATAAGATATGGCCTGATGAAATAACAGAGGACAATGAAGTAATTCTTCCAAGCTGTTGGCAGATATTGATATTGGTTACTTATTTTTAGGCATCTCGCACACATTTTTAGTCACAACACACACACACGCATATACACAACCCTCCGCACTTTCTCCTCCAAAATTTTCCAGTGTTGCCCATCAGGGACAGACCACAATGAAATCTAGCCATCCATCAGAGTAGTTTGATTTAATAACCTTGTGCAGTATGTTTGTGCCAGTGTGAGGGCCTCTTGTTCCGTGTCAACCCTGATTAACTTTTATTGCTCTGAAGGGAGCGTCTCCTCAGCTTCCCAGGCCCTCTGTCGCAGCAGTGATGGAGAGGCATGGTTTTGGCTGAGGGTGACAACCCTTTTCATGGATGCCGCATCATGTGCCCTTCAGCCCTCACTATCTCTTTCTGTCACTGTTTGTCAATCAAAGGGGATGCTGTATATTTGGCATAACGCTGTAGCAGTCGCCGTCTGCCCCCTATAGCTGCCGTGCAAACTAGCTCCCTCATCAAGTTGATTTAGTCATTTTCTCTATCTATGATTGTTGTTGACAGGACTTTTCACGCAGCACTACTGCTTCCAAACCCCACATAGGTCTATTAGGATTTCTCTTATTGGAAGTTTAGGGGTCTAACAGGGAGTTAGACCTCTCTGGGGTCTAACTGACCCCAAACATAAGTAACATTACTCTGTAGGATAACATACTGTACATTTATTTGTCAACAAAATTAATGTACATGTGTTCATGCATATCCCATATAACATATAAAACATGAAATATTTCCTTATTTGGTGTAATAACAATGCCTTAAGGTCATTTCTGTATTTTGTCACTTTCATCAAATGTTCAGTGCAGTTGTGATAAAGGGAAGGGTTACCACTTTAGTACTTCTCTACATATCGGGTTTTAATAAGGTCGAAAGAAAAGAAAAAAAAATATTTGATGGAAAAAATGGAAACATTTGGCAGTTATTGTTTTTATCTGTACACATACAGCAGTGAAGTCTGTGAAACCCCAAACAATGAGGAAGTAAAGCCAATGTCAACAAAACACAAGGGTTAAACATATGGTTGACATTTTGACAAGTTTAAAGAAAGTCAATGATAACACAATGTTGTTTAACTGGCAAAATCTAAGGTAAATCCACATATCTTTATAAAAAAACTAAACTGCATTACATCCAAGTTGCTCATTTAAATTACATCACCCAAAGTTTGACAATCTGCTGCACATTTAATAAGAAAATGGTGCAATGCAAATATGTGCTGCGGCTCTCAGTGAATCCTGGACTGCTCCTGGGACTGACCTCGAGAGGTACTCTGCTAGTGAAGGAGAGCTCACTGGGCACAGGTCAGCAGTGGGATTTCTATTAACTCACCAAGTTTAAAAAAGAAATGATAAGTGATGTAAAAAATAGCTTATCAATGAACAAAGTTTGCAGGGAAAAAGAACTTTCCCCTTTGAGCTCTTCCGTTCTCTTACAGAAAAGGTGAAGGACCACAATTGGCTGACTGCTTAGTTTATATTCTAGATGAATTCAAAAGGCTAAATGAATGTGGCTTTGCACATGTCCTTGAGAGGTCTAGTGCTAATGAAAGGTTGAGAATCATTGGTCCAGTCTAATGATGCAGTGTAAAATAAACAGTTGTCAGAACATGGAATATCTGATCTAAATTTGCCACCAAGATTTTATGCAGCAGATTTTGAACACATGTTGAAATGTTAACTATTGTTTAACGTTATGGTTTGTTAATGCATTTTTAAGAAAGCCTTCTTTTTCTCTATACCTTGCTCTGTACAAACAATCAGATATACAGATAGGGGGTTTAAAAATTTCAGGTGAGACATTTATGAGCTCAAAAGACTTGTGAAATTGATGTTTTGGAATTTATTTGTAGATGTGTTATGTACACGGAATGACAGTCCTCTACATTAAATATTTCTACATTTAATTCCCGTTCCCATGTCACTTTGATGTATAGAGAGCTATTTGATTCTTTAAACCCTGATACAGTATGGAAATGGTTCTGGAATATTTCTGTTTGTATTCTCCAACCAGTAACTCAGTCACTGTAGTTCTCTCATTAGGGTGCCATTTTCTTCCATGACCTTTACATAAAATAATCTCTTTCTCATAAATATTTAAATAAATATGCATTCTTAGTTCAAATTCCTTCTTCAGTTTAAATGTATTTATTTTAATTCTCTATGTTGGATTAATGTGCACAGGGTTGCTATACTTTTGTTTCTCCACTGTTTCAATCTCATATAAGCAGTTTTGTATTTATTTATTTAGGATCTTTTGGAAAATTGGAGCCATGCTGCCCCATGGGAATGAGATAAATGAAGAAGATTGAATTCTTATAAAGCTGGGATAAAAATGATGAAATGGCTGGCATTTAGATGTGCTGGCATTGTGAGGCTGTCACACTGCCTTCACCCTCTTAAATTGAGGAAGCAGCTGACTATTGCGAGGATGATAACAGTCTGGACTGCAGTGTATTGCAGTGGACAGTGAATACCAATATACACGGCTGCACCAGCTGTTACCTTTGGGGAAAAGGGTGTGCCGCGTTTGCCTCCACGATATTCAGCTCCATAAATATATTTAGAAATCTGGAACTTTGTTATTCCTCAAAAATTAAGCAGCGAGGAACAGCTGAAATTTACTGCCAGTCGCCTCAGAAAAGCCACAAGACTGCAATGTACAGCATGTGCAAGAGTTGATTGTAAGGCTGTCTTATCCGGATTCAGGACCTGCGCTCATTGTGGCAGCACACTCAGTGATTGATTATTATTTCTACATGACTCCTGCTACTGTCAGCCAGAGAGGGGGATTGCCTGCCCCCCTTATGGTCAGGAAGCTAATGCTCCAGATATAGAAAATGATAATACAGGAAGACTGATTGAATAAAAATGAGAAATATCCCAGAAGAACATGACCTGAGTTGTGCCTCAAGGAGAGAAGATCGAGAGCAAAGAGAGAAAAAGACTTCTGTGTCATTAGAGAACAATATGAACTGCAGCCCAAATTAGACCAAGAATAAGTCTGAACTATCTATTTCTAATGTAGACACTATATTTAATCAAATAACAAGACTCTACGGCCACACTAGCAGCTCTGTGATACTGACTTAGGCACAGTGGTGCTATGAGCTGAATGTTAAAATCAGCATGCTAACATTCTCACAATGACAATGTTAAAGGTTAAGATTGCATCATTTTGCATTTTTTTTCTATTAACAAAACCAACAATGTGTTAGTCTGTCTCTAAATACTTTAAGGGTTCCCTACCCTGTAAGTGTCTCTCAGCTCCAAGCTCACTGGTTCCTACTAAAGATGTAAATATTTGAGAACCGCTCACAAATATGTAGTTTCAAGTAATCATTTTGATATGATGTATTTTTTATATATAGCACGGCTTTCAACAATTAAATTGTGGTAGTCAGCCATCGTATCCTCCCCAGCCCTATGTTCTCTGTTGTATTCTCCTTTCCTGGTGTGTCTTGTATGTCCCCGACTATGTCTTTGGATGTGTGTGTGTGTGTGTATGTGTGTGTATGTCTCCTGGTCTGGCTCTGTGGTTTCCCGCCTGCTGCTGATCACCAGCACACCTGTCTCCAATCATCCATCAGTCTCCACAGCTCAAATACCAGGCTCTCCCACAACACCAACGCCAGATCGTCCACATACACTTGTACGTCCACTACGTCAAGGCTCCTAAAAACTTACAAGTTAAGTACCATTGCTAAGTGTGTTTTGTTACCTCGTATTTGATCCTGTTTTGCTCTGTTGCAGGATTATCCTGTGCCGGTGATCGCAGTTTCCTGCCTCTGCCTGGATTCCTGTCAGCCTGCCTACCTGCCTTTCTAGCCACTCCACCTTGCCTGTCTCCACCAACTCCACCACGGAGCCAGACTCTTGGGATCCGACCTGCTCCTTGCTCTTGGTTCCGTTGACGGTCAGTCTCCACACTCCACCTCCAACTCCACCTCATGGCCCACCAGGTCCACACCTGCTCCTCGCCTCCCTGACCAGTCTGCCTGTCCAGATCCACACGGTCTCCAACCGAGTCACCAGCTCCCCGACTCACGGAACCAGTCTGAACCATCGCTACCTCCTCTGAGTTACCGAGGATGACGCTGGCGGCCAAGCCCTTGTTCAATGACGTCCTCTGCGACTTCTTGAACCGCTTTGTGTTCATCTACCTCGATGACATCCTCATCTTCTCCTGAGACCCAGCTAGCCACGTCAGTCATGTCCGTCAGGTCTTGCAACGACTCCTGGAAAACCGCCTCTTCGTCAAGGCTGAAAAATGTGAATTCCACGTGGACTCAGTCAACTTCTTGGGGTACATCCTGGAGAGTGGGCAGATGAGGACGGACCCGGCCAAGATAAAGGCGGTCTTGGAGTGGCCTATGCCTACCAATGTAAGCAACTACATTGCTTCCTAGGATTCGCCAACTTCTACCGGAGGTTCATCCGAGACTACAGTTGTGTGACTCACCAAGCTCACCTCCTCCAAAGTGCCTTTCTCATGGAACGCCAAGGCAGATGCCGCCTTGACCAAGCTTAAGGCCTTGTTCACCTCCGCTCCCATCCTGATCCAACCTGATCCTGCATGCCAATTCGGGGTTGAAGTGGACGCATCGGACATGGGAGTGAGGGCCGTACTCTCCCAGTACTCCAACACCGACCAGAGACTTCATCCTTGTGCCTTCTTCTCCCACCGACTCGCCACTGCCGAATGAAATTATAATGTGGGCAACAGGGAGTTATTGGCGGTTAAGATGACCTTGAAGGAGTGGTGCCACTGGCTGGAAGGAGCAGAGCAACCCTTCATAGTCTGGACGGACCACAAGAATCTCAAATACATTCAGTCAGCAAAGAGACTCAATTCTCGCCAGACACGATGGGCATTGTTTTTTTGGTCGTTTCGAGTTCACCTTCACCTACTGGCACATCAAGGCTGATGCACTATCCCGACAAGATCTTTCCCTGGACCATGAAACCGGAGCTAACACTATTCTGCCTCCCACCGCTAGATCGCAGATTGACACCGGATACCAGCACCCACTTGCGAACCAGGTCAGAGTGTTTGGTTATCTTCTAAAAATATCCCTTTAAGGACTGAGACAAAAAAAACTGTCTCCCCGCTACATCGGTCCATTTGTCATTGATCGCATCATTAACCCATCTGCTGTCAGACTTAAATTACCCCGCTCCATGAGAGTCCATCCTACCTTTCATGTATCCCAACTCAATCCAGTTTCCTCCAGCATTCTGTCAGTGTGTGTGTTCATGGTAATGAAGGAACATGTCACCCAGTGCAACAGTGTGGCTCACCGATGTGTTTTTTTTAAAAATAGTTTTTGGACAATAATGGAGTTCTACGGCACAGGAAGAATATAGATCAGACTTTGGATACACACACAATACTTGTTTTTATATTCTGAATTTTTATCCGAATTCTCAGAGTTTTTATCAAGTTTAGTCCTTAAAACAGATAAAGTAATTATTGTAGGTGATTTCAATATTCATGTGGACGTTGAAAATGATAGCCTTAGTACTGCATTTATTTCATTATTAGATTCGATTGGCTTTTGTCAGAGTGTACATGAAGCCACTCACTGTTTTAACCACACCCTCGACTTTGTTCTGCTATATGGCATTGAAAGTGAACATTTAATAGTCTTTCCACAGAGTCCTTCTTTATCGGACCACTATTTAATAACTTTTGAACTGCTATTGCTGGACTACACGCCATTAGGCAAAAATTCTTACTCTAGATGTCTATCTGATATTGCTGTACCTAAATTTAAGGAAGCACTTCCATCTGCATTTAATTCTATGTTATGTCTCAATATAACAGAGGACTCCTATGCAAATCGCAGCCCCACCCAAATTGACCATTTAGTTGATAGTGCTGTAGGCTCAAAGAAGGTTAGCTCCATGGTATAACCCCCAAACCTGCAAATTAAAGCAAACATCACGAAAACTTGAAAGGAAATGGCATTCCAACAACCTGGAAGAATCTTGTTTAGTCTGGCAAGATAGTCTTAAAACATATGGGAAGGCCTTCCGTAATGCCAAAGCAGCTTACTACTCATCATTAATAGAGGAAAATAAAAACAACCTCAGGTTTCTTTTCAGCACTGTAGCCAGGCTGACAGAGAATCACAGCTCTATTGAGCCATGTATTCCTATAGCCCTCAGTAGTAACGACTTCATGAGCTTCTTTAAAAATACAATTTTAACTATTAGAGAAAAAATTAATCAAGTCCTGCCTTCGACTGGTGCCGACTTGTCTTCAAACACAGGAACCTTGGAAACAGCTGTAGAGCCTGATGTGTGTTTTGGCTGCTTTGCTCCTGTCGATCTTCTTTAGCTGACTTTGACAATTAATTCATCTAGGACATCAACCTGTCTCTTAGACCCCATTCCAACTAGGCTGCTTAAAGACGTTTTACCCTTAGTTAGCACTTCTTTACTGGATATGATCTATCTGTCTTTATTAACAGGCTATGTACCACAATCCTTTAAAGTAGCTGTAATTAAACCACTTCTTAACCCTTGTATGGTATTCGGGTCAAATTGACCCATTTCAAATTTTTACAAGAATAAAAATGTTACAAGTATACATTTGTTCTACCTGAAACTCCATGGCCTTAGCTTATTTTCTGTGATAAACATGTACAAACAAAAAAAATTAATTGAGCACACTTGCTACTATACCCCACACATTTACATCCTTCATATGGTATTCGGGTCACTTTGACCGGCATACATAGATGTACACACACTAAGCACATCTAAGCACAGAGAAGCTGTCTGATCTCATTTTCCTGCTCTCTTGACACTGTGTCATGTGTCCACTTGTTTAGAGCATTATTCCGTAACATTCTGTACATCAAAGGCACTATATGCCTTGCACCTGCTCATCAAGGGGAGGGGACAAAAGATATAAATAGCTCTACTTCACAGTACAGAATCTTCCACTCTCAATATGACCAAAAGATTCACCTGTCAGAGGGCTTTGGAGCTCATATTTGAAGAGAGCCAGGCACACAGTGATGTGGAAGAGGAAAATGTCTCAGAATATGAAGACAATTTAGAGAGAAATTCTGATTCTGAGAGTGAATTTGAAGATGACCAGGAACATGCACCACAAAGAGCTCCAGATGAAGCACTACAAGGAGCTGCTGGAGCAGCCCAAGAGCCAGCCACTAGAAGAGGCCCACAGACATCTTTGTCAAAAAATGGAAAGATTGAATGGTCTTCATCCCCAGTGGGAGAACCCCCTCGCTCAGCTGCTAACATAATACGGATGGTACCAGGGCCCACACGATTTGCAGTGACTAATGTTCAGGATATAAAGTCATCCTTTGAGCTGCTGATTCCTCACTCAATTCAGAAAATTGTTCTGGATATGACCAATCTTGAGGGGAGACGTGTTCTTGGTGAGCAGTGGAAAGAGGTGGATATCATGCATCTGGCATCCTCATCCTTGCTGGTGTCTACAGGTCAAGAGGAGAGTCGACTGAAAGTCTGTGGGATGCTGAGACAGGGAGAGTGATTTTTAGAGCCACAATGTCTCTGAAGAGCTTCCATGTATTTTCAAGAATCATCAGATTTGACAACCAGGAATCAAGACCTCTAAGACAGCGTAGGGACAAGTTGGCAGCAATCCGCACTGTGTGGGACCTGTGGGTGGACCAGCTTCCCCACCTTTACAACCCTGGGCCCAATGTAACAGTGGATGAACGACTTGTGGGGTTTAGAGGCCGCTGCCCTTTCAGGCAATATATGCCCTCAAAACCAGCAAGGTACGGCATCAAAATCTGGGCTGCCTGTGATGCTGTTTCATCTTATGCATGGAACATGCAAATTTATACAAGGAAGCCAGAAGGAGGAGCTGCTGAAAGAAACCAGGGAACACGAGTGGTGCTAGATATGTCACAAGGCCTAAGTGGTCACAACATTACCTGTGACAACTTTTTCACATAGTACAACCTGGGACAGGAGCTTCTCAAAAGAAAGCTGACAATGGTTGGAACAATCCGCAAAAATAGGACGGAGCTCCCACCTGAGGTTCTAACTGTGAAGAAAAGGCCTGTGCATTCCTCCAACTTCATGTTCACAGCCAACACTGCTCTGGTATCTTACATACCAAAAAAAGGAAGAAATGTGTTGCTGATGAGCACTCTACGCCGGGATGGAAAAATAAGTAGCCGAGAGTATCGTAAGCCAGAGGTCATACTTGACTACAATGCCACCGAAGGAGGAGTAAACAACCTCGACAAGCTGCTGGCCTGCTACAGCTGTCAAAAAAGAACACTGCGATGGCCACTTGTGATCTTTTATAACATGCTGGATGTCTCAGCCTATAATGCATTCACAATATGGATGGCAATCAACCCAGACTGGAACCAAAGAAAGCTCCAAAGAAGACGGCTTTTCCTTGAGGAGCTCGGCAAGGCACTGGTGACACCGCACATGCAAAGGAGACAACATGTGCCCAGAACCCCAGCATCTCTAGCCACAGTGAGGAGAGTGACAGAGGCTACAGCTGTCCCACCTGCACCCCTCGCATGACCACAACCTCAAGCTTCTGAAGTAAGTGTCCGGTTGCAGTTTTGTGGGGTGTGTGTATGCGATTTTAGAAATTAAAAAAATTAAACATGAACTAAAAGTCTTTTCATTCTTTTAGGTTGCAGTCGGTAGCAAAAGGAAGCGCTGTGAGGTGTATGGGCCATCAAAGGATACTAAGACCCAAACAACATGCAGAAACTGCAAAAAGTACATCTGTGGCACACATACTGCTAAGTTTTGTGATGCATGTGTTTTGTAAAGAGGTATGGTATATATTGTTTTACCAAGAAACACCCTTTGTTGAAAGGATAATGCCTCAGTTGTCCATCCATCCATCCATTTTCTTCCGCTTATCCGGGGCCGGGTCGCGGGGGCAGCAGTCTAAGCAGGGACTCCCAGACTTCCTTCGCTCCAGACACTTCCTCCAGCTCCTCCGGGGGGATCCCGAGGCGTTCCCAGGCCAGCCGAGAGACATAGTCCCTCCAGCGTGTCCTGGGTCTTCCCCGGGGCCGCCTCCCGGTGGGACATGCCCAGAACACCTCCCGAGGGACGCGTCCAGGAGGCATCCGGATCAGATGCCCTAGCCACCTCAGCTGGCTCCTCTCGATGTGGAGGAGCAGCGGCTCTACTCGAGCTCCCCGTGTGACTGAGCTCCTCACCCTATCTCTAAGGGCGCCCAGCCACTCGGCGGAGGAAGCCCATTTCGGCCACTTGTATCCGCGATCTTGTCCTTTCGGTCACTACCCAGAGCTCATGACCATAGGTGAGGGCAGGAGCGTAGATTGACCGGTAAATCGAGAGCTTTGTCTTCGACTCAGCTCCTTCTTCACCACAACGGTCCGATACAGCGCCCGCATCACTGCAGGCGCTGCACCGATCCGCCTGTCAATCTCACGCTCCATCCGTCCCTCACTCGTGAACAAGACCCGAGATACTTGAACTCCTCCACTTGAGGCAAGGACTCCCCACCTACCGAAGAGCAAACCACCTTTTTCCGGTCAAGAACCATGGCCTCAGATTTGGAAGAGCTGATTCTCATCCCAGCTGCTTCACACTCGGCTGCAAACCGTCCCAGTGCATGCTGCAGGTCCTGGTTTGAAGAAGCCATCAGAACGACATCATCTGCAAACAGCAGAGATGAGATCCTGTGGTTCCCAAACCGGACACCCTCCGCCCCTGACTGCGCCTAGAAATTCTGTCCATATAAATTATGAACAGAACCGGTGACAAAGGGCAGCCCTGGCGGAGTCCAACATGCACCGGGAACAGGTCTGACTTACTGCCGGCAATGCGAACACAGCTCCTGCTCCGGTTATACAGGGACCGGACAGCCCTTAGCAAAGGGCCCCGGACCCCATACTCCCAGAGCACTCCCCACAAAGCGCCCCGGGGCACACGGTCGAATGCCTTCTCCAGATCCACAAAGCACATGTGGACTGGTTGGGCAAACTCCCATGAACCCTCGAGCACCCGATGGAGAGTATAGAGCTGGTCCAGTGTTCCACGACCGGGACGAAAACCACTCTGCTCCTCCTGAATCCGAGGTTCGACTATCGGACGAATTCTCCTCTCCAGTACCCTGGAGTAGACCTTACCGGGGAGGCTGAGAAGTGTGATCCCTCTGTGATTGGAACACACCCTCCGGTCCCCCTTCTTATACAGAGGGACCACCACCCCGGTCTGCCAGTCCAGAGGCACTGTCCCAGACCGCCACACGATGTTGCAGAGACGTGTCAGCCAAGTCAGTCCCACAACATCCAGAGACTTAAGATACTCAGGACGGATCTCATCCACCCCTGAAGCCTTGCCACCAAGGAGCTTGCCAACAACCTCAGTGACTTCGGCCAGGGTGATGGATGAGTCCGCCTCCGGGTCCCCAGCCTCCGCTTCCTCTTCGGAAGACGTGACAGCGGGATTGAGGAGATCCTCAAAGTATTCCTTCCACCGTCCGACAACATCCCCAGTCGAGGTCAACAGCTCTCCACCCGCACCATACACGGTGTTGGTGAAGCACTGCTTCCCCCTCCTGAGCCGTCGGACGGTTTGCCAGAATTTCTTTGAGGCCGACCGATAGTTGTTCATTTGCCTTTTATGAGATAAAAGTGATTGTTGAAATTCAAGTTCATGAAAGTTTTCATTAAAAAAAAATGTTAATGAAAATATTAAGACGGTGTAGTCCCTCATTCATCCAGGAGTGTTCTATCGTAGAAAAGGTTTTAGTCGTAGTCATCTGGACACTGTTTTCAGAATCCAGTTTTCAAAATTCCAGTTCCCGTCCAATTTTTTCACAATTGAGAATGACTTCCGGATGGGAGCCGAAACGTCTTAATGAAAATATTGTCTCTTTTCATTTCTTCAGAGTTATGCATGATTTGACAGTGACAGTGGATAGTAAAATTACAAAAAACAAATCAAACTTCCATTTTTAATTGTGTTCTAGTAGGGGTGATTGCAATAATTAAACATCCTATTACAAAGATTGGAACATGTAATTGGCATTAAAGGAGCCGCACTAAGCTGGTTTAAATCCTATCTATCAGATCGATCTCAGTTTGTACATGTTAACGGTGAGTCCTCCGTGCACGCCAAAGTTAGTCACAGAGTTCCACAAGGTTCTGTGCTTGGACCGATTCTATTCACCTTATATATGCTTCCTCTAGGCAATATTATTAGGAAACACTCCATAAAGTATTTCTGATTCTGATTCTGATAAACTTTCATTGCTATGCAGATAATACCCAATTATATCTATCGATCAAGACAGATGAAACTAACCAGTTAACTAAACTTCAAGCATGCCTTAAGGACATAAAGACAAGGATGACCTGCAACTTTCTGATGTTAAACTGACAAAACTGAAGTTATTGTACTTGGTCCCAAACACCTCCGAGACACATTATCTAAAGATATAGTTACTCTAGATGGTACTGTACTGGCCTCCAGCAGCACTGTAAGGAACCTCTGAGTTATCTTTGATCAGGATTTATCCTTTAACTCCCACAGACCTCAAGGACTGCCTTTTTTCACCTACGTAACATTGCAAAAATCAGTACGCCCGCCTCACTCTTCTTCATTTTAAACCAGAGGCCATATTTTTTTCAGGAGGAACATTTATTCAAAAACATGGTCAGGTTTTCTATAGATTTTTTTGTGGGAAACAAAATGTATTTCTGTCTATTCAATGTAATCTTCAATCCAGAAGTCTCAAATATAAAAACAAGGACTACATGAGAGTCAGGAGAGGTCATGGACTCCCTGCTCTATTCTGTTCATCTTTTGATGTTCACCTCCCAGCACTATCACCACATTAATCCAACCTCCTGATTAATAATTAGATGAGTGTGATGGCTGTAATTAGATGACTGTGAAAGTATTCCAGAATGATGAATGTGGACTGAGTGTAATCACAGAACTGAAATAAACATTTATTCCTCCCACATCCATCCACAGTTTTCTCTTCATTTTCTTCTGAGCTATTTTCTTGGTCTTTTTGTTTCCTGTGTTGTGTTCCTCATCCCTCCCTTCATCTCTCTGTCTCTTTGCCTTGATCTTCCCTCCTCTTCCTTTGAAGGCCTCAGTGTAACTGGAGCTGAAGAGGTCCACAGCTTAACATTTCCCCAGGCAAAAATAGCCTCAAACTTCAGAGGAAAAACCAAAAGGGTTTCATCTCACCCTCCCTCACTGCTTTGCCTTCTCTTCCGCATTTTGTGTGTGTGAAATATCATTCAAGCATGACTGTGAAATGGCTTTATCTTATATAATTTTGCACAGCTAAGAATCTCTCCTGGTTGAAAAGCACGACATACAGAGCTGTCAATTCTCCCACGCAAGTGAACACAGCCACGGGATGGGAGGCAAATTGACACATTACCAGTATCAAGTGATTTATTCATGAGCTGAGTTTGGCTTCATTGCTGATTGATTAATTACTGAGAAAATCATCCATCAGGGCTCTTCTCACAGATTAGTTTCTCCTCCTTTCCCTCAGTCCAGCTCGTTTTAAGGTTTCCATGTTGCTTTGCTTTTATGTTCTCCATTCAGCCACCCTTCCTCCTCATGGCGGTGGTGAGACAAACAAATGAGAATTTGTTTGTCTCACCACCGCCATTCTCCTTCTTCCTTTTCTCACTCCAGCTCATAGTGCTTATCAAATATTGATGACAGAGTCTGAGCAATTGATTTTGTTATATTCCATCTGTAGAAGCAGTTGGAAGTTTTCCCTGGAGTGTGCCAACTCTCTAAGAGAACAGCACATACATCTATTAATGAAATTAATGCCACTCAAATGTCAAAAAATATATCAAAGGCACCACAGGGATACAAGACAATGGGATAAGAGAGTGAGTGTGCACAGTTGGTGTTTCTCTGTCTGTACATTTTAGGTTAAAATAGTGTTACACTGCTAGACTGAATACACAGGTGAGTAGGCAGTTTCATTACCAAATTTCAAGATGTTTGAACAATTGTCCCTAACCCTAGTTTAAAGGCTCCAATGGAGTGCACCTTCTTTGGACCAGATTTGAGGACACAAGTTCAATTCAATTAAATTTTATTTATATAGCGCCAATTCATAACAGAAGTTATCTCATTGCGCTTTTCCTATAGAGCAGGTCTAAACCGTACTCTTTATAATATTAATTACAGAGACCCAACAAATCCCACCATGAGCAAGCATTTGGCGACAGTGGCAATGAAAAACTTCCTTTGAAACCTTGGACAGAACCAGACTCAATGGTGGGCGGCCATCCGCCACTGCCGTGTTAGGTTTTGAGAGAGAAAAAGAGAGAGAGGAAGAGGTTTAGAGAGAGAGGTTTTGGGGAGGGAGGGAGGGAGGGGTTTGGGGAGGGGTGTGGAGGGAGAGGGAGGCACAATGCAAAGACTACGTAGAGTTTTTTAAAAATGTTTTTATAGTAGAATAGTAATTGTAGTGTTAATATTAATAAATTAGTAATAATAGGAATGACAGCTATAAGAAGAATAATGTCAGCATCACTAACAGAGCCAATAACAACAACTGTAGTAGCAGTTGTCGAGCAGGAACACGGGGGCAAAGGGGTGGCCCACAACCACAGATCCAGTCTCTGCAGCTCCGGAGGCAGAAATACCTTCTGAAAGCGACAGAAGGAGAGAGGAGAGAAACGAGAAAGCACAAAACTACGAGAGAGAGAAGATGTTGAGTTAGTAACATGCAGTAATGGGATAAAAATGCATACAGATGGAGAGGGAGAGAAGGAGAATGAAATGAGGCGCATCATGTGAAGTCTCCCGGCAGTCAAGGCCTATAGCAGCATAACTAAGGGATGGTTCAGGACTCACCCAAGCCAGCCCTAACTATAAGCTTTATCAAAGAGGAAAGTCTTAAGCCTACTCTTAAATGTGGAGATGGTGTCTGCCTCCCGAACCCAAAGTGGGACCTGATTCCACAGTAGAGGAGTTTTATAACTGATAGCTCTGGCTCCCATTCTACTTTTGGAGGCTCTAGGAACCACAACTAACCCTGCATTCTGGGAGTGCAGTGTTCTAATAGGGTAATAAGGTACTATGAGCTCTTTAAGCTACGCCTTTAAGATGCATGACCATTAAGAGCTTCTAAGAATACTAAGGCACGTGTACTGACAAAAACTAGGAAAAGAGATCATATTTCTCCAATATTAGCTTCTCTGCACTAGCTCCCTGTAAAATTCAGAATATAATTTAAAATCCTTCTCCTCACCTACAAAGCTCTTAATGGTCAGGCACCATCGCATCTTAGAGATCTCATAATACCTTATTATCCGACTAGAACACTGCACTCCCAGAATGCAGGGTAATGCAGTTATACCATGGAGCTAACCTTCTTTGTTTTATTATTTTCTTTTTAGAGGCGATTTGAATCAAGTGTTTTTCGCAGTGAGTCTGCAGCGCTATCAACTAAATGGTCAATTTGGGAGGGCCTGAAATTAGCATAGGAGTCCTCTGTTATATTGAGACATAGCATCGAATTAAATGCAGATGGGTTCGCTTCCTTAAATTTAGCTACAGCACTATCAGATAGACATCTAGAGTAGGAGTTTTTGCCTAATGGCGTGTAGTCCAGTAATAGGAGTTCAAAAGTTATTAAATAATGGATAATGAAGGATTCTGTGGAAAGACTATTAAATGGTCAATTTCAATGCCATATACCAGTACAAGGTTGAGGGTGTGGTTAAAACAGTGAATGGATTTATGTATACTCAGACTTAGTACTGCGTTTATCTCATTATTAGATTCGATTGGCTTTTGTCAATCATTTTCTACGTCCACATGAATTTTGAAATCACCTACAATAATTACTTTATCTGTTTTAAGGACTAAACTTGATAAAAACTCTTCACAAATTCAGAATAAGGACCAGGAGTGTGGTACACTATAACAAATAGAATTGGCTGTCGTGTGTTCCAGATTGAGTGTGAAAGACTAAGAACAAGGCTTTCGAATTAGTTATAATCAGAATCAGAATCAGAAATACATTATTGATCCCGGGGGGAAACTCTTTTGTTAGTACCAAGTAGGTATAAGTATAAAATTAAAATAAGTGTGAAGTACAAAGTGGGTTTACCGGTTGATGATAATACGGTATAATAATATCAGAATCAGAAATACTTTATTGATCCCCGTAGGGAAACTCTTTATTACAGTAGCTCGCCTTTACGTCAGTGCACAGAGGAGAAAGTACTAACAAACAATATGATACACTGTAAAACAGGTCAGAAAATAAATCATTCTGATAATTCTGATTCTGATTCTGATATTGCACAGCACTATTAACACAGAATATTGGATCAGTTTGTTGAGTCTGTTAGTGTCCACTACCCTCAACCTGCTGCTCCAGCATGCAACAGCATACAGGATAGCACTGACCACCACAGACTATAAAACATCTTCAGCATTGTCCGGCAGATGTTGAAGGACCTTAGCCTCCTCAGAAAATAGAGCCGGCTCTGGCCCTTCCTGTAAAGTGCTTGAGTGTTCTTAGCCCAGTCCAGTTTATTGTCCAAGTGTACTCCCAGGTACTTGTAATCCTCTACAATGTCCACACTGACCCCCTGGATGGAAACCGGGGTCACTGGTGCCTTGGCCCTTTGTAGGTCTACAACCAGCTCCTTAGACTTTGTCTCGTGGTGTGAGCAGAACCATCTGCAGCTCAATGCGACAAAGTTACCCACCACAGCCCTGTACTCAGTCTCATCACCACCGCTGATACATCCCACCACAGCAGAGTCATCAGAAAACTTCTGAAGGTGGGAGGACTCTGTGTGGTAGCTGAAGTCCATGGTGTAGATGGTGAAGAGGAAGGGAGAGAGGACAGTCCCCTGAGGGGCCCCAGTGTTGGTGACCACGCTGTCCGACACACAGTGCTGCAGACGGACATGCTGTGGTCTGCCAGTCAGGTAGTCCACAATCCAGGACACGAGGGGGGCATCCACCTGCATTGCTGCCAGCTTCTCACCCAGCAGGCCAGGCCGGATGGTGTTGAAAGCACTGGAGAAGTCAAAAAACATGATCCTGACCGTGCTTGCCGGCTTGTCCAGGTGGGTGTGGATGCGGTTCAGCAGGAAGATGATGGCATCCTCAACTTCCAGCCAGGGCTGGTAGGCGAACTGAAGGGGGTCCAGGAGGGGTCTGACCATGAGCCACAGCTGTTCCAGCACCAGTATCTCCAGGGTCTTCATTATGTGGGAGGTCAGTGCCACCTGTCTGTAGTCCTTGGAGCCACTGGGACGTGGCATCTTCAGCACAGGAACGAGGCAAGATGTCGTCCACAGAACAGGGACCCTTTGAAGACTCAGGCTGAGGTTGAAGACAATGTTTAAGAACTCCACATAGCTGGGGGGCACAGGCTTTTAGCACTCCGGGGCTAATTTAGTTTAGGTTCAGGGTTGATTAATAGGCTTGAGTCGAAGATGGCTGCAACTCCACCTCCTCGGCCAGTGCCTTGAGGAATGTGAGTATTAATATGACTGGGCGGAGTGGATTCATTTAGGATAACATATTCTTCATGACCCAGCCAGGTTTCAGTAAGACAAAATAAGTCAATATCATACTATGAAATCGTTCACTAGTACAGCTTTAGATGACAGACATCTGATGTTTCTGATGAGTCCACATTTATTTCTCCTATTTTGTTGTGCTATTTCAGCGGTGGTAATTTTGTTTAGGTTTTTATGTATAACGCCTCCAGACACCGTCACGAAGGAGTTTTGGGTGGGTAACTGCTCTGGAAGCGCAGAGAAGTGTGTAGGACTGCAACTCTGCCTCCTGGTCTCAACTCTGAGTTGTCATGGTTTTGGTCACTAATAAACTCAGCCAGATTTCTAGATATGAGAGCTGCTCCATCCAAAGTGGGATGAATGCCGTGTGTCCTAATTAGACTGTCATGGTAGTTAGTCTCCTTGTGTGTGTGTGTGTGTGTGCGTGTATGTATGCTGTGGGGCGCGGCCTCCGAGGTACTGCCAATCAGCAACTGACACACCTGCGACCTCATTGTTTGTTTTTCTAAATAAACGGAACCTACTACTGCACACTCACTGTCCTGGTCGTGCTTTTTGGGCCCAGCCCCGGTATACCATAACACAGACCAGGTCTTCGCCAGAAAGTCCGCCAATTATCTACAAAGCCCACATCGTTTGCTGGACACCACCTCGACAGCCAGTGGCGGAATGAAGATATGCGGCTAAACATGTCATCACTGGTTAAGTCTGGCAGGTGCCCAGAGAAAACTACGGAGTCTGACATTGTCTTTGCATATGTACTCACCAACTCAACATAAACTTTAGTGACCTCCGATTGGCGTAAACATGAGTCGTTACCGCCGACGTGAATTACAATCTTGCTGTATTTACGTTCATCCTCAGCCAGCAGTTTTAAATAGGATTCAATGTCACCCGCTCTGCCCCCAGGAATACATTTGACTATGGTTACTGGTGTTGTTAACTTCACATTTCTCAAAATGGAGCTGCCAATAATCAAAGTTGGTTTAAAGGTCCATGATGATTTGAGAGTTTGGGTTTCCTTCTACAAGTGAATGCTCAGTCACATCATCCAATCTAATTTACCAACTGCTGTTAACTGCTGTCTCAGTCCTGGGTCAGTGAGATGCACCACTCAAACTCCAGGTCATTACTCAAAAGGTGTAATTCCTATGTAAATAAATATGTTCATTACAATGTTGTATGAAAGATGTGGAACATTTAAAAAAAATTTAACTTCAAAGAAAGTTTAACAGTTGAACAATACCCAGAATGTAAGAAAGGATGTAGAACAAAAATGTCTAAGCCCTGTATGTGTGTGTGCCTCCTTGGACACACATGTGTGAATGTATGACAGATAGCGAAAAGCTTCCTCCATACTAAGACGGTGTAGTCCCTCATTCGTCCAGGAGTGTTCCATCGTAGAAAAGGTTTCAGTCGTAGTCATCTGGACACTCTTTTCAGAATCAAGATGTTTCGGCTCCCATCCAGAAGTCATTCTCAATTGTGAAAATGGTCTGAGAACTCCGAAATTTAAGCTACTCTGTGTTGCTTAAGCCCTGCCCTCAGGGAAGAGTCTTCCTGAGTGTCTGCTGTTTACCCTGCCTAGTTTCACCTGAAACTGACCTTCTTTAGGAGAGCAGGGACCGAACAAAGTGAGACGTGTGTTAACAGAAACAGTTGGATCAAAAACTTATCAGACCGCGTCCTGACACAGGCAGAAAAAGATGTGCTCTCCAAAGGGCTCAACTTTTCAGTTACGTCCAACCACATCCCTACAGTGGACTAAATCACAGCCACAGAAACAGCCATTAGGAAGAACAAGATGGCTATGTGTCACAGCAACGCTAAAGAGTGCCAAGCCGCCTCCTTCTAACATTACATCCAAAGAGAGGAGGGCACTCTCAGCACTGCAGAAGGATCACAGCATAAACATTCTACCAGCAGACAAGGGTCGCTGCACTGTGATTCTGAACACAGCCGATTATGAAAACAAGGTCAACAACCTTCTTGAAGACACTACCACATATCAAAAACTTAAGAGAGATCCAACTAATGGCTACAAGAAGAAGGTTATAGACTGTCTATAGAAGCTTGAGAAGGAGGAGGTGATAGACAGGCCTCTGTACTACAGACTATACCCTGGGGAAGCCATTCCATGCATCTATGGCCTTCCCAAAATTCACAAAGAGAATGTTCCACTCAGACCCATCGTGTGTAGCACAGATTCCATCACATACAACGTAGCCAAACATTTGACTACAATCTTGGCTCCGTTGGTGAGGAACACAGAACATCATGTGGAAAACACACAGACATTTGTGAACAAAGTGAAACATCTCCAGTTGGACCCAGATGACGTAATGGTTTCATATGATGTTGTGTCTTTGTTCACCTGCATTGCGACCTCAGAAGCAGTGACAGCGGTGAGGAGAAGACTGCAGGAGGACTCCACCTTGCAGGAAAGGACCAAGCTTACACCTGAACACATCTGCAAACTATTAGACATCTGTCTTAACACAACCTACTTCCAATTCCGGGGACACTTCTACAGACAGGTATGTCCAGAATGCACTCTCAGCCTGTGGTTATCCTACTTGGGCTCTCAACAAAGTTAAAAGAGCCAAAAAATAGGACAAAAGGGAAACAGAACCAAGAAGGAACGGTGTCTCCATCCCTTATGTAGCTGGACTGTCTGAAAAACTAGAAAAGGATCTTTAGACAGCACGATGTTCCTGTTTTCTTTAAACCAGGCAACACTTTAAGAAAGAAACTCGTTCATCCTAAGGACAAGATGCCCACACAAAAACAGAGCAATGTAGTTTACTCAGTTCAATGCAGTGAGGAAAACTGCAAAGAACGGTACATAGGTGAGACTAAATAGCCACTTCACAAAAGACTTTATCAACACAGACGACACGCTAACTCAGGATTGCAGAGCGCCGTGCATTTGCATCTAAAAGCTACAAACCACACATTTGAAGACAGTGAGGTGAAGATTCTAAGTAGAGAGAAGAGTTGGTTTGAAAGAGGAGTCAAAGAAGCCATTTTGTGAAAAAAGAAAACCCCTCTTTGAAAGGAAATGGTGGTCTGAGATTCAACTTGCCAACTGTTTACCACAGTGTATTATCACCATGGTCAAGCCAATCATATGCTAATCAGGTACTTAACAGTGATGAGGGAGGTGCAGCCAGAAAACAATAGACCTGATTACTGGGCTATCATGGAAACAAAAGAAGGTCAGTTTCAGGTTAAACTAGGCAGGGTAAACAGCACACACTCAGGAAGACTCTTCCCTGAGGGCAGGGCTTAAGCAACACAGAGTTCTTAGACCATTTTCACAATTGAGAATGACTTCCGGATGGGAGCCAAAACGTCTTGATTCTGAAAACAGTGTCTAGATGACTATGACTGAAACCCTTCCTCCATACTGTATGACAGATATTGTTTTCATTTTCCACCTTTCAAAATCATAATTTATATTGTTTTAAATTAGAAGACAATTACAACTATTTTTTTGTTTAAAAAGTAGTGCTTGCTCCTCCCTCATTACCACCAATGACCCACATGAAACTGTAATCAAGAGTTAAAAGTGGGTGTTTGATAGATACTGCTGCCTTGTCCAAACACCCAAACAAGAAGAAAAATCCATCTAATTATATCTTATATAATTGCTTTAGTTGTATTGTTGGAAACAGATATACACAGATGGATCACAGAACAGTTCATGAAAACTGAGAAATTGTCGAAGACTGGTTTATATTTATGAATATATATTAATCTCTTTCTTTTCCCCTCAAAGTTTCTGATAAAGTTAAAAAGATAATTTAAAATGTTTGTCTAAATCACATAGATTACTATATATTCTGAGAAATATTAAAACCCTTCCATTTCATGAAATATTTTAGATGACGTGCGCTTCATTTTGTGCGGATCTAGTAGGTCACTGTAGGTCTACATTAAAAATAGTAAAGCATTAAGGTATGTTTAACAGCCAAATAGCTCTACATTAAGAAAATATATGATGTTTTGATCTGTTGTTTGAAGTTTGGTCAGGATGTAAACAGCTTTTGAACACAGAGGTAATTCAAAGTACTTAACATAAGGCTAAAAAATGCCTTGTAACAACATTTTAAACTGGATCCAGAGACTGGATCTGTGGTTGTGGGCCCCCGTGTTCCTGCTCGACAACTGCTACTACAGTTGTTGTTATTGGCTCTGTTACTAATACTGACATTATTTTTCCTATAGCTGTCATTCCTATTATTACTAATTTATTAACACTACAATTACAATTCTACTATTTAAAAAAAAATAATAATTCTAGGTGTTATTTGCATTGTGCCTCCCCCCCCAAACAACTCCTCTCTCTCTCACTCACTCTCTATCTGTCTGTTTCTCTCTCTCTCTCAAAACCTAACACGGCAGTGGCAGATGGCCACCCACCATTGAGTCTGGTTCTGTCCAATG
Organism: Siniperca scherzeri; assembly: GCA_027580175.1. Classification (NCBI taxonomy): domain Eukaryota; kingdom Metazoa; phylum Chordata; class Actinopteri; order Centrarchiformes; family Sinipercidae; genus Siniperca; species Siniperca scherzeri. The sequence continues at coordinate 32,472,731 of CM050848.1, forward strand.
TTTCTTCCTCTTAAAGGAAGTTTTTCCTTGCCACTGTTGCCAAATGCTTGCTCATGGTGGGATTTGTTGGGTCTCTGTAATTAATATTATAAAGAGTACGGTCTAGACCTGCTCTATAGGAAAAATGCAATGAGATAACTTCTGTTATGAATTGGCGCTATATAAATAAAATTTAATTTAATTGAACCACAAAGAGTCTCATTCAGTCTGGCCATCTTGTTTTTATATCTTCATATCATTAAAACCTTTAAGACTTTGTGCTGTTATCAGTGCTTTAATAATAAACTTCAGCTGTGGAAAAAAGGCAAAATCCACAAGCCTCTGCTCCATGAAATCCTCTTGTTTGTAGTCTGAGTGGCTGAATACCTTGCACATTCACACAGACTACCTTTATCTTCAGTCAACTTTAATGTCTGCACTTGCAGACTGTCAACACTGCCCCACCATCACTTCAGCAGTTAAACTCCTTTTATCATATACTAATGTCATGCTAATGACACATTTCATACTCATCCCTACTTTCTGTATCACAAAGTTGGATGGACTTCATTATTGACAAGAAGGAATAATCATCTCATGATAACCATCTATACAGCTCTACTGTGAATGGTTCCAGACTACCGCACATCACCTTATTGAAATCTTATATACAGTACATGATTTCAATAATTACTAATCCATAGATATTCCATATGTACGCACTGATCTTGGCAGGACTGGTTTCAGGTACTCTGCACCTTTTAAATGGAATGAACAGCAAACTGCCCTCAAGCTACATTTGTTCATCCCCCTCAGCAATTTTTAAGCTTTATTGTCTGATGTTTTTTATGATTCTTGTAATTGTTTTCAGTAATTCTTTGTTGATTGTGGTTGTCTGGCCTTATTTGTGTTTTTTGTACGCTGGTTGTTTGTCTGACTATGAATGTTTATTGTTATCAGGTGTCTCTCAAAATCCAGATCTTAAATCTACCGGATTGAATAAAACTTTTAAAAATCATCCGACCGTGATCAACCCAAACATCTCTGCTTCCACTGAAAATGTGTTCATTTTGACTCTGTCACCTCAGTAGTATTTATTTTGTCAGCTATTTTTACATTTAGTCTTAGTCCTGAGACCAAAAGTCCATGTTAGCTTTAGCCATATTCAGTCAACCTCATCCTTTTTATTTTTAGTCAAACTCTGGACATTTTAGACTCGTCTTAGTCAAAGAAAGCCATGAACATTTTAGTCTTGGTTTAGTCAACTAAAACTCTGGACATTTTAGTCATCAAAAGATTATTTCACAGTCTAGTTTTAGTCAAGACCAAGAATGACCATTTTAATCAGACTAAACTGCTTTCAAATAAGATTTCATAAATGAGATTTAGCCACAAAATGACTATGGTTAGGATAGCATGTCTAACACTCCAAATTAAACAAACTTGTCTTAAGCAAGAGGTTATCCAATTTAGCTGGCCAGGCTATTGACTTTTAAGTTTGGCTAAACCCCTGTATGTAAGCAATGTCCCGTTGTTGTGAGATGATAATAATACATAAGGTTACACCACTGCTTTTTGTATATGTTCAAAAGTAACATAACGTTATTAAACATTTTATCAGTAACATTACCTCAGTTTCTGTGAGGTGCACCTTGAGGTGTGTCCTCGGGTTTGTAATATTCTTCCCAGCTATTTTGAAGCCACAAGGCTTCTCTCCTGACAATAATGTTACTACACACTTTTTCTCTCCGAGACATTACATTTAAAGTGGATCCAAATGCCGACCCATGTTTTTCCAACCAAGCCCCCTGGTTGCCATTGTGTACTTTTACCATCACCGTCTGACATTGGTCGAGCTCCTACAGCTGTAGGGTGCAGCTAGCTCCAGGCTTTACCACTGTTGGCAGTGTGCTGCTGTTGAGGAAAGCCACTAGGAAGATGATTCAGACACAGAAGAGGAATGTGCAGCCATCCAGTGACAACAAGGCGATTTAAATCACGTGATTAAAAATCCATCTAATTTTGTCTCCTTTTTTTGTCGACAAAAATAAAGACAGGTTGTGTTATATTTTTATAATATATTTTTGTCATGGAAAAAAAGGTTGTTGACAGTATATTTCAAATTTGTTTAATTAAATTAACACTGTACCGCAGTAATGGTGGTGGCGCTATGACACAAAACAGACATCAACCAGCAGATTGGTCTATAGTATGGTTAAATTATCCAGGATACTCCTGTGTTTCAACATTGATGAACACCATTAACACCACTGTTGAGGACCATCATTGAAAGAAAACTGAGCTGAAACTGAAATAGAAATGAACAGTGGGGAAAAATACTTACGAATGCAGCAGCTCCTCCCACTTCACTATTCTACTCCAGTGTCTGTAAACACACAGTGCCTGCAGCTGTTTAAATGCACTACTACTTATTACTTATATTATTACATTGTATTATTATACCATACATACTTATCATCAGAGTCAGAAATACTTTATTGATCCCCGAGGGGAAACTCCTTTGCTACAGCAGCTCACTATCACGTCAAGTGTCAAGTGTACAAGTACAAGAGACGATGAGACGGAGCTACGGCAACAGGCAGCATGCACGTTGGCGCATGCGCACTAAATATCAACCGCTAATCCACTTTGTACTTTACACTTATTAAAATTTTATACTTATACCCACTTGGTACTTAATTTATCTGATCTGTATTATACTGTATTATATTTTTTGCTTAGTACTTCTATTCCTTTGTGCACTGACGTGATAGTGAGCCGCTGTAACAAAAGAGTTTGTCCTCGGGGATCAATAAAGTATTTCTGATTCTCCATCCATCCATCCATCCATCTTCTTCCGCTTATCCGGGGCCGGGTCGTGGGGGCAGCAGTCTAAGCAGGGACTCCCAGACTTCCTTCGCCCCAGACACTTCCTCCAGCTCCTCCGGGGGGATCCCGAGGCGTTCCCAGGCCAGCCGAGAGACATAGTCCCTCCAGCGTGTCCTGGGTCTTCCCCGGGGCCGCCTCCCGGTGGGACATGCCCAGAACACCTCCCGAGGGAGGCGTCCAGGAGGCATCCGGATCAGATGCCCTAGCCACCTCAGCTGGCTCCTCTCTTCTCCTCTTTCTGATTCTGATTCTGATAAATGAAGGCGACATATTTACATTCTCAGAGCAGGACTCAGCTCTGTTTCCCTCACCAGCAATGGTAATTCAATACCATTACCTACTTGTTTATGTGTGTGTCTGTGTGTGTATGAGCACACATTCGTCGATGCATCGCTACCTGTCTGTGTGTTAATGCATGCATTTTTCTCTGTGTCACATTGTGTGATGGGAGCATGTTAACAGACAGTTGGTAAAAATGAGCAGCCGTGAGAATACCTGCCTGTGCATGTGTATGCGCATGAGAGCTAAAAAAAAGAGCAGTAGGGTGTTGATGTTAGGGAAGAATCATTGATGCACTGAGAGGAGGATACAGTAGATTGAGGAGGAATGTGGAGATTGACAGAGTGATGTTGGACAGGATGATGCAGATTGAAAGTGGAGTATCAAGGCATTTTAATGTGGCAAAATAGGACAATAGTGTGACCGAGATCCAATATTACAATATTGCAAAGTGGACAAAATAGCATGAACACCCTTTTCTCTGCCACTTATTGTCGACCTGGCACCACCACACGTGCGCGTTGTTTTGTCTTGTTTTGTTCACTATGTTTATTGTTTTGCACAAAATAGCAAAGCAAATTCCTTGTCTGTGTTAACCTACTTGGCAATCAAGCTGATTCTGATTCTGAAGATTAAAAAGACAATCTTGGGCACAAAGTTATGTTCGGCGTTAACTAGCTTACAGCTAGCTTACAGCTACCTCAACTAGCTTACTGTGTGTTCTACAGTGAAAAGTATCAAGAGCTCTGATGCTAATTTATGAGTACAATTATGCAGATAATTATTAACATTATTTGCAGTTGCCAAAAACAATCATTACTGATAATTTGGAATATTACATTGTTATACAATATTAATAGAAAAACTGTACTGTGTGTAATAGTGTTACTACCCAGATTAATCTCCACTGGGACTCTGCTTTGGATGAAATATTGTAACACAGGTTTTGAATGGCTACTCAAACAACGTCTGTTATCATATCATATTCTTAGAAACACATAACAAAACACAAATATATAAACAAACAAACACACATATTCTGACCAGTCACCATGACTTTTTATAACAGTAAGATGGACAGCTGATCCCAGAGCAGTGCAGGAGAACTGATGTAATTAGCGCTGCTATGTATGTTTGTCAGATTGCTGTAGAAAAAAGTCTCTAATTTTCTTCCAGCTCTGTCAGTCCTACATGCTGTACGTTATATTATACAACTGCTTAGATATTTGCTAAATGTGGGTGCAAGGTGATAACAAGCAGTAGATCTAATTCTACACAATATGACGCATTCCAGCTTTTGTAAAACAAAATTACGGAGTCAAACTACTTTTTTGTTGCTGAAACGAATAAGACCAATAATCTTGGAATCTTTCTGGAACTGCTCAACAGTGTATAGGAAAGCACAGAAGATTAACTACCATTTAATTCCACCAAAGCGTGATTTCCTCTGTAAACTTCTCACATGGTTTTTATCTGAGGCCCAAAAGGATAAAAGTATACAATATTTCACAAAATAAAAATAACTCAAACATTACATAAGTCTAAATAATGAATACAAATTTGTGTAGCAGTACTTTGTTTATTCGTTTTTCCTAACACATTAATCATCTCCTGACCCCTCAAATTTATCTCGTCATCCTTTGGATTTGTTGGGTCTCGGTAAATAATAATGGTGCTATATAAATATGAATTGAACTGAATTTGGAGGGGGCCACTAGGTTGGGAACCACTGTACTAAACGAGCAAACTCCACAACAGTAAAATGCTACATTTCTGCATCAACAATCTAATTATGTCATATATTATAATGATATTTTAGGCAACTTTTATCAATTTTTAAGTACATTTTGCTGATAATACTTCTGTATTTTAACTAAGACTTTTACTTGTAATTGTACTTTTACTTAAGGGAAGGATCTGTGTACTTCTTCCACCACTGCCCAGCTGTGTGTGCTGTGCATAAATTACACATGGTGAATCTGCAAAATTAGAGATTGCAGATGCAACACTGACTGACAATAAAAGACTGAATACATTCTACAAACAGTTGTGAATCATATTATTGGTAACAATTAGCCATTAGTCTAACCCACAGACTCTGCATTCTGCATTCTTGTATATTTATTTGTGTAATGTATTTATTTCTGTAGCCCTTTGTGTGGTCTGACAGTACTCTGCTGCCTATATTAACTATACTCACTATAGTTAGGTTATGTGCATAATGAAAGCACATATTACCTAAGACTGAAATACAATCATCAACATCAGAAACAAAGCGCAGGGATTGGATTAAGTGCAGCTGACCTTGAGACGATTACATCTTCCAACCACCCAGCCACATCAGCTGGACAAAAACGTCACGATGAGTCAGAAAGAGAGCTGGGATAAGAGCTAAGCTAACCCAGCTTGGACCTAAGGCTATACCACTACCTAGCTTATTTCTGGCTAATGTCCGGTTGCAGGAAAATAAAGTGGATGAACTAAGACTCAGCAATGTAAAATCAGAGACTGTTGTGCCCACATCTTTACAGAGACCTGGCTCCACCACAACATCCCAGATCAAGCTATTGCACTCGACTGGCAGACCACATTCTGCGGTGACAGAACGCAAGACTCTGGTAAGATGAGGGGAGGTGGACTCTGTGTTTACATCAATGATGCTGAATGTAGTCAAAGTTGATTGACAATGTTTCCCAGATGTTGAGTTTTTAATGTTAAAGCTAGGGCAGGTAACGTTGGAGAAAGAAGCAAGAGGCAGCTAGATTTTTTAAGTATCCAACCAAAAAAATCCCACCCCTCCCTTCAGGCATCCCTTCAAAGCCACTCCCCCAAAATAAATTTTCATGCGCAATGAGTGCACAGGCAGAGTGCGCGCGGGTAGGTAGACAGGCAGGTAGGCCAGTCAATCATTTCATACTGGCCAAATAAAATGATTGGATGGATTGGATGATTTATTGATTGCTGTCGAGATGTAAAGAGAATTTCAACAAATATAACAAAAGATGCTTCTGAAATACATTACCTACCCTAGCTTTAAGATGTCAACCATATTATCTGCCCAGAGAACTCACCAGTGTTTTTGTTGCTGCTGTTTACATTCCCCCAGACACAAATTTTAAAAAATGCACTACAGGAACTGTATGATGATTTTTATTGTAGCTGGTGATTTTAATCAAACAGACCTCAGAACTGTCCCCACCAGGGTAAGTAATACCCTGGACCTTGCTGTTACAAACATTTCTGGCAGCTACAAAGCCCTCCCCCCCCCCATTTTGGTCAGTCACACCATATTTCTTTGCTTCTCCTGCTTACTTACTCCCAGCTGATTAAAGAGTCAAACCATCAGAAAAAACAGTTAAAGTGTGGACAGATACAGCAGCTCTACAAGACTGTTTTGAGTGCACAGACTGGCACATGACCAGATGCCGCCACCCAGGAGAACCACATCAGTCTTGAGGAATATACTGTACATCATCAGTGACATCATACATCAGCAAATGTGTTGACGGTGTGGTGATCACCAAGACAATAAAATCATTCCCCAACCAGAAACCCTGGATGAATGGAGAGGTGAGGGCTCTATCTAGAGCCAAAAAAGATGCCTTTTGGTCAGGTGACAAGGAAGCTTACAGCACTGCTAGCGCAAGACTGAAAGCTGGCGTCAAGGAGGCAAAACGGGGGCATCAGGAGAGACTGGAGAGAGACTTCAACACCAATGACACCAAAGATATGTGGCGAGCGATCCAGGCCATCACAAACTACAAAAGCAGGAGCGCCCCCATCATGTGTGAGGACACGTTGCCAGATGAGCTGAACACATTTCTACTACTCCACCTCCAGAAAACTGGCCACTGTCAGTATCCACAGCGGATGTGAGAAGAATCCTGCTGAGAGTGAATGTGAGTAAAGCTGCTGGGCCTGAAAACATCCCTGGCTGTGTACTAAGAACATGTGCCCACCAGTCAATGTCATTACTGACATTTTCAACATATCAATGTCACAGGAGATTGTTCCCACCTGCTTCAAGACAGCCACCATTGTCCCTGTACCTAAAACGTCTGCAGTGTCAAGTCTAAACGATTATTGCCCTGTGGCTCTCACCCCCATTCTGATGAAGTGCTTTGAGAAAGTGGTTCTCCAGCACATCAAAGACAACATCCCAGCCAGCTTGGACCCTCTCCAGTTTGCATTATGAACCAACAGATCCACAGAGGATGCCATCTCCACTCAGTCTTCACACACCTTGAGAACAACAACACCTACATCAGAATGCTGTTTGTTGATTTCAGCTCAGCATTCAACACAATCTTCCCCATGAAACTGATTGGCAAACTTAGTACTCTGGGCTTGAGTACCACACTCTGTAATTTGATATTGGACTTCCTCACAAACAGACCCTAGACAGTTTGAAGAACAACGATGAGACTTCATATTAGGAGGAAATCAACAATCTTGCAGAGTGGTGCACAGAGAACAACCTACTGCTCAACGTCAGCAAAACCAAGGAGCTGATTGTTGATTTTAGAAAAAAGGAGATGTAGATACAATGCCCTGTCTACATCAGTGAAGCAAGTGAATAGTTTCAGGTTCCTGGGAAACAGCATCACACAGAACCTGACATGGTCCTCTCACATCTCCACGCTGGTAAAGAAAGCTCAGAAACGGCTGTATTTGATGGCAGCTGTGTCGGCGTTTTTGTGTACCCGGCAGAAGCGTCGCTAGAAACTTCGTCTTAAACCATCATAAATTGATATTTTATCGAGTTTTTAAGCCAGGTTTTCTAGGCCACACTGCTTTCCTGGCCACCGCTTTACCTATATGTTCTAACTTGGAAAAAGTTTTCAGTCATCGGACGTGTGGATCTTAAGTAATTTTAAGCTGGCTGCAACTCCACGTGGTTTACCGGACTGCCTCCACTGCTGCTAGCTTAGCTAGGTTTGTTTTTAGCCCGGCGGCTAGGCTAGCCGGTCGGTTTTACCAAGGATTTTAAGCTTGTAGCACTTTTATGGACTTTACTGTGGACTTTAAGCTCTGAAGCACTCTCACGGACTAAATGATGGCTGAGTGTGGATCTTGTCACCTTACCTTCTCAAAGCTGAGGAAAAGTATCGCCTGTCTGGAAGCCGAGCTCAGAGAAAAGACAAGCTCATCCTGAGTTCTCCACCGCCGCCTCGGCCCAGGCAAAACACCTGGCGGTCCTCAGCTCCTCTGGCTGCGCAAGCCGGAATGCGACCATCCCATCTCACTCCCGGACTGCTCCACTCCAGCACTGGACAATGATCCCACTCTTCCGTGGCTCGGCTCCATCATCACTGGCGCCCCGGAGCATGAGGCCGCTTCAGCTAAGCCTGATGACCCGTGGCTCCTCATGGGTGCGAAGCACAAAGCCATGGCCATTTCTACCCGTGCCGAGCCCCAGTGGATGCACGGTCACTCGCCGGCGGGGGTGGTGAGAAGGCTCCGGCGAGTTCGACTCCACGCCAACCGGAGCACTGGACCGTAGCCTGTAAGGACAGACATGGTGCAAAGCGCCCAACTCCTCCACCTTCACATCGGGACCTCCCGCTGGCCAACAGGTTTGAAATCCTGGACACGCAGGACTTTCCTCCACTGGAGGGACGCTCCCATCTTCCAGCAGCCAAGTCTTCCTCCTCCTCTCGCCGCAAGTTACTGAAAGAGGCCGTGATCAGGAGAAGCTCTGGAGGTCTCATTCGTCCTGAGACGGCAGCGAACACCTCTGCTGAGGAGGACAGCCGCAGCAGTCCCCGGCCACGACTATCCCAGGGACGGCTGATGGGACTCGGCGGGCTCCACGATCATCGACTCTGCCTCCTCTCATCCCCCCAACCACGCTGATCGTTGGAGACTCCATAGTGAGGAATATCCGCTTCGCTAATGCGCTCACACGCTGCTTTCCCGGAGCAACGACCCCCGACATCCTCGAAAAGCTCCCCGGACTTCTGGCTGCACTCCCGACGACTATCACGAAAATCATAGTCCATGTCGGCACAATGACACCGCCCGTCAGCAATCGGAGCTGACGAAAGCAGACTTCATCCGCCTCTTTGACCTGCTCAACAGCACCGGAAAGCATGCTTTCATTTCGGGTCCAATTCCTACACTGGGTCGGGAATTGGCCGTTTAGCAGGATCCTCAGCCTTCATACCTGGCTCCAGTCTGTCTGCAGCACCCATGACGTTGGTTTTATTCACAACTTTAACTTATTCTGGGATCGTTCTTCCTTGTTTGCACGAGACGGTCTTCACCCAAACAAGTCAGGTAGTCGCATGCTAGCGGCTAACCTGCAGCATGCTGTGCTGTCCTCCTCACGTAGTTGACTATTTACATCACCTGTTTCCCCTCGCTCTTCTTCTTCCTCTACTCTGCCCACAATAAACTGCCACGCACCCTCTGCTGTCACTACCTCCCCCTTGTGGACTGATCATAGTGCTGCTATCTGGAGCCCGGCTGCCTCTAGTGCCACCTTTAACATTCCTGTGGTAATTTCGGACAGGTCCTTAGTGCGAAACAGACACAACCGACACAGCGACAATAATAACTTAATAAAGATCCGGGCCAGAACCCGACCTCCAGTCTCAACACCAAATCTGAACCAGCACAGACTTTTTAAGATGGCTCTCCTGAATGTAAGATCCCTCTCTAACAAAACGTTTATTTTAAATGACTTTATCTCTTCCACTGAGTTAGACTTTATGTTTTTAACTGAATCCTGGTTACGTCCTGGTGATCACAGTCAGCTGGCTGAATTGTGCCCTCCTGATTATGACTGCTTTAGTTGCCCTAGGGTCTGTGGTCGAGGTGGGGGCCTTGTTACTGTCTATAGGAAGCATTTTAAGTGTGACCTCATAGCTTGCAATGATTTTTCCTCCTTTGAAGTGCTCATGTTTAAACTTGGTGGCCCCTCCCAGTCATATTTGCTATTATATATCGCCCCTAAACCAGCTGGCTCCTTCTTGTTGGAACTCCTGAGTTTTTATCCAGTCTTGTGTTAAATTATGATAGAATTGTTCTTTGTGGTGACTTTAATATTCACGTTGATGACTCCTCTAATGCCCTTGCTGCTGATTTTTAAATATCACTAACTCTTTCAACTTACAACAACATGTGTCTGGCCAAACTCATTCCGTGGCCACACCTTAGACCTAGTCTTTACTTTGGGCCTGAAAACCCCATCTGTGGAAACCAGGGACATGTTTGTATCTGATCACCTATGCATTGTTTTCAATTGTGAATTAGAGGCTGCCAGTTCTGTCTTATCCCGCTCTAAGTACACAGCGTCCTTAATGAGCATAGTGCCTTAAAATTCTGTACACGGTTCAATCCTCCGGGCAGTGTGTTTCCGATTCCTCCAACACCAATGATTTGGTTGATTATTTTTAACTACCAGTGTTCTTCAACCTTAGATCTCATAGCTCCTCTTAAAAATAGACAAAACTCAAAGACTAGAAAACAGCCATGGTTAAATGACAGTATTCAAGCTGTAAAAGAATTGCAGAAGAGCAGAACGCAGATGGAAGAAATCACGTCTCCAGGTCCACTTTGTGGCCATGAAAGAGTTATTACGCCTTTATAATAGGATGGTGAAGGATGCAAGAACATGCCATTTCTCTGCACTTATCTCTGCCCATCAGCACAACCCCAGATTCCTGTTTAAGACTGTGGATCAGTTAGTTAACCCAGCCTCTCCTTGTGCCCCTGCTGAGTGTGATGCTGATTGTGAAAAGTTTCTATTGCACTTTGCTGGTAAGGTGGAGTTAATAAGATCTGATATCACCCCCAATCCTGCCTTTTTAGATGTGGATCACCCGCTCAGGGATTCTTTGAGCAATTTTTCTGCTGTTACTCTGCCCGAACTCGCAGAGATGATGTCTCTTATGAGAGTATCCTCCAGTCCTCTGGACAAAATCCCAACTAGGTTTCTATTGGAAGTTATGGATTGTATTGCGCCTTTTACAAATTATTTTTAACAGCTCGCTGTCTACTGGCTGCGTCCCTGATTTCTTTAAAACAGCTTGTGTCCAGCCAGTCTTAAAAACCTGGGCTTGATCCCACCCTCCTGGATAACTACCGCCCAATATCCAAATTGCCTTTTATTTCAAGATTCTCGAAAAACTTGTATCTAAGCAGCTCCTTGCTGCTGTGGAAAACAATAATACCTTTGAAAAGTTCCAATCTGGCTTTCGTCAACACCACAGCACTGAGACAGCCCTTCTCAAAGTCACTAATGACCTTTTAATGAATGCAGACGCAGGCATGTGTTCAATTCTTGTGCTGTTGGACATAAGTGCTGCCTTTGATACAATTGATCATGGCATTCTTTTAGATAGACTGAGGCACTGGGTGGGCATATCTGGAACTGCACTAGACTGGTTCGCATCTTACCTGTCCAATAGGAAATTCTGTGTTAGCATTAATAACTTCAAGTCATCCTTTTCCCATATCAAGTATGGTGTGCCTCAAGGTTCAATTCTGGGACCAATATTGTTCTCCTTATACATGCTTCCCTTGGGTGATGTAATCCGCAGACATGGTATTTCTTTTCATTGTTATGCGGATGACACACAGTTGTACCTCCCTGTCAAGCCCACTGACCTTAGTATGCTGAGTTCTCTGCAGGACTGCCTGTCTGACATAAAAATTGGATGTCGATAAATTTTCTTCAGCTCAACTCAAATAAAACTGAAATCCTTGTTATTGGGCCCCAACACATCACTAAACAAATACTGCCATCCACTGGTAACCTGTCACAACATATCAAGCCTGTTGCACGAAATCTTGGTGTCCTGTTTGATAGCAATTTATGTTTTGAGCAACATATCACTAAGCTTGTCCAATCATGTTTCTATCACCTCAGAAACATTGCAAAAATACGATCTATTTTAAATCTTAGTGATGCAGAAACTGTTGTGCATGCTTTTATCTCCTCACGCCTTGATTATTGTAACAGCCTGTTCACTTGTCTTAATCAAAAAGCTCTGACACGACTGCAGACTGTACAAAACTCAGCTGCTAGGCTGTTAACCAGGACCAAGAAGTATGACCACATAACACCTGTTTTAGCCTCTTTACACTGGCTCCCTGTTGGTTTTAGGATTGATTTTAAGATCTTGTTGATTACTTTTAAGGCTCTTCATGGCCTGGCCCCAGATTATATTTTAGACCTTGTAATCCCTTATGAACCTTCACGTAGTTTGAGATCTTCGGCAGGGGTCTCCTGTCTGTTCCTGAGTCCAGGATGAAAACTAAGGGGACAGAGCTTTTGCTATCAGGGCCCCGAGGCTCTGGAACAACTTGCCGAAGAAATTAGATTGTCTGAGTCAGTGTCTTCGTTTAAATCTCGTCTCAAAACACATTTTTATCTGAAAGCATATCCTGATTTTACGTGAACTGGCTGTTTATTTTACTGTTTATTTTATTGCTTTTCTGTATTTCATGTGTTTTATTTCTTTATATTTCGTCATTCACTGTGTTATTTTATTTTTCTTGTTGTGAAGCACTTTGTACTTTGTTTTGATAAGTGCTCTATAAATAAAGTTTTATTATTATTATTATTATTATTTCTTAAGGAAACTTAAGAAGGCAAAATTCCCATGCCAAGTTCTTGTTAACTATTACAGAGGAGCAATAGAAAGCATCCTGACTGGAAACATTACAAATTGGCATGTGATGTGCGTGGCCCAGGACAGGATAGTTTTGTAGTGGGTGATTAAAACTGCCCAGAATATCATTGGTACTTATCTTCCGAGCATTAGTGATACCGTTAAGGTAAGGTGTCTGTGCAGAGCCCAAAGGATACTAAAAGAAAATACCTGCCCCAGCCACAGCCTGTTCACTCTGCTGCTGTCTGGCAAGCGATACAGAAGTATCTGCTGCTGTACCACCATACTACAGAGCAGCTTCTTTCCTCAGGGTTATGAGACTCCTCATTTCATTCTCTGCACTCTACCATAAATAATTGGGTTTTTTCGTGTGTAGCATGAAGGGACTACAGCTTGCATTTTATTGTACAACCCTTTGATATATAATGATAAATAAATGAACCTTGAACCTTGTTATTTTACTATAATAACTATACTAATTTGCCTATACGGCTTATGTCGTGTAGATTTTTTTAACTGATTATGGAAACGAGTGGTCTTAAATTTAAGGACTATAATTGGACAGTCATTGACATAATTGCTTTCCCTAGCCCCTTACCCTAACCATAACCCTTACCCTAACCCTTACCTTTAACCTAACTGTAACCTGTACCCTAAAACCCAAGTCTTAACCCTCAAAAAGCAGTCTCTACCCGTGTGAACCTCAATTTTTTTTCCCCACAGTGACACAGGTCCCCATGGGTTAGTGTGCATTCAGGTTAAAGTCACCACCGGGATATAAGAATATGAAACACACACATACACACACACACACACACACACACACACACACACACTCTCTCTCTCACACTGACACACACACAATTGTCCAAAGTCCAATCCATGATAAAAATCCATTATAGACGCACAAACACAAATTAAGTTTCCGTGTTTGAATGTCATTTATAGTCAATATTTATTTCTAACTAAAGTTTTTTTAGTGATATTGCCACAATGCCAAATCTCGATTACTTTGGTGAGTACAATATTATCATAACCAATTGAAATGATGGCCAAACTTTAGAAATAAAACCCATGTGTGATATATATTCATGCACTATTACTTTATAACGTATTATTATCATCAACTGGTAAACCCACTTTGTACTTCACACTTATTTTAATTTTATGCTTATACCCACTTGGTACTTAATTTATTTTCTGACCTGTATTATAGTGTATTATATTTTTTCCTTAGTACTTCTATTCCTGTGTGCACTGATGTGATAGTGAGCTGCTGTAACAAAAGAGTTTCCCCTCGGGGATCAATAAAGTATTTCTGATTCTGATAAGAAATAATAATAATAAATCATTTTCATCAGTCATTGAACATTACAAAATGTCAAAAATAGAAAGGGTGGTTTGAAAAGTCTTCCACTGTAATGTTTGCTGGAATTATGCTTCTCCCAAGATTCAGTATGTATTCAGTAAGTATAAAAGAAACAGCCACGCAAACGTCTCTGAGCTACCACCATGCAAGTTCGCCTACGTGCAGCCCAGAGAGGCATAATTCCAGCTTAATGCAACTGTCCCACTACTCTGAGCAGAAGGAAACACGTGACCATAATCCATTGAAAACATTGGGGCTGCTTCTGCCTGGAGTTAAGAAGACAACCTTCTGTATTTTGAATGTCGTAGCCAATCATGAGCGCTAGTGCAAATCATTATTCTATAATAGCGACATTGTCTGACAAAATCAGCATAAATACAGGTTAATGACAACAGCGTGATCGGCTGTATCCATATTTAAATTAAAGATAAATAATTAAATTATCCTTCATGATGTACTAGTCGAATAGCCAGGTGTCCTTGAGCTGCAATGGTTAGGCTACTGCTAAATTAGAGCAGCATCAGCACCTTGGAAAGCAACATTTTATCAAAAGATAAAGATACACCACACATTTACAGCCCTGGCTGGTAAAGCACACAGACAGAGGCAGCTGAAATCTCAAAGTTCAAGGGTGGTGCCCCATTATAATTAACACCTATTAATAATTTGATTTATATTAATAATTCTATTTATCAATAAATATCTTTGATTTTTGCTAATGACCAAACCTGTCCAACAGATCCCAACATCTATCATCTAATACTTTTATTACAATATTTATGCATAATAATCCAGAATTATTCATTTCGAATCATTCATTTTTCGGAAATTAGAGTTTTTTAAATTTATCTTTGCCTAGCATATATTCAGTAGTGGTTTGTGGATTGATTCAGTGTGTACTAGTGGTTAGGGATCTCAAAACCAAATAGCATGCCATATTGTTATTTAAACAATAAAAGCACTAACACACACTCTAAATAGCTATTACTCACCAGAGGTGCTGAAGTCACCTCATTAACATCCTAGTAGGATAGGTTGTAGCAGAGTCATAGTTAAGAATGTCAGTCTGCGACAGGAAGTTGTGGCCATTCAAACTGAGATCTCCCAGTTACAAAAGCATTTGCCCGCACTTTGCCCAGTCCCTCGCTGTCTCGATCAGGCTCCAGTGCGGATGCTACTACAGTGCCTTCAGCCGTCACTACAGGTGTCCCACCTATGGATGCCGCTGCTCTTGTGGCTGTTACATCCAGCCCTTTGCTGCAATCCCTACTGCCAGCCGTGCCCTCCCGGGTTCATCCAGCAAGAGAAAACAAGCATACTACTGAGGTGCATGCCAGGACTGAGGTTTCCTCCATGGAAAGAGGACCCAGAGGGGACGCCCTGAACGAGTCCCCCTCCTGTCTTATTGTAGGCTCATCCATGGTCCAGCAAGTTTACTGTCCTACCACAGAAACATTTTGTTATCCCGGTGCTCAGGTGCTCAACATTAACTCTCTGCTCCATGAACTGTCGTGGGATAACCCTTCTGTATCCTCAGTGGTCACCCATGTCGGATCTAATGATATCAAGTTTCAACAATCCGAAAAGTTGAAGGATGACTTTAAAACTTTGACACTGTCCTGGAGTCTGGCAGACAGTGTGTTATTTCCGGACCCCTGCCTTCTCGGTTCGGAGATATCTGGCTGAAAGGACTGACCTGTGCAATGGGCATTCCTTTTGGGGATAACTTCAGTATTTTTTGGAAGCGACTGGACCTATTTGCACGGGATGGACTTTATCTCAACAGAGAAGGTAAGCGGCTATTAGACCACAATATAGATCTCACACTGAAGTCCTGTAAACTGTCAAAAGACTGACATCTACGTCATGTAGGAACCAGTAGTAGTTCAGTCACTTCGTAAAGTCAGTCCGTAACAATACCCTTCTGTTCTAACCACACTTTTACAGTTGTGAATAGTGAAATATTCTCCATTCCTGGTATAGTCAGCTGTTGCAATAACAAAAAAATATCGGGGTACTCCTCACAATGGCTCAGTCTCGAACACTATTGTTGCACCGATCATTCATTATAGCAGAAATGTAAGCAACCTGGTGAAGATTGGTCTGACATTCAGACCCTGTGAGGCCCAGGCCAGGACCAATTAAGTTAGCACTTTTAAATATTAGATCCCTCTCCAGCAAGACATTTTATATTAATGATTTTATTTCTGAACATGGCCATAACCTGGCTGTTTTCAACTGCTTCAGCTACATTGTTAGTCTTCTCCTCCTAATTTCACCTTTTTATACTCCATTAGACAAAATAAAAGAGGAGGTGGGATTGATACTCACTGTGACTGTGTATCGCCCCCCAAACATGATAGCAACTTCTTAACTGAGTTTTATGATTTTATGTCCATTGTTCTTAAAAGTCATGATAAAATCATTTTAATTGGTGATTTTAATTTTCATGTCAACAACTACACTGATTCGAGGGCTTTGGATGTTTTAGATCTTGTTGCTAGTCTCAGTCATGTTCAGCATGTACAGAGTGCCACCCACATTCATGGAAATAAACTGCATTTAGTTATTACAAGGGATACTGATGTTGACATTTCATCCATTGCCAAGGTACCTGTCTGATCATTTCTGTGTCTTTTTTATCACCACTCTCTCTGAATCATATGACCATCCAGAGACTGTTGTTACTGTTAACAATGAAGTTATTTACAATTTTTCAAGAGAAGCTGAAGAGAAATTGTTGAAAAGATGAGAGAAGGTGGAGGAAAAGCAAACTACATTGTTCACTTAGATATTTTATTATTAAGATCAAGTTATAATTTACAATAATGCAGTCAGGAAAGAAAGACAAGCCCATTTCTCAATGATTATCTCAGAAAACCAAAATAATCACAAGGTGCTTTTTTCCCACAATTGACAGTCTTCTAAATCCATCGCCTGCTACCAGACTCTTAGATGAATTGTAAATGCAGACACCCAAACGACCTGGGATCTCCCTGTCCGTCATCCCCCATCTAAGATGTCATCCTTTGATATAATGTCAGAAGACACCATCAGTGAAGAAATTGGCAGGATGACGTCTTCCACGTGTGTCCTAGACCCCATCCCAACCAAACTATTTAAATCCTGCTTCCATAGCCTCTCCCAAGAAACAACAAGCATAATAAACTCCTCTTAATTTAGGTATCTTCCCCACAGCTTTCAAGACTTCAATGGTAAGACCTCTCCTCAAGAAATCCAATCTAGATCACTCTGAACTAAGCAATTATAGACCCATTTCTAATCTTCATTTCCTTGGTAAGCTTTTAGAGAAAATTGTTTTAAATCAACTACTTCTTCATCTACGGCATCGAGCGAACCACACCACAGAGACAGCACTACTGAAATTTGTAAATGACCTGAGAATTATTGTGGATGCAAACAATTGCTTGTCTTAGACCTCAGTGCAGCATTCGACACAATCGACCATAAAATCTTAATTGACAGATTCGAGAAATGGGTGGGTCTCTCTGACAGTGTTTTAGCTTGGTTTCAGTCATATTTAACTGATAGTTTTTTGTCAGCCTGGGTGCTCGTGTATCAGAGACTCATAGTATTGATTATGGCATTCCTCAAGGAAGCATTCTCAGCCCAATTTTGTTTTCATTATATATGCTCCCACTTGGAAACATTATTAACCATCACCATGTCAACTGCCATTTTTATGTTGATGACACACAATTGTATATCTCGGTCTCTCCAAATGACCCCAATGCATTGCATGCTCTCATTGCCTGTCTCTCTGACATTAATGTATGGATGGGTAAAAACTTTTTAAAGCTAAATGAGGAAAAAACTGAGATTCTATTAATAAGACCAAAAGCAGCATGAGAAAAACTACACTCAGTGCTTGGTGGTCTTAGTATACAGGTTAAATCTAACATCACAAACCTGGGAGTGATTTTAGATTCTGATTTACATTTTATTTCTCATTTTAACATGGTCATTAAAACATCTTTTTTCAATCTCAGAAATATTGCCAAAGTCAGACCTTTTTTTAACTTGTGCTTTTATTACTAGCAGTTTATACTGTACTCTAATTCCCTTTTTACTGGATTACCCAAAAAGTCCATAAGAAAACTACAGCTAGTTCAGAATGCTGCGGCCAGAGTCTTAATTTAAAAAAACTAAATGGATCACATCACCCCTGTACTTAAGAAACTGCACTGGCTACCTGTATCTCTTAGAATTTATTTTAAAGTTCTTTTACTTGTTTAAAGGCTTTAAATGAGCTGTCTCCTCCCTACAGAGACTTTCTCTCATTTTATGTTCCAGTCAGACAGTGGCGTAAGGTAGTTATGACAGGCCCCAGTGCACGCTAGTTACTAGTTATGAAGCACACACACACACAGCATATTTATATATATATTTTAGTACCAACAATGTGTTACATTTTACAGTCGTGTTATTTAGGCTATTGTCTTGGGAAAGTATAGAGGTCAAAGAGCAAGCTATCAAAACCATGGACAGCATTCTGACGGTCAAAGTGCTGAAATGTGAAAACAAGCATCAGCTCCTGAAAGCAGAAGAGCTGTCTTCTTTCACCTATGTAACATTGGAAAAATCCGGCACATCCTGTCTCAAAATGATGCTGAAAAACTAGTCCATCCATTTGTTACTTCTAGGCTGAACTATTGCAATTCCTTATTATCAGGCTGTCCGAATAAGTCTCTCCAGTTGATCCAGAATGCTGCGGCACGTGTACTGACAAAAACTAGGAAAAGAGATCATATTTCTCCAATATTATCATCTCTGCACTGGCTCCCTGTAAAATCCAGAATAGAATTTAAAATCCTTCTAGAGTAGGAGTTTTTGCCTAATAGCATGTAGTCCAGTAATAGGAGTTCAAAAGTTATTAAATAATGGTCCGATAATGAAGGATTCTGTGGAAAGACTATTAAATGTTCAATTTCAATGCCATATACCAGAACAAGGTTGAGGGTGTGGTTAAAACAGTGAGTGGGTTTATGTACACTCTGACACAAGCTAATCAAATCTAATAATGAGATAAACGCAGTACTAAGGCTATCATTTTCAACATCTACATGAATATTAAAATCACCTACAATAATTACTTTATCTGTTTTAAGGACTTAACTTTGGCCAGTGCCTCGAGGAATGTGAGTATTAATATGACTGGGCGGAGTGGATTCATTTAGGCTAACATATTCTTCATGACCCAGCCAGGTTTCAGTAAGACAAAATAAGTCAATATGATACTCTGATATTAAATCGTTCACTAATACAGCTTTAGATGACAGAGATCTGATGTCTAAGAGTCCACACTTAATTCTCCTATTTTGCTGTGCTATTTCACCGTTTTTGTTTAGGTTTTTATGTATAACTCCTCTTCTCTTGACTTTTGGTTTTATTAATTTAAGTGGTCGGGGGGCAGACACCGTCACTAAGGAGTTTTGGGTGGGTAACTGCTCTAATAGAAGCACAGAGAAGCATGTAGGACTGCTACTCTGCCTCCTGTTCTCAACTCTGAGTTGTCATGGTTTTGGTCCACTAATAAACCCAGATTTCTAGATATGAGAGCTGCTCTATCCAAAGCGGGATGAATGCCGTCTCTCCTAATCAGACCAGGGCTTTCCCAAAAAGTCAGCCAATTATCTACAAAGCCCACATCGTCCCCAAGTCCCCTTGAAAAAGCACTTGTACTCACCTACAAGTGAGTTACTTGTAGCCAACTTGTAGGCTATAGTAAGCCTACCATATAACTTGTCTTGAAATTTATATCTAACGCAACGTTACCTACTGCATGGATTTTGACACACCACTGAGGGCAGCGATGCTGATGCCAGTCGAACTGTTGCATTGCTGCTATGAGGGGGGTCGTCCTGGACTGGCAACTGTTTATATAAAAACCAAAGGAATCTATTTTAGGGAGCTTTGCTACCTTCCCTTCCTGTTTGAAAGTCATGACTGCTCACTCAGCTTGCAGATGTGCTCAGCTTGTCACTAGCTACCAAATATCGTATCGTCTTGTCCATCCATCCATCCATCCATCTTCTTCCGCTTATCCGGGGCCGGGTCGCGGGGGCAGCAGTCTAAGCAGGGACTCCCAGACTTCCTTCGCCCCAGACACTTCCTCCAGCTCCTCCGGGGGGATCCCGAGGCGTTCCCAGGCCAGCCGAGAGACATAGTCCCTCCAGCGTGTCCTGGGTCTTCCCCGGGGCCGCCTCCCGGTGGGACATGCCCAGAACACCTCCTGAGGGAGGCGTCCAGGAGGCATCCGGATCAGATGCCCTAGCCACCTCAGCTGGCTCCTCTCGACGTGGAGGAGCAGCGGCTCTACTCGAGCTCCCCGTGTGACTGAGCTCCTCACCCTATCTCTAAGGGAGCGCCCAGCCACTCGGCGGAGGAAGCCCATTTCGGCCGCTTGTATCCGCGATCTTGTCCTTTCGGTCACTACCCAAAGCTCATGACCATAGGTGAGGGCAGGAGCGTGATTGACCGGTAAATCGAGAGCTTTGTCTTTCGACTCAGCTCCTTCTTTACCACAACGGTCCGGTACAGCGCCCGCATCACTGCAGGCGCTGCACCGATCCGCCTGTCAATCTCACGCTCCATCCGTCCCTCACTCGTGAACAAGACCCGAGATACTTGAACTCCTCCACTTGAGGCAAGGACTCCCGCCCACCCGAAGAGGGCAAGCCACCTTTTCCGGTCAAGAACCATGGCCTCAGATTTGGAAGAGCTGATTCTCATCCCAGCTGCTTCACACTCGGCTGCAAACCGTCCCAGTGCATGCTGCAGGTCCCGGTTTGAAGAAGCCATCAGAACGACATCATCTGCAAACAGCAGAGATGAGATCCTGTGGTTCCCAAACCGGACACCCTCCGCCCCTGACTGCGCCTAGAAATTCTGTCCATATAAATTATGAACAGAACCGGTGACAAAGGGCAGCCCTGGCGGAGTCCAACATGCACCGGGAACAGGTCTGACTTACTGCCGGCAATGCGAACACAGCTCCTGCTCCGGTTATACAGGGACCGGACAGCCCTTAGCAAAGGGCCCCGGACCCCATACTCCCAGAGCACTCCCCACAAAGCGCCCCGGGGCACACGGTCGAATGCCTTCTCCAGATCCACAAAGCACATGTGGACTGGTTGGGCAAACTCCCATGAACCCTCGAGCACCCGATGGAGAGTATAGAGCTGGTCCAGTGTTCCACGACCGGGAGGAAAACCACTCTGCTCCTCCTGAATCCGAGGTTCGACTATCGGACAAATTCTCCTCTCCAGTACCCTGGAATAGACCTTACCGGGGAGGCTGAGAAGTGTGATCCCTCTGTGATTGGAACACACCCTCCGGTCCCCTTCTTATACAGAGGGACCACCACCCCGGTCTGCCAGTCCAGAGGCACTGTCCCAGACCGCCACGCGATGTTGCAGAGGCGTGTCAGCCAAGACAGTCCCACAACATCCAGAGACTTAAGATACTCAGGACGGATCTCATCCACCCCGAAGCCTTGCCACCAAGGAGCTTGCCAACAACCTCAGTGACTTGGCCAGGGTGATGGATGAGTCCGCCTCCGGTCCCCAGCCTCCGCTTCCTCTTGGAAGGCGTGACAGCGGGATTGAGGAGATCCTCAAAGTATTCCTTCCACCGTCCGACAACATCCCCAGTCGAGGTCAACAGCTCTCCACCCGCACCGTACAAGGTGTTGGTGAAGCACTGCTTCCCCTCCTGAGCCGTCGGACGGTTTGCCAGAATTTCTTTGAGGCCGACCGATAGTCCTCCTCCATGGCCTCTCGAACCTCTCCCAGTCCTGAGTTTTTGCCTCTGTGACCGCACGGGCTGCAGCACGCTTAGCCTGCCGGTACCTGTCAGCTGCCTCGGGACTCCCACGAGCCAACAAGGCCCGATAGGACTCCTTCTTCAGCCTGACGGCATCCCTTACTTCGGAGTCCACCACCGGTTCGGGATTGCCGCGACAGGCACCAGAAACCTTGCGACCACAGCTACGAGCCGCCGCGCCGACAATGGAGGTGGAAAACATGGTCCACTCGGACTCAATGTCCCCAACCTCCCCGGGATCTGGGAGAAGCTCTCCCGGAGGTGTGAGTTGTAGACCCTGCTGACAGAGGGCTCCGCCAGGCGTTCCCAGCAGACCCTCACGATACGCTTGGGCCTGCCAAGTCTGTCCGGCTTCCTCCCCGCCAGCGGATCCAACTCACCACCAGGTGGTGATCGGTTGACAGCTCCGCCTCTCTTCACCCGAGTGTCCAAGACACGCGGCGGAGGTCAGATGATCGACAACAAAGTCGATCATCGACCTCCGCCTAGGGTGTCCTGGTGCCACGTGCACTGATGGACACCCTTGTGCTTGAACATGGTGTTAGTTATGGACAAACTGTAACTAGCACAGAAGTCCAACAACTGAACACCGCCGGGTTCAGATCAGGGGCCGTTCCTTCCTATCACCCCTCTCCAGGTGTCACTGTCGTTGCCACGTGGGCGTTGAAGTCCCCAGTAGAACAACGGAGTCCCCGGGCGGTGCACTGTCTAGTACCCTCCCAGGGACCCCAAGAAGGCCTGGTACTCTGCACTGCTGTTCGGCCCGTGAGCCGCCACAACAGTGAGAGACCTGTCCCCACCGGAGGCGGAGGGACGCGACCCTCTCATTCACTGGGGTAAACCCCAACACGTGACGGCTGAGCTGTGGGGCTATGAGCAGGCCCACACCAGCCCGCCGCCTCTCCCGCCGGCAACGCCAGAGAAATGGGCGTCCAGCCCCTCTCGAGGAGACGGGTTCCAGAGCCCAGGCTGTGCGTGGAGGCGAGTCCGACTATATCTAGCCGGTAACGCTCAACCTCCCGCACAAGCTCAGGCTCCTTCCCCAGCAGTGACATTCCATGTCCCTAGAGCCAGTTTCTGTGTCCGGAGATCTGGTCGCCGGCCCCTGCCTTCGACTGCCGCCCAGATCTCTCTGCACCGGCCCCTTACGGATCCTCCTGCGGGTGGTGGGTCCACGGGAGGACGGCCCCACGTCGCTCCTTCGGGCTGTGCCCGGCCGGGTCCCGTGGGGAAAGGCCCGGCCACCAGGCGCTCGCCGTCGGGCACCCACCCCAGGCCTGGCTCCAGGGTGGGGCCCCGGTAGCGCCAATCCGGGCGACGTAACTGGCCTTGATTTTGAATAATCCATTGGGGTCTTCTGAACCGCTCTTGGTCTGACCCGTCACCCTGGACCTGTTTGCCATGGGTGACCCTACCAGGGGCATAAAGCCCCAGACAACATAGCTCCCAGGATCATTCGGGTACTCAAACCCCTCCACCACGTTAAGGTGGCGGTTCAAGGAGGGGCGTATCGTCTTGTGACATGTTCAAATAGAGACTTGACATTGGACAACATCAACATACATACTACCCAGCAATCATCACTGCATATCTGTATATGACAAAAATACCAAAGAAAATAAGAAAATATTCATTTAATTGAAGTTTTTTATAGAATAAGTGTATAAATTTGTTATAGACTGCTACTGACTATTCACTATCAAAATATATGAAAACCATGATGGAGATGAGTATGCCTTTTCGAGGGCATATATAGCAAATGGCACTGGTAAAGTTGGTTCTTACATTATTTTTTATCCTTGGTGTTAATTTTATTTTATTTTTATTCTATTGAGTTTTATGTATTGACTTTTAACACTATTGTTTTATTGTTGTAAATCTGAGTCTTACAAAATGTTTTTTCTTTTTTTGTTTTTTGTTTTTGTCATTTATGTTGCGTAATTTTTCTATGTAAAGCACTTTGGGCTACATGTGCTATATAAATAAAGCTGAATTGAGGTGTGAAGTCTGGAGGATTGTAGGAGACTCAGTGCAATGGCTCAGTTTCATAAAAGTTCAGTTTAAGTCACACAAATGAACACAATCTGTGGAGTCCTGGTGATCCCAACACCATGCACAAGACCTGCACTCAGCAGAGTTAGAGCTCTGCTCACACAAGGAAGAATTGTTAAGATTTAGATCAGAACATCTTGCCCCACCACAGTCGTTCTGCCAATGTGATTCTGTTTACTCTGACTCACACTCTTCCCTTAATGAGAGCTTAACTCCCTCTCCACTTAGAAGATGGGAACAATCCCCTAAACTTGTGTGGAAGACCAGCTCTACAGCTGTCTGTCCATACGTTTATACAGTCACAACCTCCCAGTGTCAGAAATGACTACAGAGAGCTCAGTCAAGTAATAATAGAAGAATTATCTTCTACTGCTTACAAATCCACAGCAATGGTTGCAGCTCTCCTAATTAAACTTTCATGTCATGAGCATCCCAGAGATTATTACAACCATTTGAGGCATGCATACTTCCAGGGCAAGAATGCACCAGGCTTAGAAGAAAGCTCTACCTTCAAGTTGTTGTTCTTGTGCAACCTTCATCCATGTGTACACACTCACGTTGACACATCAAGGTAATCCCTTAATGCACAAGATAAGGAAGATGACACAGGTGGCATGGGAAACACATACCTACTGCCTCAAAAGATCACCCTCACAACAGCTCGAAGGGGGGTGACAAAAAGCAGTATATGGACACAAACCGCCCTGTTCACCAACTACGTCGAGATAGTGTGAAGCACTTTGAGTAGTCGGAAAGACTAGAAAGGTGCTATACAAGTACAGTCCATTTACCATTTACCATAGATAGGCATTTCCATATTAAAAGTTATTTTCTTGCAGTTACATAGGCAAACTTGGAGTTGTCAGCAACAGCAGCAAAGTCAATACTCTTGAACTCTGTAATAGCCAGACTAGGGTCAGTAAGATCACTAGTGTAAAACACTAGCTTAGGACACACCCCATTTTGACACACAGCTAGTCATACACATGTCCTTATCCAACACAAGTTTTGGAAAAGGTGATGACACCTTCTGCAGCAACGCCTGCCTGAAGGACAAAATTCTGCCAAGATCAGACTGAGCACCACACTGAGTAGTCAGTATTGTCATCTGAGTCAATGAGTGAACCAACAAATACTCAAGAAATGGAGTTCATCTGAGGTGCCACTTTCTGATTCTCCCCTTAACAGATTTACACCACAAACCTTCCTGTTCTCACTAACCTGATCAGTAACTTAGAAACACCGGTTATTTATATTAGGCATAGTAATGCTATTGTCATGTTTATCTGGATTTTGTTTTTGTAACTTGTTGACTGTTCTTGCTTAGCCAAGATATATAGTGTTGATCAATGGCCAGTTGGTTAATGAACTGCCCAAATGTTACAAACCTGAATGAACTGACAAATTAACTCTTTTAACTATACATCAAGTGCAATCCTGAGACCAAAGGTCTCAGGATTGCACTCAGGTGCACCTTTCAGGTGCACCATTCAGGACCTTTTTACTTCCCTGCCTGGCTGATCCACAACCGACGGAATCGCCAGCTAACAAAGTAGCACCAAAGCAACCCTTCTCCCTCCATGGACTGGTAAACTAACTATCCTCTTTTCTAACTTGGCACCATTATCCTACACAGATCACATACATAAATCTTAAATTTGGCTTAAATTTTCCTCCACGGCCATACAAAGACCTGCTGTTAATCAGAACATATATATACGTATATATATACTGTATGTGTATATATATGTATATATATCTCGCCCATCTCCGTCTTGTCCATTTGTCGTCTCGATGCAGTGGTTCCCAAACACCTGGACCAGCCTGGACCAGCTCAAGATAGAGCTGAATGCCTTTCTTCGAAAAATTAACTCCGATATTTATTTAGGGTTTAGCTCCATTCAAAAGAGATTTGATTTTCAGCACCCATGACGCAACTGTCTATCAAAGAAAAGCTCTACACAGAAGTCCTGCCTTTGTCAGCCATTACTGATGGAGGTCCTATTGAATTTTTTTATCCACGGAGATGGGGAAAAATACATGGATCTGAATGATACTTTGATTCATCTTCGTGTGAAAATTACCCACTCCGACGGATCAAACCTAGCCGCCGACGCAGCAGTGGGTCTCATCAATTATCCTCTGAATACAATTTTTAACCAATGCGACATTATTCTGGGGGATAGGTTAATTTCACAATCCAGCGCAGCTCACCCTTACAGAGCGATGATAGAGACCCTCCTCAACTACTCAGACGATACGCTAAAAAGTCAGTTCACTGCCGGGTTATTTTACAAAGACACGGCCGGTGCTATTAACTCTATAGTACCAAATAATGGTCAAAACGGGGTTAAAGACGCTCTCTACCCTTTATCACGCGTGAACGTAAAAACCTACTCCATCCCGGAGAATTCCAGAATATGTAACCAGGAAAATCTCTTCCTGGGGACGATGCCTAAATATCTAGTGATAGCCATGGTGAACCACGAAGCCTTCACAGGAAAAAGAGATCTGTCACCCTTCAATTTTATTCACAACAATGTTGAATACATGGCTCTGTGTCAGGACGGGAGACAGGTGCCCGCCAAAGCTTTCCAACCTCAATTTAATCAGGGGTTATCCATCAGAGAGTTTTACAATATGTTTACCGCTACAGGGAGACACTTGAAAGATTTACCTCTAAGCATCGACCGGGAGGAATTTCAGCAGGGTTACTCTTTGTTCGTTTTTAATCTCAACGCCTGCGAAGATGCCGATGCATTGTCAAGCGTTTCCAACGGAAGTTTAAGACTGGAAATGAGATTCAGAGAACCGTTACCCCATACTACCACTCTCATTGTTTATGCTTGTTACGAGTCTATTTTGGAGATTAATTCCAAACGACAGGTGCTTGTAGACTATTACTGAGACAATATGAACAATCACCAATTGGACGGGTTACTACGTCATTTACTAGGAGATGCTTTTTATGGAGTGTGGGCTGCGGATCAGTTACTTTTACTGCGTCAGTCCTTTAGATTTCCAGCCTTTTTTATAGTCAACACACACCCTGCACACGAACCAGGAGAGCACTGGTTGGCCCTCACTCTTGAGGAAGGCAAAAAAGGCAGCTTTTCTGATAGTTTCGGATTCTCCCCGGATTTTCCCCATTATCCTAAAAGCATCTTGCAATTTTTAGAAAACCGTTGTGAATCTATTTGATACCACAACCGTCAGCTTCAACACGTTCTGTCTACGGTGTGCGGTCAGCATTGTGTTTATTATTTATGCCACAGAGCCTGCGGCCTTTCTTTTGAAAATGTGCTGTCTTTGTATCAAGATGATGTGATGAAGAATGATTTTATGGTATCAAAGTTTGTGAAAAAATATCAAAGTTGCATGAGGTTGCAAAGAGCCGGATCTTTTCACCACACCGTCTGTTCTTTACAAATGCTTAAAGATTGTTACAACTAAATAAAGATGGATCTGGAGACGGTTAAATTCACCACAAACCTTCCTGTTCTCACTAACCTGATCAGTAACTTAGAAACACCGGTTATTTATATTAGGCATAGTAATGCTATTGTCATGTTTATCTGGATTTTGTTTTTGTAACTTGTTGACTGTTCTTGCTTAGCCAAGATATATAGTGTTGATCAATGGCCAGTTGGTTAATGAACTGCCCAAATGTTACAAACCTGAATGAACTGACAAATTAACTCTTTTAACTATACATCAAGTATAGGTCAGGGGAATGTTTCCTTTTAAGAGGTTTAAGGAGAGCTCGCACAGAGACTGCAGAAAGTCAGATGAACAATGGTTGAGAATATCTTTACGTTTCCGAGGTGTGGCGTGACATAATGCGCGTAGTAAAGGCGCATTTCTTTTTAAACTTGCCGACATGCTGGATCAGGACTTGGATTTAGGTAGATAGACGACGGGCCACTGATGGGGGAGTATTCCCGTCCTTAGTCTGTATTGTTCTGGGCAGCCAGGTGTGAGATCGATGATTGAATACCCGTGAGGATCTTTGGTAGCATCTTCAAAACTTTCTAATAAAAAGGCTTTTCGTCCGGGAAACATTTGTTGAGCCTGTAATCTGTCTCGAGGGTTTTTAAACAGTACCAGATAATTACTGTTTAAACTGATGGTATGGCAGTGTTTACCTTGATGGAAAAGATTTTGAGTCAGCATCATGATGGACATGTTCTTGTGATGTCTGTATTGTGTAAAAATTTTGACTACATCGGGATGGTCAGAGGCCTGAAAAATGACATCGTCCAAAATAATCAAATGATTTTGATCAGAAGGAAACAGTTTTTTATCATTAAAAGAAGGAGGCAGGCCTTCAAAAAATTTAATCTTTTTATTCTTCTTTTGCAGTTCAGCATACAACGGTTGAAACGATGTAAAAATCCATACAACGTTATCAGGCAGCATATCCATCACATGATTACAGTTTTCCAAAACAAACTTTACAAAATAAGTCTTGCCACAGCCACTCGGTCCTGTGACCAGACAAGAAAAAGGCATTTTCAGTCTGGGGTCAAATCAATTTCTTCGGTTGAAAACATTTTCTCCACAATAACCAAAAGGCAATGGTAGACTAGACCTAGACTCAGCAGCCGTCTTTTATCATATACAACTCTGAACTTTTTTTGGAATGATGTGTTTTTTAGAAAGAAGCCTTTCTTATCTCGCACAATACTGTGTTGAGCGATTTCAAGGACCCCCCTCTCATCAGAGTTTTGCACATAATCCTGAACCAGGTCTTTGACGCTATCAAAGTTGACAATTTCACAGCATTGGTGCGTCTGCGTAATGCCTTTTAAGCGTAAAACAACCTTGTTGTTTCGAGTTTGGTAAGCATAACTTTTTGGACCCGCAGCCACAAATTCTTTGATGCTATCTCCCCCTAACTCGTCCGTCAAATCTCCTAGGTAATTACCCAGCTTGAGCAGCGTCTCTCCCTCTTTTGTGACATAGATGAGGCTGTCTGTATCGCAGTAAAGGACTTTGTCTTGCAGCTGTTCCAAATACCTGTACAAAGTCAGACGCCCGTAGGCTGTGGTGAAAGCGGCTATAAAAACGTTATCTACCTTGTTTGGTAGCGGGATACAATGGTCTCTGTAAGACCACTGAACCAAAGCCACTTGAGGAGAAGTACTTGACTTTATATTTTTCAGAAAACATGAGGTTAAAGAATTCTTCCAGGTCTGTGACTAGTTCGGTTTGTGTTTGACACTTGTCTTTTAACAGGGTTTGGTCTGATTTTATCCGCCTCCAGCAAAATCCCTTGGTTTGCATGATAGTCACTGATGTACTGTTCTCTGCTTTCCTGATCTACAGCGTCAGACGGGTAACCCGAAGCTTCCTGTTTACCTTTCAGAAAAGTGTGCATATAGTCAACAAAAATAGAATCACTCCGTCTATCAAAGTGCCATACTTGAAAATGTGCCATACTTGAAAATGTTTTGAACTGACGCCGGTAGTCGTCCGCAGAGGGGATTGCTAATGTTTTCGGTGGTAGAAAGTTTGTCAGAAACACCTTCATGCATGCCGATGCGATGGTCGCACGGCTGAAGGAATCAACTGCGGTTTCAGCGATATACTGTTTTCTGAACAGCATGCAACCCTCAGCGAGAATGTCTACATCATTTTGACAATAGAGGCGAGCCTCTTTCATGAAGTTGAATGTGCCGTGTCGCACCGTCGCGTACCAACTGTAAAAGTCTGTTAGTTGGTCTGTTGTCATGGTTTCAATACCGTAAGACTGAGGGGGAGGGTACTCACCTGTATAACTCAAATGGGCCTCTGAGCTGAAACCATGTGGAAAGTACCCCTTTATTTTATCACTGAAACCAAGCGCTTTCGGAAAATTACCTAAGTGCATGGTTAAAAAGGATAAAGACCCAATGTATCTTTGTTTGTAATCGGTATCGGTGACACAAATTACTTTTGACCCTTGCATAATCAAAGAGGGTTTTAATCCCTGTTCGACCATGGTTTTGATAAGGAGATAGCTGTCAAAACCTCGGGCATTGTGTGCTACAAACACTGCATTTTTGTACAAAGGTCGTCTGAAATGCAGTAGAAACTCCTTGGCACAATCTGTACCCTGAGAGCTCCATGTTTTACCATCTAAGGTTCGTGTACACACTAAAAACGGAACGTGAACGCCGTTCTCATTGATGTATGTTTCAATATCATAAAACACCACTTTTTCATTGTGTTTTGTTTCAGGGGGTAACATTTGGATGTAGTACTGATGAACCTCTGTCTCAGAGTCACAGTCAGAGATCAATTTCTCACCGCAAATTTTACATTTCGCAGTCTGACATTTGTGTTGTTTACCATTACCGTTCATAGCACAGTAGTACAGCCTTGCACATTTGGTAAATTTTTTGTACAAGGCACAAGCGCTGGCATATGTTTGACTTCTCGATCTCTCTGTAGGTTCTTTGTGTTTGGTCAAACAGAAAGGCGAGCGACACGTTCTGTTGCATTGGTCACACACAACAGGTTGACACGGTCTCTGTGTACAACTGGGGTCGAAGCATACGGTGCAACGAGCGTCGCAAGTATGGCCTAACATGGTGTTAAAACCTGTAAAGCAGTGTTCACAAACATAAGGCGAACCTAGAAAGGCTTTGAGATTGTTAACCGCATAGTAGTGATTTTGGAAGAGAAACAAAATCAGTTTTTTACTCTGTCTTGGGCTATCTGTCAAGAATTTGCGGAGAGCCCTGTCTTCCTCGGCTCTTTAAAACACTACAATTTTACAGTCCAACGCGGTTTCAAATTTTGGGATGTCGCTAAAGGATACAGCGGTCTGATCGTCGAACCCTACATCATTTTGAAGCTGTCTACTGCGTTCGAGGGCTTCTCTATCGCTGATATCGGGATGTAACAGATGAGCCAGACAGATGGCAAAACATAGTTGATTCTCTCTGTTCTGGACGATGTACAGAAAACGTCTTTTTTTTTTTTATGATTTCACTGTCTTGCTTTTTCCCAAGAATTCGTTTCCCCCCACCCCTACGGTTCTGGATCACTTCTACCATAAGTTCTAGCTGACCATCGGCCATAACGGCCCAGTTAGACTGCACAACACGAAGTAAGAGCCTTTCAAAGTCGGCTAGGCTGGGGAGCTCGTTATTAGATAAGATGACCGAGACGTTACTATGGAGATTTTGCCCGCGCAGCTCTAACTGTACCGCGTCTTGAGGAGTCACGTATGCTAATGCTTGCTGTAGCAACGCATCCGCTTGTTGCAAAGTTGTGTTGTAATAAACGCTGTAGTCCACTATTCCATCTGCGTTAAGAGGGGGTGGAAAGTTTAACAACTGTCTGATTTGACAATTTGCAAATCGGCTTCGCTGCACAACGCTTGGTTGTGGTGAAATATGAGCACCTCCTTGCTGCACAGGAGGACTGGGTATGCTGAGATCGATATAGTTTGGGGGTGTCTGAGGGTCTGATAAAGTGGGACTTTGTTCGAGCTGGACATTATTTATTCTGATTGTCTCGTTTGTTGATGATTCATTCTCTAACTGTTCAAGGTTAGCGAGAGCTTGATTTAAAGCAAGGAGAGGATCTACCGGCTGTTCGGAGCTGTTAGATGTAGTGGCTGTGTCGTTTTCATTCAAATCATTTTCAGTTAAATCGTTTTGAAAACCCGACTCATTCTGAAGATTTTGTGCTACTGAGTCTGCTAAACTCTTTAACAATTCAATAGCTACTAGTGTGTGTTGATCCATGACCTAATAAAACCAAAGCCAAAAGGCTCTAGACATCAGATCCAATTGCTGCCGTGTAGTTCTGCAACACTGAGGGCAACCGGATGGTCTTGACCTGGGTCTGTTTGCTGGAGACAAAAAAAGAAAGAGAGAAACAAAAAAGAAAACATTAACTTCATAAACGGGCAGATCTCATAAACACAACAGCCCCTTAAGGTATGTAAACAGACAGCCAGACCGTGTGTGTGTGTGTGTGTGTGTGTGTGTGTGTGTGTGAGTGAGAGAGAGTCTGTGTGTGTGTGAGAGAGTCTGTGTGTCTGTGTGTGTGTGAGAGAGTCTGTGTGTGAGAGAGAGAGAGAGAGAGAGTGTCACAACTTGTTGTGAAGACAAGGGTAAGGGCCAAAAAACAGCTGTTTTTACTTTAAGAGAGACTGATGAGAATAACAAATGCAAAAACCCCAGAATGTCATATTTATAGCATCTTATTCGTATATTAAAAAACACCAAGATAATACTATAACTCAACCAACACTATTAATAGCTTATAACAACACACAGTCAAATATACCTTATGAGACTCAGCTTTGTAGAAAATTACATTTCAAAGCACAACCTATTTAATTTCACACATACAAAACTTTCCGTGATTGCTTATGATGTAAAATGAGAGAAAAGCAAGGTACATTGTGTTCCCTTCCTACCAATAACTATCTGATCGTTCCAACTATACCCAGCTCTGTTCCATGTGTTTCTGCATTTGGGTTCAGAAAACACACATACGACAAAAGTAGAATGGGAGCCAGAGCCTTCAGTTATCAAGCTCCTCTCCTGTGGAATCACATCCCAGTTTGGGTTCAGGAGGCAGACACCATCTCCACATTTAAGAGTAGGCTTAAGAGTTTCCTCTTTGATAAAGCTTATAGTTAGGGCTTGCTTGGGTGAGTCCTGAACCATCCCTTAGTTATGCTGCAATAGGCCGGGAAACTTCCCATGATGTGCCTCTTTCCTCTCTCCTTCTCTCCCTCTCCATCTGTATGCATTTTTATCCCATTACTGCATGTTACTAACTCAACATTTTCTCTCTCCCGTAGTTTTGTGCTTTCTCGTTTCTCTCCTCTCTCCTTCTGTCGTTTTCAGCAGACAAAAAGGCCAAGCATTGCTACAAGCTAAAGTTAGAGGAGCACTTTCCAACTCTGACCCTCGACGCTAATTTATAGAGTCGGTGTCATTATAGCTGTGCGCCGAGATTTCATGCGCTGTCTTGCGCATCTCATCCAATAGGAGTCCATTGTTTAGATTCAACTGAGATCTCTCGTTGGGTTCAAATGAGATCTCATCTCACTTTCACATTCAGGTGTGAATTAACGGTTGTATCGGCTTGGCACCTTCCTATTCCTACTGTTCTTTGTTTCTCAGTCAAGCCTCTTAGTGAAGGCTTTGGCCTTTCCAGGTAGGCCTGTCTTTGTCCCTCACACATGGTAAGGCTAGGCGAGGCCCAATACATCCCTGCACTAACTTCAAGCGGCAACCTCCAATGCTGAAAAATGAGGCCAACCCAGAAGTTCCAAAAACTGCAGTTCATCGAATGGCCACTTGAGGCTGGCTCCAAAAGGACGTTCAATTCAATTCAATTTTATTTATATAGCGCAATTCATAACAGAAGTTATCTCTTTGCGCTTTTCCTATATAGCGTATAGAGCTAGACCGTACTCTTTATAATATTAATTACAGAGACCCAACAAATCCCACCATGAGCAAGCATTTGGCGACAGTCCTTTTAACAGGCAGAAACCTTGGACAGAACCAGACTCAATGGTGGGCAGATTGAAGGATTTGGAGTTCAACAACACAAGAGGTTGGCAAATTACTCACTCTTGTGCAACATTAAAGAAACCAGCATAATTATACACAAGCATTTATTTAAAAAGAACATCAACTTAGCGTGTGGCTACTAAATTAAGCTAACAGATAAACATGTCACAACAAAACAAACTGAGATCTAATATTCAGCGCTTTGGTAGATCAGGAGACTTCGGTTCTGCTGCGTGTCTGCTCCGAGCAGATTACACAGCGAAGCCAGGAGGAGAGAGTTCAGGTGGGTGTCTGCTGGTGTGCAGGGCACACTGAGAGGATGCCATCATGGGCTGTCCACCGCAGTGAAAGATTCCAGGAGAAAGAGAGACAGAACAAAGCATCGCTGACCTTTCTTTTGACTTGGTTACATCCAGGTCACAGGTCAGACTGGCCAATGCAGCGTTCAATGGCTCTCAGGATTGTGGGACAAAAGAGAATGCAGTCTCCTAACAAAAGTTCAATCACCCAAATGAATGAATTCATCTGTGGAGTCCCAACAACAGCCTGGTACAAAAAACAGTGTTGGTCTCTATAGTAGGCTTGGGCAGTATCAAGTTATTACAGTATACCAGGGTATTAAGAAATCCCGAAAGTATGATTTTTAATACCGTCAAAAATACAGACGCTCCTCTTTTTGGTGGATCGATCATATTGGCTCTTAAAAAAGAAAAGGTGCACTGGTTAAAATAGAAACCCTCCGGCTCTGCAGGGCGATATTTCTCCCAGATTGTGTCAACAGGTACTTTTATGCAAATTGCATATTAGACACACTGCATTATAGGCTAGCCAATGTCATACATGCTACAATGACTTATATCACCAGCAGCTCAGCTTTTCTGTTTTTTTTCTCACAAATACTGTCATATATCATTTACCCTGGTGAAATGTCAGAAAGGTATGAAGGTCCCAGACAGCATTCTTCGTCGCAGCTTCTTTCTTATTTCAATTAGCAATCACATTGATAATTTTCAACTTTTGAAATGCCTGTTTAAGTAATTACATATCTTTAAAATATTCACTATTTAATTTAACTGGACAAAGTTTATAATAATACAATGTAATAATATAAGTAATAAGTAGTAGTGCATGTACTGTCAAGTTAAGTGTCGCCTATTAAGATTATTATGAGACGGTGGATATTGCACAGCAGTAATAGAGGTATGAGTAATATCAATATCAATAAATAGGGAAAACTAAAATATTGCACAGGAGTATTAACACAGAATATTGCACAATTATGTCAAGTATTGCAGAGATGTAATGATCAATGTCCAGTTTAATGACTTAGGGTCATACAGACTAACACTTAGAGGGAGGAGTTAAAGAGTTTCATGGCCACAGGCATTGCTGTACATTGGAGAGAATGTTTATTATTGAGGATTGTTTGTTTATTATGATTGTATAGTTTGTGTTAATATTCTTCGGCAACATTGTATTGTATGCAGTCATGCCAATGAAGCCACTTGACTTGAAATTGAACGGAGATGATGCAACTCTCTCTCTACATGGCTCTGGAGCAACCGTAGCGACAATGTAGGCTACAGCAACTACGAGTAAAACCTAAGAAGCGTCCAAGAAAAGTGTCTGATGCTCCAGATAAAAAAGAAACTTGGCGTTCAGAGGAAGGATTACTGTCAAAAAAAGAAAGTGATCGACGATGAGGACAAACATGGTTAACCATTGGTGTAGCTTTAGCTTTTCCTTGTTGGAGAGCGCTGAGAGAAGGGAGTAGGCTACGTAGCTGTTACTCTACCTAAAATAATAGATTATTGTCTTGGAACTGTGGAAATTTCTCTGTATTTTTGTATTTCTGAACACGAGCCTGGGGCGAGCTCACTCTAGGCATACATCATAAGCAGGCGTCAACAGTGTTTGTGTAATTACTCTCACTGCCAGGAGGGGAGACAAAAGTTCCGCACTCCAACTTTAACGTTCACACAGTTTTTCTTGACTGTCTCTCAATATTACATTAGTCCAGCATCGCCCCAGCATGTGGGAGTAGCCACATTAGCCGCGAAACATGCTATGCCAAGTTCAACAGGCTAACCTACAAAAAAAACACTAAAATATAAAACATTGCAGAATTTTCAAGCTTTCAAGTTTAAAGTTGGGTCACAGACAGCCAGTATTGATTAATCATTGAGCTTGAACCATTACTGGCCCTCGTTAAGACAGCAGTCCGTAGTGAAATGCGCACACACACATCAAAAATAGACTTAATCTACTCAGCTCTTCTGTCCTCTGAGGCTGGGAGCCAATGGAGCGATTTGTGTTGGTTCTTTGACATGGTGTTAATCAGTTTGGAACCGAAAATGTTCAGTAAGTTATTAGCAGTCTCCATTAGGTTGGGCAAATTCAAATTTGTGAAGACGATGTCGTTTTGTCTTGTAAGTCTTATAGTCTATTAAAGCATACGATTATTAAAACAGAAACACATTTGTTGAGCAAAATTTATTTGAATATTATTTTTATTCATAATCAATTTTATTTCTAACACAATATAACCTATAACTCAAAAATAAAATACATCAGGTCTGCCTATGTCCCTCCCGTGCCCAAAAATAATGGATTAAAATTGGCTTTCTCCTTATAAAAGTCATGGTAACACCAGCGATTGTCCAACCAATAAGAATTTGGTCAGACAAGAGCATATCGACCAACCAATCGACCAGCCAACCAGAAGGTGTCAGGCTAATTGATTCCATGAGTACTTCAAAGCAATCTTTAAAGACCCACTCCATTTAAAAAAATAAATACAAATTCTGTTTTTTAATGGGGGGTTTTTTCTAGAAAATATTAATGTATTGTATGTGCTTGGCTTTTCTTCAAGCATTATTTCAGCTTTACCGCAGTAAAAAGGCTTCAACCATGTTGCTGACAGAAACAAGGATTCATGCAGGCCACGTAAGTTGGTAAACAATCATAGTCTCAGTATCTCTATCTTTTTGCAAACCATGAATATGCAACTACCTTGGGTGCACCAACAGCACACAGGTACAGAGCTAATTCACGAGGTACAGATTGCCATAGCTACAGATGACAGTTACAGATGGCAAAAGCAACTACCAAGACGCAAGAGTATTGTTTAGTTGTGGGATGCAAACAACCCCCAGACCAGAGACGGGGACTATTTGCATATTCATAGATCCACACATACTAAATGAAGGCAAAGGTATAGGTTACATTTAAGCCATTTTAATGCATGAAGGGATGTTTTTTCACAGAAATAACTTCTTAATATGCAATTTGGTTGAACACTGAAGAGTTTTTAATGTTAATGTTGGATTTCTATTTCTTATTTCATGGGCTATTTGGGATTTTTGGTAATGCATATATAATTTTTTTTTAAATGAAGCATTTGAGTACTGATTTGGACGTTGATTACCATGGCAATGGTAGAAGCTTCAAAGCGTTCTGCTCAGCCCTAAAAAGACATTTTTTTTAGAAGTTCAATAAAGGAATGATGTTTCCTAAGTCAATGAGTAATCATGTTAAATAATCGTGATCTTGACCAAAATCAATGATTATGTGATTGTAATTATGCTTTTTGCCATAATCGAGCAGCCCTAATCTCCTGTGGATGTGCCCTCATCCCAAATGTCCACCTGGCCCACCACCCTACCCACAACATTCACAGTCTCTAAGACCATGTCCACCTCCGCAGTATGCTGTCTGCACCTTTGCAAAGACATTGAACCACCAGCAAATAGACCAGCAAATGAACCAGCCTCCATGCAGCCAGCCTGCAGCTGTCACAACCTCAGAGACTCAGTCCACATCCTGTGTCAAAGAACCACCCCGCCCATATTCACCAGGCCTCACCCTGCACCACATTCTGCTAGTCCAGCCAAACACCACGCCCAGCATCCAGAGCAGAGGAGCTATGTTGATGCACTGATGACACCAACCAGCCCTGGCAGCACTGCAGACCTGGGAGAGGTCAAACACCTGCTCAGTCTCATATGTACCATGGTTAGACTGATGAGCCAATTGCTAGTTTCAAGTTCTATAAAGACCACTAATGTTTACAAAAAAAACATTATACAACTTTGAAGATATCTTCCCCCTTTTCCATGAGCAAATCTGCAGCTTCCAGGCTCAGGGAAGTGTACTAATCTGTGTGGACCTGAACACACGCGCTGGCTCCTTACCTGACTACAGTACATAAAGTACTAGGTAATATTCATATAATTGGACTTAACTTCCTATACGTCTGTACATTGTCAATGGTAGGTTACGAGGAGACTCTTAGGAGGAGGAAGACATACTTTTTGTTAACCTCTTGGCAACAGCACAGCTGATTACATGGTAACAGATCTAGATCCTTTCTCTCTGTGCATTCACAAACCATTGACCATTGTTAAACTCGTGTTTGATGTTATATGGTTATATTCATGTTATGTGTGTAACGGTACACAAAATTCACAGTTTGGTATGTACCTGGTTTTAGGGTTTTAAATAACCTGTGTGTCATTTATTTAAAAAAATAAATAAACATTCAACAGTATTGGCCATAATTCTTAATGTAACAGTTAAGGCACTCAAATACTGGCATATTGTCAATAATAAATTTTTTAAAAGTCATGCTCCATCGTAAGACTGGATAATTCCTGAACTTGTGCTCATTTATACAGCGCTGCACAACAGACTGATTAGCATGCACACGTGAAGGCATGTTGTAGCAGAGCTCACGCATTTTTACCAAGTGAGTGGTTGTAGCAGACACCCGTCTACTGCGTGCTGGAGAGTTTGCTTTCTCTTGGTTAGCAGTGAGCTAACTAGAAATCTTAAGACGAAGACAGGTGCCTGTGTTGCGACCTAATCCTTTATTCTCTTGTCAGTGGATCTGCGCCGAGCAGATGAAAGAGAACAAATGATCGCTGACCTTTTTATTGACCTGGTGACTTCTGGGTCACAGGTCAGACTGGCCAATGCTGTGTTCAATGGCTCTCAGGATTGTGGGACAACAGAGAATACAGTCTCCTAACAGAAGTTCAGTTAACAATCACCCAAATGAATGAATTAATCTGTGGAGTCCCATCATTCAAACAACAACTCAAATATGAAAACTTTCAATACAGTAATAAATCAAGTAAATATCTGGCAAATCTGTTACAACACAAAAAAGAGAAAGCAATTACCCCATCCATACTTACTTCTACAGGTACTATTACCCAGAATCCAGAGGATATAAATAAAGTTTTTCATGAATTTTACAGCAACATATAGTCCTCGGATTACGAACCCTACCAATCAGAAATAGATACCTTTCTAAACAATCTGGATTTACCAACACTACCTACAGAACAAGCAAACACTTTAGATGCACCTATTACTTCTGAAGAACTCAATAGAGCCCTGCATAAAATGCCAAATAATAAATCACCTGGACCAAATGGACTTCCGGCTGAATTCTATAAACACTTCTGGGATATTCTATCACCATTATTTTACAGAGTAATTGCAGAAAATAAAGCTACCTTGAGTATACCCATGCAGACAGGCTTCATCAAAAACAGACATGCTTCAGATAACATCCATAGGCTTTTTAACTTAATATATCACAACAAAAACAAAACATAACCATACTTGTGTCATTAGATGCTGAAAAAGCATTCGATAAAGTAATGGACTTTTCTATTTAGCACCCTGCGCAAGTTTGGCTTTGGAGAGTCATTCATCCATTGGATAAAAACACTGTACACTTCACCTAGGGCCACAATAATAACAAATGGGGTCACCTCACCGAGCTTCACACTTCATCAGGGAACCTGACAAGGATGCCCACTCTTACCATCCCTATTTGCCATTTTTATCAAACCACTCACCGCAGTAGCAATACGGCAAAACAATAAAATTGAAGGAATTCAGGATTCCAGTTCACAGTCACCAGATCTCAACCCAGTTCGACACCTATGGAATATTTTGGACAAGACAATGGTAAGACAATGCTCTCCACCACCATCTCCATAAAACCAAATTATATAATATAAACTTTTATCTTCAAATCTCTTTAGTGATGTCTGTGACTGTCTCTGATGCTATATGTCCTTTTGTTATGTCTGGCTATGTTTGTTTTTCTTTCTATCTGTTGTACTCAGGTCTCTTTTGACCTCAATGAGATTACCTGATTAAATAAATGAGGGAGAGGCTTGGGCATTATCTATTTTTTCATACCATCATACCTTCCTGACATTATACGGCATATGACGGGTATTTGTGTAAAAAAAAACAAAAAAAACACATAAAAGTTGAGTTACTGGTGATAGAAGTCATTGTAGCATGTAGCATGAGTGTTTCTATTTTAACTTTTACAGCACTGGTTTAGCAGCCCAGAATCATCTCACATGACACTATTCAGCCAATCAAATGTGCGTTGGAACTCGGCTCAGTGAGTGAGATACACACACAGTGTGACAGAGGGGAGACGAGACAAGATGAGACAGTTGGAGACATAAGCGAGTCAGAGAAGTAATTTCACATGGCGTGCTCTAAAAGTAGAAAAGTAGACAGCGAAAAGATAGCTTTAATCCAGAATGGACAGACTCTTACATGTTCATTCTTACCACGGGCAGACCGTAGCGATTATTAGAAGCGTCATGGTGAAGCGCCACTATCAGAATCAGAATCAGAAATACTTTAGTGATCCCTACTTTATTTATTGAAATGCTTTTGTTACAGCAGCTCACTATCACGTCAGTGCACACAGGAATAGAAGTACTAAGCAAAAAATATAATACACTATAATACAGGTCAAAAAATAAATTAAGTACCAAGTGGGTATAAGTATAAAATAAGTGTGAAGTACAAAGTGGGTTTACCGGTTGATGATAATAATACGGTATAAGGTAATAGTGCATGAACTGTCAAGTTAAGTGTAGCTTATTAAGATTATAATGAGACGGAGGATATTGCACAGCAGTAATAGAGGTATGAATAAATATCAATATCAATAAATAGGGAATTTTAAACTGAAAAGAGTATATTGTACAGGAGTATTAACACAGAGTATTGCACAATTATGTCAAGTATTGCAGAGATGTAATGATCAATGTCCAGTTTAATGACTTAAGGTCATATAGACTAACAGAGGGAAGAGTTTGATGGCTACAGGCAGGAATGACTTCCTGTTTGTCTCTATGGTGCTTTTTGGGAAGATGAATCTCCGCTGAAGGTACTCCTTTGTTTGATTAGCACATCATGGAGTGGGTGGGAGACACTGTCAAAGATGGCATGTAGTTTGGCCAGCATCCTCCTCTCTGACACCACCGCCAGAGAGTCCACAAACTCATAAAACATCTTCAGCATTGTCCGGCAGATGTTGAAGGACTTCAGCCTCCTCAGAAAATAGAGGTGGCTCTGGCCTTTCCTGTACAGAGCTTGAGTGTTCTTAGCCCAGTCCAGTTTATTGTCGATGTGTACTCCCAGGTACTTGTAATCCTCTACAATGTCCACACTGACCCCCTAGATGGAAACCGGGGTCACTGGTGCCTTGAACCTTCATAGGTCTACAACCAGCTCCTTGGTCTTTGTCGCATTGAGCTGCAGATCGTTCAGCTCACACCATGAGACAATGTTACCCACCACAGCCCTGTACTCAGTCTCATCACCACCGCTGATACATCCCACCACAGCAGAGTCATCAGAAAACTTCTGAAGGTGGCAGGACTCTGTGTGGTAGCTGAAGTCTGTGGTGTAGATGGTGAAGAGGAAGGGACAGAGGACAGTCCCGTGAGGGGCCCCAGTGTTGCTGACCACGCTGTCCGACACACAGTGCTACAGGCGTACATGCTGTGGTCTGCCAGTCAGGTAGTCCACAATCCAGGACACGAGGGGGGCATCCACCTGCATTGCTGCTGGCTGGATGGTGTTGAAAGCACTGGAGAAGTCAAAAAACATGATCCTCATCATGCTTGCCGGCTTTTCCAGGTGGGTGTGGATGCGGTTCAGCAGGAAGATGATGGCATCCTCAACTCCCAGGTGGTAGGCGAACTGAAGGGGGTCCAGGAGGGGTCTGACCATGGGCCGCAGCTGTTCCAGCACCCGTCTCTCCAGGGACTTCATTATGTGGGAGGTCAGTGCCACTGGTCTGTAGTCCTTGCAGCCACTGGGACGCGGTGTTTTCGGCACAGGAACGAGGCAAGATGTCTTCCACAGAACAGGGACCCTTTGAAGACTCAGGCTCAGGTTGAAGGACTCCACATAGCTGGGGGGCACAGGCTTTTAGCACCCCGGGGCTAACTCCATCGGGCCTGCATCCTTATTTGAGTGGACTTTCATCAGCTGTCCTCTCACCTGGTCAGTAGTCAGGCACACAGCAGAGGTTACAGGCGGGGGAGGGGGGGAGTCATTAGTATGAAGAGGGCCGTTAGCCTGATGAGGAGGGGGGAGCAGAGTACTCAGAGGAGCTTGAGGGCCAACAGCAGCTGAGTTAGAGGGGGGATGAGCAGGAGCCGGTGTGTCGAATCTGTTAAAGAAAAGATTAAGTTTGTTGGCCCTGTCCAAGCTGCCTTCAACTCCTCTGTTGCCAGTCGGTCTGAAGCCACTGATGCTCTTCATGCCGCTCCAGACCTCTCTCATGTTGTTCTGCTGGAGTTTTCACTCCAGCTTCCTCCTGTACTTCTCCTTGGCCTCCCTGATCGTCACCTTCAGGTCGGCCTGGATTGCCCTCACCTCCTCCCTATTAAAGGCCCTCCTCTTGGCATTCAGGATGTCCTTGATGTCCTTTGTTACCCAGGGTTTTTTATTTGGATAACAATGGACCATCTTAGTTGGGACATTGCAGTCCACACAAAAGTTAATGTAGCCAGTAATGCACTCAGTAAGCCCACCAATGTCCTCTCCATGAGGCTTACAGAGTACATCCCAGTTTG
The DNA here is from genome assembly GCA_027580175.1 of Siniperca scherzeri. Taxonomy (NCBI): domain Eukaryota; kingdom Metazoa; phylum Chordata; class Actinopteri; order Centrarchiformes; family Sinipercidae; genus Siniperca; species Siniperca scherzeri. The sequence continues at coordinate 32,515,209 of CM050848.1, forward strand.
TCACCTCAAAACATTCCTGCAGTGTCTCATAGGCCTCCTCTGACCATCTCCTCACTGTCCTTGTGGTCTCAGGCTGCCTTTTAACCAGAGGCACATAACAGGGTTTGAGGTTAACCAGGTTGTGGTCTGACCTACCCAGGGGGGGAGGTATGCGTCCTTAACGTTAGCATACAGCAGGTCCAGTGTCCTCTCCTCTCTAGTAGGACAATTCACATACTGGGTGAAATTAGTCAGTGTTGTTGAAACACTGACATGGTTGAAGTCACCCGAGATTAATATGAGTGCACTCGGGTGTTGAGTGTGGAGTTGTGCTATGGCGGCAACGCCATTCAAGGTATGAATGGCGTTGCACACCGATGCCGGGTTAGCAGAGGGGGGGATGTAAACAGCCACAACAATGGCATGTGAGAATTCACGTGGCAGATAATATGGCCGGAGTCCCACAGCTAACAGTTCAATGTCCGGGCTACAGATACTCTGCTTGATAGTAACGTGACCAGGGTTACACTATCTGTTGTTAACTAGAACAGCAAGCCCGCCGCCTTTCCGCTCACTGCTCCCGGTGTGATCCCTGTTGGCCCGAACAGTCTGAAAGCCGTTGATGGAAACGTCATGGTCCGGGATATCCTGGTGTTGCCATGTCTCTGAGAAGCACATCAAACTACACTCACAGAACTCCGTCTGACTCTGGGCTAACGCCGTTAGCTCGTCCATTTTATTCGCCAGCGATCTCACGTTGCCCATGACGAGAGAAGGCAGACACGGCTTAAATCTCTTGCTCTTAAGTCTCTTTTGTCTGCACCCCTCTCTCTTCCCTCGCCGCTTCATTCCACCTCTGCATCCTCGATGTGTCCTCCTCCAGATCTCAGTGGGGACATCGGTAGTCCTGGGCGCCATGCCGCTCTGCTTCAGCGCGACCAGCTGTTCCCTGGTGTAAACAATGCGGCCAAACAGCTGATCTGCAGCGGTGCCCTGACTGAGTAGCAGGAGAAGTTCCAAGGCGAAAAAAAGTACTAAAACACTTTCTACTCTCATTTTTGTAAAGAGCGTAGTTTAAATTATACTTACACACAAGTTACTCAAGTTTGAAAGAAAAAGGAAGGCTAAAAGTTGGAAAAAGTAAGACGACGAGACGGAGCTACAGCAACAGACAGCATGCAGGCTGGCGCATACGCACTCAATTGTACAATGATTATACAACCATGAGGCATCAGTTCAATGCTCTGTTTACTGAGCACTAAAGGAACATAGACCTGTTACCTAAGCAATGTATCCCTGCTGCTAATGCTGTCATCCAGCACACAGAATAGTGCAGAGGTAGAAAGGGATGTAATAGCTAATTTTGTTGCACCTGCTGGTACAGTTGTTGTTGCAGGAGAGAAGGTGATGACAATAATGTAGATTTTGGACAGCATGGTGAGGGGCAAACTGTAGGGGCTGCTAGTTCAATGGTTATGGTTGGTGGTGATATACATATCAGACATACCGATTTTTTTAATGTCTCTGAACTGCATCAGCATGTTGATTTAAGAGGCATTAATCAACATAATCCTCAGGCAGTACTCTTTATATATAGTACCGTACTCTTTATATTATTTACAGAGACCCAACAAATCCCACCAGTCAGAGCTAGTCTGTCTGATGTAATCGAGCTTGCAATGGATTGTTCACTGCCCGGTAGTGTTTTAAATGTAGTGCTGAGAGGCCCAAACGCTGTGAAGCGCTTTGAGTAGTTAAAGTGCTTTGAGTAGTCAGAAAGACGCTATATAAGTACAGTCCATTTACCATTCACAGGCAAACAGGTATAACGGGGAGCAGGCAAAGAGTCCAAAACACATTATTATTATTATTATTATTGTAATTATTATTATAATTGTTACACATTATATTGGGTATGTGAAATGTACTGCGCCCCCGCCAAAAGGCTTGTTCCATCCCATCCTGCCCTACAGGTGTCATGTTAAACTTGTGTTAAACTTCCCGCTGTGTAGCAAGTGTGCTGAAGTTCTGAATCAGACAAGTTAATGCACACATAGCGACAGGGACAGGGTCAGGTGTGTGGGTCTCATTTGAGCTTCAAAAAGTGATTGAGAAGGGATACCAGATTGTGAACATTGATGAGGTGTGGTATTTCCTGAATAAGACAGATACATTGTTCTAGGAATATGTCAAAACATTTCTGAAATGCAAGCAAGAGACATCTGGCCACCCTGGGCATGTCAAAACACATGAAGAGCAAACAAATACATTGACTATTTTGAAAAGGAGGGACTAGATCCTAATAAAATCTGTGTCAACAAAGCTGTCAGGAGCTGTAATAAACTACGTCTAAACTCTTTAACATTTAGGTTTAGCATGAGGGAGTTGATCACCAATCCAGAGAGATGTACACAGCTGATGTTCAGCGATCATTATGATGTGAGGCAATTTTGTTTCATCTCAGATGATGTGGAAATGGTGCAGTGGCGTCATGAGGACGGCAGGGCATGTAAATGTCTACATCGGTGTGATGACCATGGCTTACGTAAGACTCGAGCATTATGGCTTGCTGGATAAATTACAGGAACACTTATTGTATTGTGACAATGACAGCATTGTTTTTACATCGCGGACTGGTGATTGGGTCCCTCCCCTAGGTTGCACCTCAATGATTTGAAGGATGAAATAAACGATGGTGACGTGTGTGGCCTTCCTGAGGAAGATTACATTACAGAGTTTGTATCGGGGGGTCCTAAGTGCTACGCCTATCACACACGACATGGTAAAACACAGGTCAAATGCAAAGGTGTGACATTAAACGCTAAAAATGCAGCCATAGTCACTCATGAGTCATTGGTAGGTCTGGTTCACGCCTTTATGGCCGATCAGAATACTGGTGCTCACATGACAGCTGTGTCCGAAACCATCAAATGCAATAAAAAGAAGTTTCATCTGAAAAACGAGTTTTTAAGAAATTCCAGGTCGTGTACAATAAGTGCAGGGTGTTGCCTGGTTATACTCCACTACCTTATGGATACTAGAACAGACTAGGGGTTTGACAGCAGACTGCAGTTTAGTCTGGTGGTGAGTGGGCCATCAAATTGTGGAAAGACATTTTTTGTCAAGAGTGTTATTGAAAATGCAGCGAAGGTTATTTCACACAGGATTGATAATATTGTTTACATTTATTCGTGCTGGCAACCTTTTATATAATCAGCTTCTTAAGATAGTAACGATGTACTACTTCCCCTATACACGAAAAATCTACTGGTTTTAGATGATTTGATGAACGATGCGAGTAACAATATAGAAGTACAAAATGTTTTTACCAAATAACACCATAGAAATCTCAGTTGTATATATTTAGTACAAAATCTATTTATTCAAGGTAAGGCTAGTCGAACTATTAGTTTAAATACTAACTACCTCGTTTTGTTTAAAAACCCTAGGGATAAGTATCAGATTACCCTACTGGCTAGACAGATGTTTCCCGGCAACACCAAATATTTTTTAAAGACTTTTAATGATGCTACCAACTCCGCCTACGGCTACCTCCTTATAGATTATAAAGCTAAGACACCAGATTATTTAAGACTCAGAACAGCATTGCTATCAGATCAGCCGGTTGTATATATTCCGAAAAAGCAAAAGGGGTGACAATATTGTTATGTATGCAGAGAAATTTGGCAGTTATATGAATCGCCACCGAGTGTGTGAAGGGCTATTGTGGGTAATGCAAGCCCTGACTTTATTAACATCCTGTGTGAAATAGTTCTCAATGTGATGAGAGGTAATATGCCATTAACTGACTAACGGTACAAACAGCTGAAAAAGAAGAAGACAGTCATCAGACTAGTCGCTGATAAAAAAAGTCAAACTTTTAAAAAGAAAAAGACTATCAACCAGAGAGGAGAATGTTTTTTATTACCCTTACTAGGAGCAGCTATTCCTTTTATATCTAGTCTTTTAAATAGGCATTGAAATGGAGCACACTCAAATAATATTTTTGGTACCTCAGCATCAGTAGGATTCATTAAAGCAGCAGCAGGAGCAAAACACTGGTTCCATAAAACAAACAGCATAAAATGATTTTGATAGAGCTATGCTCGATGTATTGAAACTACCAGATACAGATGTGTATGAGAAGGCCAAAAAATATGCCGGTATTCTTCAGAGATACCTGGTGCTAGTGAGATAGGGGGAGCGTGAAAAAGGTGTGTTGACTTACTCACTACCCTCCTGTGAAAGTAGTGATACAAGTAGATCAAACCTCGATGTTACACCTGGCGTGGATTACAGTAAGTTCAGTCTTCACACATTCTTCCGAATGATTATGAATCAGCGCCACGGTTATTTTCCACAAATTTTAACCTAGAATATGTCTTTTGATAAGAACCTGGATCGTCTGGTGCCAGACTTCTTTTTGACACCTCTGGATGTTTTAGCAGCTGTTTTTACATTTTTTAGACACACGATGGTTACGATGGTGATGTTTGTGGCAGCTGTTTTTAAATGAGGCTTATAGTTCATGTAGTATGACATATCGACCATCATCTCTAGTGTACGGTGTTGGCATTTTTTAATTCACACTTAAAAATACTGCCTCACAGGTCTGAAGTGTAGTTTGACAATTACTTTCCCGTATGCGAAAGGTATATACTGGTTTTGGTAATTTTTTAATGATATCTGTATATAGTCAATAATTGTTTTAGAGAGTGAGGTGTAGTTTGGCTATAGTTTGGCTGTAGTGTTCCCATATGAGTGCGCATGCGCCAGGCCGCATGCTGCCCGTTGCCGTAGCTCTGTCTCGTCGTCTTAGTTTTTCCAAATTTTAACTGTTCTTTTTCTTCCAAACTTGAGTAACTTGTGTGTAAGTGTAATTTAAACTACGCTCTTTACGAAAATGAGGGTAGAAAATGTTTTGGTACTTTTTTTCGCCGTGGAACTTCTTCTTCTGCTACATGGTCGGGGCACCGCTGCAGATCAGCTGTTTGGCCGCATTGTTTACACCAGGGAACAGCTGATCGCGCTGAAGCCGAGCGGCATGGCGCCCAGGACTACCAATGTCCCCACTGAGATCTGGAGGAGGACACAACGAGGATGCAGAGGTGGAACGAAGCGGCAAAGGAAGAGAGAGGGGTGCAGACAAAAGAGACTTAAGAATAAGAGATTTAAGCCGTGTCTGCCTTCTCTCGTCATGGGCAACGTGAGATCGCTGGCGAATAAAATGGACGAGCTAACGGCATTAGCCCAGAGTCAGACGGAGTTCCGTGAGTGTAGTTTGATGTGCTTCTCTGAGACATGGCAACACCAGGATATCCCGGATCATAACGTTTCCATCGACAGCGTTCAGACTGTTCGGGCCAACAGGGATCACACCGGGAGCGGTAAGCGGAAAGGCGGCGAGCTTGCTGTTCTGGTTAACAACAGATGGTGTAACCCTGGTCACGTTACCATCAAGCAGAGTATCTGTAGCCCGGACATTGAACTGTTAGCTGTGGGACTCCGGCCATGTTATCTGCCACGTGAATTCTCCCATGCCATTGTTGTGGCTGTTTACATCCCCCCCTCTGCTAACCCGGCATCGGCGTGCAACGCCATTCACACCGCCATAGCACAACTACAGACTCAACACCCGAGTGCACTCATATTAATCTCGGGTGATTTCAACCATGTCAGTGTTTCAACAACACTGACTAATTTCACCCAATATGTGAGTTGTCCTACTAGAGAGGAGAGGACACTGGACCTGCTGTATGCTAACGTTAAGGACGCATACAGCTTCCCCCCTCACCCCTCTGGGTAGGTCAGACTACAACCTGGTTTACCTCAAACCCTGCTATGTGCCTCTGGTTAAAAGGCAGCCCGCGACCACAAGGACAGTGAGGAGATGGTCAGAGGAGGCCTATGAGACACTGCAGGAATGTTTTGAGGTGACAAACTGGGATGCACTCTGTGAGCCTCATGGAGAGGACATTGATGGGCTCACTGAGTGCATTACTGGCTACATTAACTTCTGTGTGAACTGCAATGTCCCAACCAAGATGGTCCATTGTTATCCAAATAACAAACCCTGGGTAACAAAGGACATCAAGGACATCCTGAATGCCAAGAGGAGGGCCTTTACTGATGGTAATAGGGAGGAGGTGAGGGCAATCCAGGTCGACCTGAAGGTGACGATCAGGGAGGCCAAGGAGAAGTACAGGAGGAAGCTGGAGTGGAAACTCCAGCAGAACAACATGAGAGAGGTCTGGAGCGGCATGAAGAGCATCAGTGGCTTCAGACCGACTCGCAGCAGAGGAGTTGAAGGCAGCTTGGACAGGGCCAACAAACTTAATCTGTTCTTTAACAGATTCGACACACCGGCTCCTACTCATCCCCCCTCTAACTCAGCTGCTGTCGGCCCTCAAGCTCCTCTGAGTACTCTGCTCCCCCCTACCCATCAGGCTAACAGCCCTCTTCACACTAATGACTCCCCCCCTCCCCCTTCTGCTGTGTGCCTGACTACTGACCAGGTGAGATGACAGCTGATGAAACTCCACTCAAACAAGGATGCAGACCCCAATGGCGTTAGCCCCGGGGTGCTAAAAGCCTGTGCCCCCCAGCTATGTGGAGTCCTTCAACATGTCTTCAACCTAAGTCTTCAAAGGGTCCCTGTTCTGTGGAAGACATCTTGCCTCGTTCCTGTGCCGAAGACGCCGCGTCCCAGTGGCTCCAAGGACTACAGACCGGTGGCACTGACCTCCCACATAAGGAAGACCCTGGAGAGACTAGTGCTGGAACAGCTGCGGCCCATGGTCAGACCCCTCCTGGACCCCCTTCAGTTCGCCTACCAGCCCCGACTGGGAGTTGAGGACGCCATCATCTTCCTGCTGAACCGCATCCACACCCACCTGGACAAGCCGGCAAGCACGGTAAGGATCATGTTTTTTGACTTCTCCAGTGCTTTCAACACCATCCGGCCTGCCCTGCTGGGTGAGAAGCTGGCAGCAATGCAGGTGGATGCCCCCCTTGTGTCCTGGATTGTGGACTACCTGACAGCGTGGTCAGCAACACTGGGGCCCCTCAGGGGACTTTCCTCTCTCCCTTCCTCTTCACCATCTACACCACGGCCTTCAGCTACCACACAGAGTCCTGCCACCTTCAGAAGTTTTCTGATGACTCTGCTGTGGTGGGATGTATCAGCGGTGGTGAGGAGTCTGAGTACAGGGCTGTGGTGGGTAACTTTGTCTCATGGTGTAAGCAGAACCATCTGCAGCTCAATGCGACAAAGTCTAAGGAGCTGGTTGTGGATCTACGGAGGGCCAAGGAACCAGTGACCCCGGTTTCCATCCAGGGGGTCAGTGTGGACATTGTGGAGGATTACAAGTACCTGGGAGTACACTTGGACAATGAACTGGACTGGACCAAGAACACTCAAGCTGTTTACAGGAAGGGCCAGACAATGCTGAAGATGTTTTATGAGTTTGTCGTGGCCAGTGCTATCCTGTATGCTGTTGCATGCTGGGGCAGCAGGTTGAAGGTAGCGGACGCTAACAGACTCAACCAACTGATCCGTAAGGCCAGTGACATTGTGGGGGTGGAGCTGGACTCTCTGGCGGTGGTGTCAGAGAGGATGATGCTGGCCAAACTACATGCCATCTTGGACAGTGTCTCTCACCCGCTCCATGACGTGGTGGTCAAGCAAAGGAGCACCTTCAGCGGAAGACTCATCCCACCAAAAAGCACCACAGAGCGCCACAGAAAGTCATTCCTGCCTGTGGCCATCAAACTCTTTAACTCCTCCCTCTAAGGGTTGGTCTGTATGACCCTACGTCACTAAACTGGACATTGATCATTACATCTCTGCCATACTTGAATAATTGTGCAATTTTCTGTGTATTACTCCCGTGCAATATTTAGTTTTCCTATGTTAGTTTTTCCTATTTATTGATGTTGATATTATATACCTCCATTACTGCTGTGCAATATCTTAATAATCTCAATAAGCTACACTTAACTCAACAGTACATGCACCACTACTTATTACTTATATTATTACATTGTATTATTTTACTGTATTATCATCATCAACCAGTAAACCCACTTGGTACTTCACACTTATTTTATCTTATACTTATACCCACCTGGTACTTAATTTATTTTCTGACCTGTTTTTATAGTGTTTTTATAGTGTATTGTATTATATTTTTTGCTAGTACTTTCTCCTGTGTGCACTGACGTAAAGACGAGCTGCTGTAACAAAGAGTTTCCCTTCGGGGATCAATAAAGTATTTCTGATTCTGATTCTGATTCTGTTTCCTGAAATTATGAGTTGGTGATATCTCAAACGGTTCCCCCAGGTTAAAACCCAATATTTCAGCTAATCGTTCTTTAAATGTTAAAGTAGCTCCTTCTGCCCCTGCAAAATAAATAAGATTTGTAATGTTGTTATACTGTAGACCTATGTGGGATGTTGCCTGGCTAAGAATGCATTTCGAATTAAATCATTTTACTGTTCTAGGTATAGAATTGTAAAAACCGATAGAGTTTGTCACATCGGCATCATCTGCGGAAAAACTAGATATTGGAACTCGATAACCCCCACCTCGTATAGCTCACTCAGAACGATTGACTTTTTTTTTTTTGATTGGCTAATTTTGTCCTGTATCGCCATATCTTATTATTTGGATATACCTGTATTGAAGCATTACTAGGCAATGTAACATAAAAGCCGTTCTTTTCCATTGTTCTGACATGGATATGCCTCGATTCAAAAGTGAGCATGTAAGCAGATAGTACAGTTGAAACCAGATATTTACATACACTTCAGAAAAAAAAACACAAACTTTTTTTTCTTTACTGTCATACATTAAATCAGAGTAAACTTTTTCTGTTTTAGATCAATAAATATTAACATTTTTTGCATTTGTTAAATGTCAGAATCGAGCAAGGGAGAATATTTATGTATTTTTTTTAATCACTTTCATCAAAGTCAGAAGTATACATACACTTCCTTAGTATTTGGTAGAATTGCCCCGAAACTTTTTCACTTGGGCCAAACGTTTTGGGTATCATTCCACAAGCTTTCTACAATAGTTGGCTGGAATTTTGGCCCACTCCTCTTGACAGAACTGGTGTAACTGGGTCAGGTTTGTAGGCCTTGCTCGCACTCGCCTTCCCACAAATTTTCTATGGGATTGAGATCAGGGCTTTGTGATGGCCACTGCAATACCTTGACTTTGTTGTCCTTAAGCCATTTTGTAACTAATTTGGAGGTATGCTTGGGGTCATTGTCAATTTGCGCCCAAGCTTTAACTTCCTGGCTGATGTCTTCAGATGTTGCTTCAATATATCCACATAATTTTCTTTTCTCATGATGCCATCTATTTTGTGAAGTGCACCAGTCCCTTGTGCAGCAAAGCAGCCCCACAACATTATACTACCACCCCCATACTTCACAGTTGGGATGGTGTTCTGAGGCTTCAAAGCTTCGCCCTTTTTCCTCCAAATATACCGTTTATCATTATGGCCGAACAGTTCAATATTTGTTTCGTCAGACCACAGGACATGTCTCTAGAAATTAAGATTTTTGTCCCCATGTGCAGTTGCAAACTGTAGTCTGGCATTTTATGGTGGTTTTGAAGTAATGACTTTCTCCTCCCAGAGTAACCTTTCAGCTCATGGTGTTACAGGACTCGTTTTACTGTGGAGAATGACACTGTCTTACCAGTTTCAGCCAGCATTTTCACAAGGTCTTTTGCTGTTGTCCTGGGGTTGATTTGCACATTTCATACCAAAAATGTTCCTCTCTGGGACTCAGAATCCGTCTCCTTCCTGAGCGGTATGATGGTTGTACATTCCCATGTGTTTAATACTTGTGTATTTTTGTCTGAACGGATGAATGTGGGACCTTCAGGCATCTGGAAATTGCACCTAAGGATGAGCCACACTTGTGGAGGTCCACAATTCTTTTCCTGATGTCTTGGTTGATTTCTCTTGATTTTCCCATGATGTCAAAGAAAGAGGCTCTGTGTTTGAGGTGTGCCTTTATATGCATCCACAGGTGTGCCACCTATTAACTCAAATGGAATCAATTAACCTATCAGAAGCTTCTTAAGCTCAGAACGGAATCATCTGGAGTTTTCTTTTTGCTTAAAGACACAATAAACTTAGTGTATGTATACTTCTGACTTTGATGAAAGTGATAAGAAAAATACATAAAAATTCTCCCTCGCTCGATTCTGACATTTAACAAATGCAATAAATATGTTAATATTTATTGATCTAAAACAGAAAAAGTTTACTCTGATTTAATGTATGACAGTAAAGAAAAAATGTTTTTGTGTTTTTTTTTCTGAAGTGTATGTAAATATCTGGTTTCAACTGTACACCTCTTTATTACAAGTCAACAATGTCTTTTTCAGGGAGCCATGTGTTAAATTTCTCAGGCCAGCCTAACCATTTCACAAGAACCAGCTTTTTAAGTCCTGATCTTTTTTCGATTTTGAATGCTTTGTTTTTATCGATAATCACTAATTGTAACTCATAAATTCATAAAATGTGCCTTTCAGCGCTTCACCAGCACAATCCTTTTGTCTGAATACAGGTGGATCTCTGGCTACGCACTCTGTTAATGTAAAAAACTCATCTGTGAATGTTTGTTCGTAACCTTTTCTTAACACACCTTTATTGAACTATGATGAGACTTCAACAAGGTCCTGGACCCATTATTATATAATTAACAGCTGTTAAATATCTCCACATACGTGTCTTGAAGGTTCTGTTAAAACGTTCCCCTACATTGGCCTTAGTCTCGTTGAATGATGGATTTTATACTGATCCATTAGTTGTTGAAACTGCTTATTATAAAACTCTGTGCCAGCGTCCATTTGGAGTTTTAAAGGCACACGACCCTAGCTCAGAATGTCTTTAAAAGCATTTGTAACAGCAGAACCAGTTTTGTTTTTAGAAAATACATTAATTTCCACTAACTAGAACCCTGTTTCTCAGAAATGCTTAACTGCATTGGCGTGGAGGGTATACACATCTTGTCGCAATAAAAAGCTTCTAACCTCAGGTAGCGTAGGTGTCACACCTGTACAATCCCAGACCACATTGCAAAGCATATACACACTTCCAAGGCATCCCGGATACGCCGGGTCATAGTAAATCGTTTGCATCGTGCTCTCCATGATTGAGATGAGACATAAATGATCACATTGTGTTTGTTACAATGTCTTTTTATTTTGTCATTGTGCTTATAGCAGTAAAACATCTTTTCTGCATACAACAATGTATATTACACACAACAATAATCAAAAAGACTATGAAGAATATTTTAACACATGCAAGGTTTCAGCTAAAACAGGAATCCCAATTTTACTGGTTATGAAAATGTGCATCTTTTGCAACACATGTAAGGTGTCGCAACATTGTTGTTCTTGAACATACAGACGTATGGCATCTACAAACAATGTGTACGGTATAAGCATGTGTTGTGCTTTTATCGCTTTAAAATCATTTGTGGTATGCATAATTACAGCACAAAACTCTCCAACACTGAGTTTTGAATCATCATTGTTACAGACAGTTGCACCACCTCTTCCCATGGTGTTACACAAGACTGAGCTCTTACTACATCCATCAATCTTTCTAATCTACAGACAGATGGATTGACTTGGCATTTGCTTTTGTACTTTGTGACATCATTGACTTTGTTATCAATTGCCTGATCTAGAAGGGCAGTTAGCTCACATATAATGCACCACACCCTGACGGCCCTAAACAGTCCTCTCAAACAATCTCCCATGACATAAAAGAAACAATATATGGTATGGATACAATTTTTCCAATACTCTTTCTACTCTTCTAACCCTCTCCATTAGTCACCAACCCCGCGAATTTTAACTACTTTACAAAGTCCTTACGATCATAGTGTTATACATTTCTTTGATTTGATCCAAGAACCTCTCCGGTGATTTCATCTCATGTAGAATATTCTCTGCAACACCTTGGACTCTGACTTCATCTGTGTGGATGTAATTTGAACTCAAGAAGTGCTGGATGGACGGAGTCTTTTCATAAGCTGATCAAAGTGGCTCTCATAAAACCATTCAGGGATCCCCGACATGCACTCATGATGTTTCTGGCTGGCTTGATTAATCTGACAGCCATAACAGATCTCCTCAATAGGCCAGTGGAGATAAAGGAGGAGCAGGAGCTCCGATAGACCCCCAGTTCAACAGCATTTACTAGCCGCCATCTATGTATTCTGAAAAACAATAAATTATATTAGACAGAAAAACACTGTAAAATGTAGCTTATCACACAATCACAAGTGCATGCATTCTATAATCTATAATCCATAATACACACATATTCAACCTACCATTTGTTATTATTAGTCAGCATGTCTGATGATTTTCGGCCTACACATGGATGGCAGAAGGGCTGATTGCACACCAGTCGGTATATCGTCAAAAACAAGGTGTTTTCTAATACTGCAATACAAATCTGTATCGCCCAGTCTGACCCTGAAAATCAGCTGAGGGAAGTTTGTTGAATGTCATCCTCTTGTCTCTCTCCCCATGTTCCTTTCACTCTCTACCATCTACTGTTAACTTCCATACTAATGATAATAGTACAGTAACAGTTGTAAAATTCATGTATGGCAAAATGTCATATTTACTTTCTTTCTGTGTTTTGGATATTGTTTGCAGCTAATCTCCATTCAAGATTATAAAAGGAATTTTTAATATTGCTGAGACTTCACTCTGGGAGTAACAGGAGGTAATTTGTGGAAGAATTTGCTTCACTGGTGCCTACAGACAGAACTAGAACTCATGGCTTTATCTGCTATACCATAGGTCAGTGATTAAACAATAGTCACATTTTTTGAGTCAAATTTGCTTGACAGTTGGATGGAAACAGCGAGAGAGAATGGGGAAGAAAGACTCAAGTGGAAAGAGGTAGATTCAAAGGCCATAAGAAGTGAGGTTCAGAAGTAAGATGGAAAAAATGCAAAACGAGCATGGAAAAAAGTGGGCAGCTGAGTGTCAGTGCTTGTTGGCCTACATTTAAAGATTTGGCTCATTTCAAACCTCAGTGCACGGACTCCAGCAGAGAGGTCTGACTCTGAAAATCGCAACGCGCTGGTCAGTCACACGTGGCACTGCATCCTCCTCCACTGCTCTGGCCTGGTATCATCTCCACTGTCTATTATACTCACACCAACCCTGTCTGCCAGCAGAGTGCATGTGTGAAAAATCAATACTGATATGAGCTTCATCTCTGACTCGCAGCAAAGCAGCTGAAAGGAGGGTGTCAGGGTGTCTGAGGTTAGGGACAAGAGGACATACAGAGATAAGAGCCAAGAGATAAGGAGGAGATTGAATCGTACCAAAGCAAAGAAAAAAATCTAATGCACTTCTACCAGCTTAGACTGATGCTGTGTCACAAACCAACAACTTCCAAACCTTAAAGAAAAATACAGCATGGATAGTACTTAGAGCAAAATGGACAAACTCCATCCCCTCAATTATGGATTATTTAGCATGAAAAGAATGACTCATCGTCCAAGGCCCGGCAGGTAGCCACTAGAGGCTGCAATCATTACACCTCACAATATAGAAGAACAACATAGAGATGATTTAGCTGTTATTAGAGTCTTAAAGTAAGTCTAAATATGTTAAGTTTATCCTGTGGATGCGGCCAGAGAAACAATCATGGGGTTATTCTTGGCAGTCTGTCTTGAGGGTTTTGATATTTCTTGTGTAAAAATTGAATTCTCTTCAGTACAATTGTGAGGTACTTGTACTGTACTTAGTATTTCCATTATATGTTACTTTATACTTCTACTCCACTACATTTCATGAAGAAATATTGTAATTTTTACTCCACTAAATTTATCTGACAACTAAACTTACTACTTCTTACTTAAAATTACTTACAGATTAAAATTTTACACAAAACGTGGTCATGTTATAACGAAAATTAGTAGTATTCAATTTTATTTTTTTCAATTCAATTTTATTAATATAGCGCCAATATATAACATAAGTTATCTCATTGCACTTTTACTATAGAGCAGGTCTAGACCATACACTTTATAATATTATTTACAGAGACCCAACAATTCCCACCATGAGCAAGCACTTGGCGACAGTGGCAAGGAAAAACATCCTCTTAAGCAACAGAAACCTTGAGCAGAACCAGACTCAGGGTGGGTGGCCATCTGCCGCTGCTGGTTGGGTTGAGAGAGAGAGAGAGAGAGAGAGAGAGAGAGAACAGGAGGTAAGAGTATACAGTAGCGCAATGCAAATTCCACATAGAATTTTTAAATAATAATAAGAATGGAATGGTAGTGGTAATATTAATAAAATAATAATAGGAATAATAATGATAGGAATAATAATGATAATAGTAGTTATAGGACTAAAAATAATAATAATTGTAGTAGCGGTTGTTGAGCAGAACATGGGGGCAGTAGGAGACCTGCAATCATAGATCTAGACCCTGCAGCTCCGGAGGCAGAAATACCTGCTGAAAGTGACAGAAGGAGAGAGGAGAGAGATGAGAAAACACAAAACTACAGGGGAGAGAAGATGTCGAGTTAATAACAACATACTGTTCAACAAGCATAAACGTGAACATGTAGGAAGTGATATTTTAATCTGCTCTGTGTGCAGTCTCTCATATGTTTAACACAAGCACCGCGAGCTAGCTCAGCTAATAGTGAATTGTTACAAACAAGCTAAAACAAAGCTGTCTGTATGTAGTCTAACTGTCTAACTCTAAAATTTGGCAAATTCTTGTAAACTTAGCTGAGACAAACCAACCCCTCCTCCCTCTACCAACAGTAACTTACCTGCAGTGAATCACATCAGCAGCAGAGGGAGGAGGACAGAGGACAGGAGGAAGGACTCATTTTACGGACATTTTAGATTTGTTTCCAGTGAGATATTATTGAGTTTATATAGTGACTTTACTGTTGTAAACACTGTTGTTGCTCTAGAAACAACATCTAGTTATATTTAAAATATTCAATTCTAATCGTGTTCTGAATTTTTTATTTTTTTAAATGATATATTTTTAAAAAAGCATTTATTTAGTAATGAAAAAGAACTGATGAGAGTATCAATAAAGAACCGAACTGATAAGAGCATCGATAAGAATAGTAATATCAATTAAATTCTAACGATACCCATCCCTACTCACGAGAAAATGGATGCAGGTAAAGACAAAGTTTATGATAATTTATCACTCACTCACAGTTAAGGAGTTTATCTCTAGATAGAAGGAGGGAGGAAGATTAAACATGACAGTTAACTTTAGTTTTTGTTGTCATTTGATAACCGCTAATAAATAAATAAATAAAAATGTGTATAGGAGCAAGTAAAAACTGACTTTAGGCAAGTAGATTTCAGACCCATTTGCCCAACTGGGCAAGTGGAAAAAAAACCTTAACGTTGAACTCTGAAGCCTATTCTTAAATGTGGAGATGGTGTCTGCCTCCCAAACTGGGATCTGATTCCACAGCAGAGGAGCTGGATATCTGAAGGCTCTGGCTCCCATTCTACTTTTGGAGACTCTAGGAACCACAAGTAACCCTGCATTCTGGGAGCACAGTGTTCTAATGGGGTACTATGAGCTCTTTAAAATATGATGGTGCATGACCATTAAGAGCTTTGTAGGTGAGAAGAAGAATTTAAAATTCTATTCTGGATTTTACAGGGAGCCAGCACAGAGAAGCTAATATTGGAGAGATATGATCTCTTTTTCCAGTTCTTGTCAGTAAACGTGATGCAGCATTATGGATCAACTGGAGAGTCTTAATGGACTTATTTGGGCAACCTGATAATAAGGAATTGCAATAATCCAGCCTAGAAGTAAAAAATGCAAGGAATAGTTTTTTTGCATCATTTTGAGACAGGATGTGCCTGATTTTTGCAATGTTACGTAGGTGAAAAAAGTTTAACAGAAAATTGCAGGTCATCCAGATTTTTATGTCCTTAAGGTTGTTGTAGTTTAAGGTTTTGTCACTTCCTGTTTTATTTTGTAGTGTGTTCCTCTCCTTGTGTGTCTTGTGGTTTTATGTCCTGTCTTTGTTTGCTTTCACTCCAGTGTTGATTGTTGGCCTATCCTTGATTGTTTGCACCTGTGTCTTGTTGTCTCACCTCCCTTAGGGTATTTAGTCCAGGTCTTTTCCTTTGTTCAGTGTCGGATCATTGTGATTCCTGTCTTGCATTTTGTTCCTGTCTTGCGTTTTGTTCCTGTCTTGCGGGTGTTCCTGACATTTGTGTGTGTCGCCGTTTGGTGCACTTTTTGTTGTACCTGGTTCCTGTGCCCAATTCCCCGGCATTCTTACCGTGAGTTCTGTTTTGGATTCTTTGTCTCCCTTGGACCTTGGCTGGATTCTGGATTTTGAACTTTGCCTGCTCCCAATTGGACTGTTTAGCCACATTGGACTCACTTCCCTGTTTCCACCTCTGCCAGCCGGTAACCCATTTTCCTGCTACATCTTTGTTACCTGTCTGCCTACCAGTCTGTCTGCCTGTACCTGCCTGTAAACCACATCACCCCCAATAAACACTGTAGCCATCCGGCTACTTCACCCTCATACCGCTTCCTGATCATCTGCATTTGGGTCCACATACCACTACACCACCATACGGCAAAGACATGCTTGAAGTTTAGCTAACTAATTAGTTTCATCTGGCCTGATTGATAGATATAATAGGGTTTGACAGCATCACAATGAATTTTATGGAGTGTTTCCTAATAATATTGCCTGAAGGAAGCGCATATAAAGTGAATAGAATTGGTCCAAGCAGAGAACCTTGCAGAACTCCAAACTGAGATCAATCTGATTAGTGGGATTCAAACCATCAGCTTAGTGCGGTTCCTTTAATGCCAATTAAATGTTCTAAGAGACAGGTTGATGGCTTAGATGAAGAAATCATTGAAGTTGCAGTGATCCTAGAGATGCTTGGCTACAAGAGCAGCCATGGGAGCCATGAGAGACAATACCCACCGTGGAAACGAAGGTTGGAGGCAAAAATCAAGGAGGCCCGGAGAGAAGTGAGCCAACTGACAGAGGCTGAGAGAGGTGCAATGAGAAAGCAAGTACCCAAGAAGTACAACCAGATGCCCATACCTGAAGCACTCGAAACTGCCAAACAAAGGCTCCAAGCCTTGGCCAGCTGCCTAAAGAGATACACGAGAGATAATGAAGCCAGAAGAATAAACCGGCTGTTCGCAACTCAACCTGCGAAAGTGTACGCTCAATGGCAGGGTAATAACAGCAGAGCAGACCCACCAAGGCTGGAAACGGAACAGTACTGGAAAAGTATATGGGAAAGGGAGGCATCACACAACAGCGATGCACAGTGGCTGGCAGCCCTGAGAAAGGACCACAGCAACCTCCTGAACAGAATCCAGTCACCATCACAGCGGCAGACATCCAAGAAAGAGTCTCAGGTATGAAGAACTGGACAGCACCGGGCCCTGACAGGATCCACACCTACTGGCTAAAGAAGCTCACTGCACTCCATGAGCGCCTAGCAGCACAAATGAACCAGCTGCTAAGAGATGGGAAGCACCCTGAATGGCTTACGAAGGCGCACAATCCTGATCCTGAAGGATCCCGCAAAGGGTACAGTCCCATCCAACTACCGGCCAATAACCTGTCTCTCCACAACATGGAAGCTCATGTCAGGCATCATCGCGGCTAAGATAAGTGGACACATGGATCAATACATGAGCAAAGCACAGAAGGGCATTGGTAGAGGAACCAGAGGAGCCAAACACCAACTCCTGGTTGACAGAACAGTCACCCAAGACTGCAGAGCCCGACACACCAACCTGTGCACTGCCTGGATTGATTACAAGAAAGCAAATGACTCAATGCCGCACACATGGATCACTGAATGCTTAGAGATGTACGACATCAACAGGACTCTAAGACACTTCATTGCAAACTCGATGAGGCTGTGGAAAACCACCCTTGAGGCCAATGGCAAGCCACTTGCACAAGTATCCATCAAATGTGGCATATACCAAGGAGATGCTCTGTCCCCACTGCTGTTCTGCATAGGACTGAACCCCCTCAGCCAAATAATCAACAAGACTGGCTATGGATACCGACTCAGGAACGGGGCCACCATCAGTCACCTCCTCTACATGGATGACATCAAGCTATACGCTAAGAGCGAGCGGGACATCGACTCACTGATCCACACCACCAGGATCTACAGCTCTGACATTGGGATGTCATTCGGGCTTGAGAAGTGCAGTCGAATGGTGACAAAGAGAGGGAAGGTAGTCCACACAGAAGGGGTCTCACTCCCAGAAGGCACAATAGCAGACATTGAGGATGGTTACAAGTACCTTGGAATACCACAGGCAAATGGCAACCTCGAAGAGGCAACAAGGAAGACGGAAACGGCCAAATACATCCAACGAGTGAGGCAAGTCCTAAGAAGTCAGCTCAATGGCAAGAACAAGGCCCAGGCAATAAACAGCTACGCCCTGCCAGTGATCAGATACCCTGCGGGAATAATAAGGTGGCCAAAGGAAGAGATACAGACCACAGACGTTAAGACGCGAAAGCTCCTCACCATGCATGGAGGGTTCCATCCCAAATCCAGCACCCTGAGATTGTACGCTAGCCGTAAGGAAGGCGGCCGTGGACTAGTGAGTGTGAGAGCCACTATCCAGGATGAAACATCCAAGATCCACAAGTACATCCAAGGTAAGGCCCCAACAGATGACGTGCTCAGGGAATGTCTCAGGCAATGGGGAACAGAGGAAGACGTGCTGGAGGAGGGACCATCATGGGAGGACAAACCCCTACATGGGATGTACCACCGGAACATCACTGAAGTGGCTGATATCAAGAAGTCCTACCAATGGCTAGAGTGTGCTGGATTGAAGGACAGCACAGAGGCACTCATCATGGCTGCACAGGAGCAGGCCCTGAGCACCAGAGCAATAGAGGCCCAGATCTACCACACCAGACAAGACCCAAGGTGTAGGCTGTGCAAAGAGGCCCCTGAGACAATCCAGCACATAACTGCAGGGTGTAAGATGCTGGCAGGAAAAGCATACATGGAGCGCCATAACCAAGTGGCTGGCATAGTGTACAGGAACATCTGCACTGAGTATGGACTGGAAACCCTGAGGTCAAAGTGGGAAACACCTCCAAAGGTGGTAGAGAATGACCGAGCCAAGATCCTGTGGGACTTCCAGATCCAGACTGACAGAATGGTAATGGCGAACCAGCCTGACATCGTGGTGGTGGACAAACAGCAGAGGAAAGCCGTTGTGGTTGACGTGGCGATACCAAGCGATGGCAACATCAGGAAAAAGGAACATGAGAAATTAGAGAAGTACCAAGGGCTCAGAGAAGAGCTGGAGAAGGCCTGGAAGGTGAAGGCAACAGTGGTGCCCGTGGTCATCGGAGCACTTGGGGCAGTGACCCCCAAACTGGAGGAGTGGCTACAGCAGATCCCTGGAAGAACACCAGACATCTCGGTCCAGAAGAGCGCAGTACTAGGAACAGCGAAGATACTGCGCAGAACCCTCAAGCTCCCAGGCCTCTGGTAGAGGACCCGAGCTCGAAGGATGAGACCACCCGCGGAGGGTGAAGGACAAAGTTTTTTTATATATATATATCTCAGGTTCCACACCTGTTTCTAAGGTCCCGTCTTTAAGGATAAATTGTTGCCGGTTGAGGGCAGGACGTGATGAATTTTGTCTCTAATAATTAAAATTATCATTAAAGAAGCTCATGAAGTCATTACTACTGAGGGCTATAGGAATACATGGCTCAATAGAGCTGTGACTCTCTGTCACAAAAGAAAAGAAACCTGGGGTTGTTCTTATTTTCCTCTAATAATGATGAGGAGTAGGATGCTCTGGCATTATGGAGGGCTTTCCTATATGTTTTAAGACTATCTTGCCAGGCTAAAAGAGATTCTTCCAGACTGTGGGAACGCCATTTCCTTTCAAGTTTTCCCCCAAGTTTAGGGGTTATACCATGGAGCTAACCTTCTTTGTTATATTATCTATTATTATATTTTTTAATAGATATTTAATATATTTTTTAGAGGGGCAATAGAGTCGAGTGTTGTTCGCAGTGAGCCTGCAGCACTATCAACAATTAACAAATAACATCAATTTGGGAGGGACTGAAATTGGTATAGGAGTCCTCTGTTATATTGAGACATGGCATTGAATTAAATGCAGATGGAATGACTTCCTTAAATTTAGCTATCATCATCATCATTTAGCATTATCTGACATCTAGTGTAGGAGTTTTTGCCTAATGGCATGTAGTCCATTAATAGAAGCTCAAAAGTTATTAAATAATGGTCCGATAAAGAAGGATTCTGTGTTCAATTTCAATGCCATATACTAGAACAAGGTTGAGGGTGTGGTTGAGACAGTGAGTGGGTTTATGTACACTCTGACAGAAGCCAATCAAATCTAATAATGAGATAAATGCAGTACTAAGGCTATCATTATCAATGCCCACATGAATATTAAAATCACCTCCAATAATTACTTTATCTGTTTTAAGGACTAAACTTCATAAAAACTCTGATAATTCAGATAGAAATTCAGAATAAGGACCAGGAGCACAGTACACTATTACAAATAGAACTGGCTGTCGTGTTTTCCAGGTTAGGTGTGAAAGACGAAGAACAAGGCTTTCGAATGAGTTATAATTTAGTTTAGTTTAGTTTGAGACAGGTAAAGACAAAGACAAATTAGTTTGATTAGTTGGGTTGAGGTTCAAGTGTGAGGGAATGATGAATATGTTATAATGTTATATGAGCTGACTTTCTCTTTGAATTTCTCAAAAACTGTACATTAAAATCATTTGACATTTGACATGGGCATAGCCAAGATCATCCTGAACAAGAATCCATTGGAAATTTCTTGCCACCTGTTAAGGATTTTTTTTAAATGTAATATCTAACATGAGGATATTATGAATGTGTTATGTGTTCTCCACAATTGTACAGTAAAACCATGTGGACATTTATATGGTCATAGCCAGGGTCATCCTGAACAGGAATCGGGGAAAAAAATCATATCACCTATGAAGGAAAGGTTAAAGACCAACATCTGAAAAACGGGTCTTTCTTCGACCTTTTTGGCTGCTCCAAGCACCCGTACCATAACACCATGAATAGACACGCATCAAAACCAAGCAACGGCTGGCTTGGCTGGGTTTTCACAAGCGACGGCTCACTTGACCGTAGTGTCGTATAGCCCCTGATTTTGTATGCACTTCGGTGAAACACACCCAAAAAAACTCGGGACAGGTTGAGGCAAGTCTCCAAAAAATATAAATCCATCCACATGTGTGCAAACAGATTTTATTTATATTAGGTGGACAACTTGGAAAAAAATTATCCAGTAATGATTACAATTTACATTGACAGAATATTGTTGTTGGATTACTCACAAAGCATGATGTAATCTGATTACATCTAGTCTGTATAGCCAGAAAATAAAAAGTGTGTAACAATGCTGATTTAAATTTAAAAAGGAAAACCAAGAAGAATCAAACTTTTTTTTATCATCTATAACAAAAGAATAAATCAGTGTAGTCAATATTATGTGGTATAAATTAAATGTAAAAATCACCACCGATAATGGCTAGGATAATGCCTTTATTCTAAAATGAAAGATGTGTTTAATTAATTTAATTAGAAACAACCAACCTATAAACTATTGTATTAATGAATTGTTTATTTACAAAGGGTAGCCTACATATTTCTGAGAGCATTGTCAAAATTTTGCACTCTAAAAATACAAATATAAACCTATAA
Organism: Siniperca scherzeri; assembly: GCA_027580175.1. NCBI lineage: Eukaryota > Metazoa > Chordata > Actinopteri > Centrarchiformes > Sinipercidae > Siniperca > Siniperca scherzeri. Next base: position 32,537,012 of record CM050848.1, read on the forward strand.
AATCTGACCATACAGTCTATGAATCTGATTCGTAACTAGGCAGTAACCGCAATAAAACCAGATCGGTTAGGCTATAACATGATTGACATGACACTGATTTTTCTCCAGTGAGAGGGAGGAGGGGGCGGGAATTTGTGGGAAGGTGAATTACACTACAGCACTAATATTATTTATGAGGCTGTGAGCAGACAGTGTCAATCAATGCATTGGGGAAAATAGCGACCATAAATGTAAAAAAAAATGAAGTCGCTTGTCAGATTTTCCTAATAAGCAATCATATTTTTTTAAAACAAGCCCAAAAAACCATGACCCATGATTTTTTCAAGCGACTTAACAAAAAGGAAGCCCAAAGTTGCGTGTTATAAGCAGACTTGGCAACTCTGACTAGAAGCTGGCAGTGAGGGGGCGGGGTTATGGATTTTTTTTACTTCTGTGACTGTTGGTTATCTGGTTTTGACGCTGAAACCAGATAACTTAATAATGTTATCACTTCACCTGATATAACTGATCTAATTAACACATTCCTCTCTATACAGTTTCAACCAAACCAATTAAACATGGCTGTTACAAAAATAAAAAAAACATTTCAGCCAGTAAAGCAGGTCTTACAGTTTGTGGCAATTGGCGCCTTTAAAGACACACCCCCTACGTCACACACACACACCTAGCTGCATGAATGGCTGTGATAAAAACAGTATGGCGCTTACTCACAACTGGAACACATAAGGAAGTGGTCAGTCGGTCAGAGTGTCCGTAGCTAGCCTGCCAACCCCTGGCAGCGGGCAAAAGGTCCGCCATTTGTTAGTTTGCCTGTCCTGGAAAGTCCGGATCCAACTCATCCTCTCATCACACCATCCCCTTCAAAAATTTCCTGCAGTAAAATACCATACAATTTCTTTGGTACTAAATTCACTTCCTGCTTTCTTACAGTGCAGACACTTGCTGCTTGCTCTCGCCTCAGCTTGCATTCTTTTGCTGATATTCTTGTTTTTTCTGCTAGACATTTTGAGCAGCAGCCCCTAGATACTTGTAAATCATTGGGACATTTAATTTATTCAGATAAAGTAAACTAATGCCATATCTTCAGCACTTTTATGACCTCCTCATTCAGTGCCGCTGCTAGCCATTTTGGTGCCCTAAGCATAATTCCTTTATGATGCCCCCCACCCCGACCCCGAGAAAAAAAAAACGTTTGTTTTTGCCAGTTTAACTTTTTATTACCAAACATAACTCAATACCAATAACACACAATAGCAGCATCACAGTTTAAAACTTAAGAACACTAAAAAGAGAAAGTAAAATCTTCAATCAAAATAATCCAGACTTTTTTTTTTTTGCAAATTCAATGTCACTTTGAATAAATAAAATAAAATAATCATCAATAAGTACAAACAAGAATAGTCAGTCTTCTTAAATAAAACAAAGATTTAGAGGACTAAAAGTCACAACTTTAATTACTTTGTAAACACAGTAGGCTATGTAGAACAGCTAAAAACACACATTCAAGTAAAGTGCAAAATCTTCTTAGACCAAATGTTGTCAAAATAAACCAAAGACATACATTTGAGGCGTTTTGAATTGTAGGCTACTATGAAACGCCCTGCCATCTAGTCCCTTTGGAAAATTAAAATCTGATGGGACTTTAAATGGGCCTCTTTGTACTATTTCAACACGATCTGCGTCTAAAACCTTTGACGGCCAAAAAGCAGGATCAGTTGGAGGGGGCACACAGGTCTCTACATTGTCACCTGCTGATGGACTCTCAATGACAGGACTTGTGCTTTCAGAGGTGGTGGTTATCTGTTGTGTATCTGTCCCTAAACTGCTGGATGAGGGTGGTTGATCAGGGCTTGGTCCTATTGTGGAGTCTACAGACCTGCTGTCCGGCTGGGGTTGATGTGTGCCTAAACTGCTTGTACATGGCTGCTCCTCCTGCTCGTCATCTGTATCTTCCTCTTGGCCTTGTGCTCCTCCTCGTACGTATCTCAGCATTGCCCCTGCAATAATTTAGAAATATGAAGAAAAAGGATCAGTATAGAAAGAGACAAAATATTCAAACAAAGAATCTTATACCAGAAAAATATTATAAACATTTATAACTGAAAGCATGGCAGCCAATGAGTTCTCCCCCTTTATTCCTTATATTAAAAATAAAAAAAATTAAAAAATTCTGCGTTAGATTAAACTGAGAAGGGTCATAGGCATAGCACTTGCATATTGTTGTCCTACTGTTAGTTTAACTGCTTCTATTGTTCTCATTTGTAAGTCGCTTTAGATAAAAGCATCTGCTAAATGAATAAATAAATGTAAATCTAAATCTAATCTAATATGAAGCATAATAGAATGAGGTGCAATAATGCACACAAATCAACAGTAATGTTTGCTTTATATCATTCATAATGACATTTTTATTATATATATATATATATATATATATATATATATAAATTAAAAAACAACTTTGTCCTTCACCCTCCGCAGGTGGTCTCATCCTTCGAGCTCGGGTCCTCTACCAGAGGCCTGGGAGCTTGAGGGTTCTGCGCAGTATCTTTGCTGTTCCTAGTACTGCACACTTCTGGACCGAGATGTCTGGTGTTCTTCCAGGGATCTGCTGTAGCCACTCCTCCAGTTTGGGGGTCACTGCCCCGAGTGCTCCGATGACCAAGGGCACCACTGTTGCCTTCACCTTCCAGGCCTTCTCCAGTTCTTCTCTGAGCCCTTGGTATTTCTCTAGTTTCTCATGTTCCTTTTTCCTGATGTTGCCATCACTTGGTATTGCCACGTCAACCACAACGGCTTTCCTCTGGTGTTTGTCCACCACCACGATGTCAGGCTGGTTCGCCATTACCGTTCTGTCAGTCTGGATCTGTAAGTCTCACGGGATCTTGGCTCGGTCATTCTCTACCACCTTTGGAGGTGTTTCCCACTTTGACCTCGGGGTTTCCAGTCCATACTCAGTGCAGATGTTCCTGTACACTATGCCAGCCACTTGGTTATGGCGCTCCATGTATGCTTTTCCTGCCAGCATCTTACACCCTGCAGTTATGTGCTGGATTGTCTCAGGGGCCTCTTTGCACAGCCTACACCTTGGGTCTTGTCTGGTGTGGTAGATCTGGGCCTCTATCGCTCTGGTGCTCAGGGCCTGCTCCTGTGCAGCCATGATGAGTGCCTCTGTGCTGTCCTTCAATCCAGCCCGCTCTAGCCATTGGTAGGACTTCTTGATATCAGCCACTTCAGATATGTTCCGGTGGTACATCCCGTGTAGGGGTTTGTCCTCCCATGATGGTCCCTCCTCCAGCACGTCTTCCTCTGTTCCCCATTGCCTGAGACATTCCCTGAGCACGTCATCTGTTGGGGCCTTATCTTGGATGTACTTGTGGATCTTGGATGTTTCATCCTGGATAGTGGCTCTCACACTCACTAGTCCACGGCCGCCTTCCTTACGGCTAGCGTACAGTCTCAGGGTGCTGGATTTGGGATGGAACCCTCCATGCATGGTGAGGAGCTTCGCGTCTTAACGTCTGTGGTCTGTATCTCTTCCTTTGGCCACCTTATTATTCCGCACCTTATTATATATATATATATATATATATATATATATATATATATATATATATATATATATATATATAACAGGAATTGTTAGCCTACCATGTGCACTGCACTGACTGCTAACTGTTAACGTTACTGAGAAAGTATTAACCACCGTCACGTCAAAATAAACCATAAACTACTGCTCAATATCTAAAGAAAAATAATTTAAAAAACTCAGCAAGTTCGAGGCGCATTACGATTAGCAGCAGCACGCACATGCAGCACATTTCCCGTATTTATGAATGATTAAACATGGACTTACCTGAAAGTGATGCACGGGCATCATCTCGCAGTTTCTTCTTCTTTAGTTTCTCAGCACCCGACTCCTGCTGTCTTTTCGGAGCCATGCTCAAATCTGTTAAACTGCGTCAGGCAGGCACCCGCGCGAACAACCGGAACGGACCATCCGGCACGGGGGGGGGGACTAGACTAGAGCAATTATTAAATATCTTTCTTGTTCCCCCTTTTTTGTTACATATACATGGCTAAAATGTGCCTAATATTTCTATAGGCTAATGAAATAATACCGGCATTTAAAAAAAAAATTTCATTAGGCTATTTTTGGTGCCCCCTCAGCACTTGGTGCCCTACGCACAGTGCGTGATGCGCGTGGTGGGAGCGGCGGTGCTGTCCTCAGTGCTACTTGAGTGCAGCCTACCAACAGCACAAGCCTGTACTGCAGTGACTGGATACTTAGCTAAAGCTAATTAGCAGCAAGATGCCTCCCTTCTCCATGGACGATTTGCACAAATTGGAGTGCTGAAAACCAAAATCCACTGGCAAGAAGTGAACATGGAAGTGAAGGGACTATGTGGTAACGACACCACTTTACCACGGACTCAAAGCAGTGGACAAGAGCATGCTAACACACTACACTAATTAGCACCAACAAAACTACCAAGAAACAGGAGGGCTGTGTACCGGGTAATAAATCTAAAAGTGGTAGTCCTCCCTGGAACTCTCTTGGTGTAAAGCCTAGGAGTAAATCCCTGGGAAATGGGAGTACGAGTAACAGGCGAAGCCCAGCGCCCCTAGATTTATGATGCGACTGGCTGGCCTGCATTATCATCCAGACAGAGTGCCTCTTCTTAGTAGGACACAGCCGTGGACAGCTGCGAAAGGGAGAGTTAGCAACAAACCTCCCCAACAACCAAGTGTGCAACTGCAGAACAAATTTGCTCCACTGTTGCAGGACCCTGGATCTCTATCTGATGACCAGGATAACCTTTCTTCTTCACACAGCAGGGTAGGGACTGAGAGAAAATCAGAAAGTAAAAGGCTACAAGGAAAGCTAATGACTGGGCCTCAAACTCTGATTGTGGGTGATTTTTGCTGTAAAAGATGCAAGACGCATGTGCAGTAAGAACACCAAAATACTCTGCTTGACAGAAAGAATCCAGTATATCGTGGCTGCACACCCAAATGTTGAAAATATCATACTGCAGATAGAGACCAATGACGTTGTAAAATAACAGTCTGAAATGCTGAAACGAGATTTTATTGATCTGTTTAACACAGTCAGCTCTCTGAATGCTGAGGTGTTTATCAGTGGCCCTATACTACCAATCAGAAGAGGAGTTGAGAGAATCAGCAGATTGTTGGCAACACATGGCTCTCAACTGCATGCACCCTCCATTCAGTGAACTTTATTGACAATATAAATTTTTTCTGGGACCGCAGACATATTGCAGATGGACTCTGCCTTAAAAAGTCAGGAGTAAATTGTTCATCTCTAACCTATTTTACTTCCTGCGTCACCCATCTGTTCCCTCTGCCAAGGACAAGAGACAAGAGAAATCAAAACAGGAGGAAGACATAACACAGCGTGGCTGAAACCTTAACCACGCTGGGTCCAGGCTACAAGGCTAATGGCACTCATGACTCTTCCCAGGACAAGCCAGGGCCCTGTGCGCCGGTAGCTTTCTCAAGTCCTGTCTTGATAGGTAATAGAAAACGAATGGAGAATCTGTTAAGAAATAGGAAGCACTCAACTGATTCTGCAAATTCAACAAATTTAGCATTCATTCCTTATTAGCCACAGCCTGTTGCAAAAACATTTGGCAGATAATGCTTTTAACGCACTGAATTTAACGTTATTAAACATCAGGTCTTTGGCAGGAAAAACACTTTAATGAATGATTTTATTACTGAGCACAATCTTAATTTCATGTTTTAAACTGAAATTTGGTTAGACTAACAGTGCAGCTGTTCTTATCGAGTCTACCCCTCCCGACTACAGTTTTGAGCACAGCTAGAGCGCATTAGAAAGGAGGTGGAGTTGTTGGAAATGTTGCTTCTTTTGAATAGTGGCTCTTCTTGAGCTGTATTTCTAAATATCTGCAGGCCAACTAAATACTGTGCAAATTTTTAATGACTTTACTGAACAGCTGTCTATAATCTGTATTGACTTTGAGTGTAGTCATTGTTCCTGTCTGTGGTTGTGGGCCGCCTGCTGCCCCCGTGTTCCTGCTCCCCTCCTGCTTATTGGCTCTGTCACTGATGCTGACATTATTCTTCCTATAGCTGTGGTCTTTGCATTGTGCCTCCCTAACCCCCCCATAGGAAAAGCGCATTGAGAACTTCTGTTGTGAATTGGTGCTATATAAATAAAACTGAATTGAATTGAATTGTTGGTGATTTTGACATCCATGTTGACAACCTCCAAGACAGAGGGACTAGAGAACTATGTTGTGTTCTTGATAACTATGGACTATGACTCAGCATATGACGGAGCCCACACACAACAAAGGGCACACTCTGGACTTAATCATCTCCAAGGGTTTGAACATTTCTTAGGTTGTGGTGACTGATGTTACTCTCTCTGATCATTCCTGTGTTTTCTTTGAGAGTGCTCTCTCTGTGTACACAAATGTTCAAACAGGTAATCACAAAACGGTATATCAATGAAAACACCAGTGAAATATATATTCAGGCTTTCTCTTCCACACCCACCCTCTCTTGGGTCTCAGTCATTGAGCTTGTAGATAACTTCAATTCTAAAATCACAAATGTTATTGATGCCATTGCACCCACTAAGGTGAAAGCTGCCTCTGGTAAGAAAAGATCTCCATGGAGAAATGCCATGCTGGTATAGAAAAAAAGAGTGTCATAAAGGTGAACGCATAGACGTGTCACTAATGAACAATTATAGGCCCATGTCAAACCTCTCGTTTTTAAGTAAAATCATTGAAAAAGCTGTTTTTCAACAGCTGGATTCAATTCAATTTCATTTATATAGCGCCAATTCATAACAGAAGTTATCTCTTGCACTTCCTATAGAGCAGGTCTAGACCATACTCTTTATAATATTATTTACAGAGACCCAACAAATCCCACCATGAGCAAGCACTTGGCGACAGTGACAAGGAAAAACTTCCTTTGAGAGGCAGAAACCTTGGGCAGAACCAGACTCAGGGTGGGCAGGTGCCGGTTGGGTTGAGAGGGGGGGGAGGGGAGAGAAGGGGATTATTAATAAAATAATAATAAAACGAATGATAGTAATAGGAATAATGATGATAATAATAGTAATAAGACTAATAATAACAATTGTAGTAGCAATTGTCTCACATGAACACAGGGGCAGCAGGTGGCCCACAGTCACAGAAATACCTGCTGAAAGCTACAGAAGGAGAGAGGAGAGAGATGAGAATGCACAAAACTATGGGAGAGAGAAGATGGTAACATGCATACATTTTTTAAATTTATTTTTTTTTACAAATTTGTTTTACTGGGACATCGCATCATATTTACACAGCATCTGAAAGTAAGAACATGTCCGGTTTTATATTATTTATTTATATGTCCACTTTTTGCAAGATGAATAAGTGTTTCATAGCATATGTAGTCAATAGCTAGCATACATAAGTAAACATGTTCTGCATCTTAAAGAATTTAAGTATATGATGCTGCTACAGAAGTACAGTTGGATACAATATGATAGGAAAATGCATTTCTAAACAATGTGAGCTGTAGACACTTTATCAAAATATGAGAGGATAGGTTGCCATGTAATGTAGAATGTCTTAATCGACCCTCCTAAGAGAGAATTAGATTTTTTCCAATTTAAGGAATGACATTAGATCAGACTGCCAGGAGCATTCTGCTGGAGGCTCAGGCAATTTGAGGATGCATAGGACAGGACATTCAATTTCTTTTTAGTGAACTCAGGGTAATTAAGGGGCACTCCCCTCACAAAAAATGGCCATGAGTGGACAGAGTGCAATATCTGTTCCTAGGACTTCTGACATGATTTTGAAAATGTTTTTCCAAAATCCTGTTAATTTTGAACATGACCAGAAGGTATGTGCTAGGTGAGAGGGGGTACAAGCACATCTCTAAGAGGCCTCACTAGTGCCAGGAAAGTATTTTGCTAGTTTAGCTTTACTTAAGTGGAGCACTATGGAGGACTTTAAATTGCATAAGATTGAGACAGGCACAGGAAATGGAATAAGCAACCTGTAGTTTGGCTTTTTTTCCCACCAGAGGTCTTGAAACTGGACTCCCAGTTAAGCCTCCCACTCGTGTTTGAGCCTGGAGATAGCGGATGCGATTTTATTTAATAGATTGTCAAAGTTATTTTTATGTAGTGCCTGAAATTAATGGGTAATGTTTATCCCCATGTAGCTAAAACTTTCGGAAAGATGAAAGGGAATCTGCTCCTGTATGAGCTGTTTGGCTGAAGACTTTATCAGGAAACACACTGTTTTGTGAAAATTGATTTTATAGCCTGAAAATGCTCAAAAATTATCCAGAATCTGAGTTATGTTAATGGAACAGGTGACAGGGTCTGTTATATAAATTAACAGGTCATCTGCGTACAGAGAAACCCGATGGTTTGGTCTTCAGAAATTATTGAGGGGAGACATATTTCTAATCGTCTTGCCAAGACTTTTTCCATAAACATTTAAAAATGAAATAGGTCTATAGGAACTGCATTCTGGATTCAGGATTCTTGTCTTTTTTTAAGAATCACAGAGATTGAGGCTTCAGTTAAAGTTTTTGGTAGAGTTGCTATGGACAGGGAATGATTAAACATATCTAGTAGTAGTTGCTTTGGGGCATATACACATAGTAATATAAATAGTATTTATAAGTCTGCTGGAGACAATGATGAAACGGCCATTACGATCAAGTACTTTTTTTCTTTTAGAAATCAAAATAGCTGTTCCTCTGGCTTTTGATTTAAATTGTGAATGGAATGTCTGTTTGCATGGCCGCCTCAGCCTTTTGTCATCACTTAATTTAAGATGAGTTTCCTGGAGGAAAGCAATATCAGCCCTATGAAGCTTAATGTGTTGGAAGACTTTTGCTCTTTTGATAGGACCCTTTAAACCTCTCACATTCCATGAAATCAGTTTCACATGCAGCTTCTTGGTCACGCTATCATTAGTCGGTTCCGTCCTAACTCTTACTAAATATAATCACGTGGCTGCACGGGTTTTGGGTCCTACTCCTGCTTTCCTGCTTGACACACCACAACCGCACTGCCATCTAGAGTAACTATAGCATTAGATAACTAGTTTAACATCAGAAAATTGCAGGTCATCCAGGTTTTTATGTCCTTAAGGCATGCTTGAAGTTTAGCTAACTAATTAGTTTCATCTGGCTTGATCGATAGCTATAATTGGGTATCATCTGCATAGCAATGAAAGTTTATGGAGTGTTTCCTAATAATATTGCCTAGAGGAAGCATATATAAGGTGAATAGAACCTTGTGGAACTCCGTGACTAACTTTGGCATGCACGGAGGACTCACCATTAACATGTACAAACTGAGACTGATCTGATAGGATTTAAACCACCTTAGTTCTTTTAATGCCAATTAAATGTTCCAGTCTCTGTAATTGTTATGGACAGAGAAGCAGGAGACACCGATAGGGATACAGATGTAGGTTTATTTGGATTTTAGCCAGAAAAGACAGGTGAGCCGGTATGGAGAAGAGGAAATCCGTGGGAGTGAAGATTACTGGAGAAGGAGATCGCTGGAAAGGGAGATTGCTGAAGAGGAACGTAGGATTTATGCAGTCCTTGTATCAACGAGGTCGGACAACTGACTGAGGTGAATGGTAAAATGGTAAATGGACTGTACTTATATAGCACCTGTCAAGTCTTTCTGACTACTCAAAGTGCTTTTACTATATATCACATTTACACACTGATGGCAGGTGCCAACTGCTCATCAGTTGAAAGAAACTAATCATTCACACACACACTAAGGGCACAGTCCTCAGTGTCTTGTCCAAGGACACTTCAATATGTAGGCTGGGGGAAGCTGTGATTGAACCGCCCACCTTCCGATTGGTGGACGACCTGCTCTACCACTAAGCCACAGTCGCCCCGAGTGATGGCCTTTTATCCTGGCTGTGATTAGGTGCTGATGGGGAACAGTAGTGTGATAGGGACCTTGGGCGGACGACCCGAGGGCTGGCCTGGTGCGAAGCTCACCGCATGAGGTCCGTGACAAAGATCAAAGCCATCTAGAGGCCTGATGGAATGCCGGTGGCAAAGGCTGAGTGTCCCTGGAGTCCGGCGGTGAAGGTGGGGATCCTCTGGAGGCCGGCAAACCAGATCAGGAGCCGGCAGCGGGACAGCCGGACAGGGAGCCGACGACAGGACAGCAGGATAGGAAGCCAGTGACGGGAAGATTGGTAGAGGAGCGGGCTGGCCCACTGGTGTCCGGGAATCCGGAGCCTGACACTCCGGCAGAGAAGGAGGGTACTGCTGCTGCTGCGATCCAGCTGACAGTTCCGCGGCGTGCTGCAAACCCAGCCGTGGCAGGAGGCGGCTGTGATCTAGCGGCAACAAGTGATTGGTGCTACTGCAATCAAACCGGAAAAGGAGGTGGTTGCGATCCAGCAGCAGCAAGAGATTGGTGCTGCTGCGATCCAGCCGGGAAAGGAGGCAACTGCAATCCAGCGGCGACAAGGGATTAGCGCCGATGCGATCCAGCCGGAAAAGGAAACCTGAAAACTCCTACTTGGGCAAAAACTCCTACTCTAGATAGATAGAAGTATCCAAGGTTTCTTTTCAGCACTGTAGCCAGGCTGGCAGAGAGTCACAGCTCTGTTGAGCCATGTATTCCTATATCCCTCAGTAGTAATGACTTCATGAGCTTCTTTAATGATGAAATTTTAACTATTAGAGGAAAAATTCATCACGTCCTGCCCTCAACCGGTACCGATTTAACTTCAAACACAGGAACCTTAGAAACACCTGTACGCCTCTCTGTCCATAACAGAAGGTCGGACCAAAACCGAAGAATTATAAACCATCGCTCCCTTAGTCGCTCCGTCACCTCCCGTTACACCATGCCCAGGGCCAGACCGGCGCCCTTCTTTGGTTCGGAGGTGGATAGCAACGGCGTCCTGTGGCTCTATCCACTGGCGCTAGATAAGCAGCCCACAGGGCAAATCCATACCGGGGCACCCATCTGGCTCAAGGTGGTCCACACAGTCATCAGTTTGCACTCTGGTCTGCCAATCATCAGCCTGCACCCCGACCTGCCAGACTTCAGCCTACTAACCAGCGACTCGCCTGCACCGCTGCCCAGTTGCTTGTCTGTACCGCTGCCCAGCTGCTCGCCTGCACCGCCACCCAGCTGCTGACCGCAGCAGCTCTCCGTTCCCTGACTCCCTGCCGGACCGCAGCAGCTCTCTAAACTGTTATTTAGAAAGTCACACAACTGATTGGTGACTGCTTTCTCAAGGATCTTAGAGAGAAAGAGAAGGTTAGATATAGGTCTATAGTTGGCTAAAACCCCTGGATTAAGAATTGGCTTTTTAAGAAGAGGTTTAATTACAGCTATTTTAAAAGACTGTGGGACATAACCTGTTAATAAAGACAGACTGATCATATCTAGTAAAGAAGTGCCAACTAAGGGCAAAACTTCTTTAAGCAGCCTAGTTCGAATGGGGTATAAGAGACAGGTTGATGGCTTAGATGAAGAAATTGTTGAAGTTAGTTGAAGAAGGTCGATGGGAGAAAAGCAATCTAAATATATCAGTTTTTACACGTGATTCTAAGGTTCCTGTGTTTGACATTAAATCATTACTGGTTGAGGGCAGGACGTGATTAAGTACTGCGTTTATCTCATTATTAGATCCGATTGGCTTTTGTCAGAGTGTACATGAAGCCACTCACTGTCTTAACCACACCCTCGACCTTGTTCTGGTATATGGCATTGAAATTGAACATTTAATAGTCTTACCACAGAATCCTTCTTTATCGGGCCATTATTTAAGAACTTTTGCGCTCCTATTACTGGACTACACGCAATTAGGCAAAAACTCCTACTCTAGATGTCTGATAGTGCTGTAGCTAAATTTAAGGAAACGATCCATTTTGCATTTGGTTCTGTGCTATGTCCCGATATAACAAAGGACTCCTGTGCTGATTTCAGCCCCTCCCAAATTGACCATATTGTTGATAGTGCTGCAGGCTCACTGCGAACGACACTCGATTCTATCTGCCACTCTAAAAATAAACATATATTAAACAAAAAAGGTTAGCTCCACGGTATAACCCCCAAATCCGCAAATTAAAGCAAACATCACGAAAACTTGAAAGGAAATGGCGTTCCAACAACCTGGAAGAATCATTTAGTCTGGCAAGATAGTCTTAATACATATAGGAAGGCCCTCTGTAATGCCAGAGCAGCTTACTACTCCTCATTAATAGAAGAAAATAAAAATAACCCCAGGTTTCTTTTCAGCACTGTATCACAGCTCTGTTGAGCCATTATTCCTATAACCCTCAGTAGTAACGATTTCATGAGCTTCTTTAATGATACAATTTTTACTATTAGAGAAAAAATTCATCAAGTCCTGCCTTCAACCGGTGCTGACTTGTCTTCAAACACAGGAACCTTGAAAACAGCTGTAGAGCCTGAAGTGTGTTTTGACTGACGATTAATTCATCTAAGCCATCAACTTGTCTCTTAGACCCAATTCCAACTAGGCTGCTTAAAGACGTTTTACCCTTAATTAGCACCTCTTTAGTAGATATGATCAATCTGTCTTTATTAAGAGGCTATGTACCACAATCCTTTAAAGTAGCTATAATTAAACTGCTTCTTAAAAAGCCCACTCTTGATCCCGGGGTTTTAGCCAACTATAGACCTATACCTAACCTTCCCTTTCTCTTAGATCCTTGAGAAAGCTGTCGCCAATCAGTTGTGTGACTTTCTAAATAACAATAGTTCATTTGATGATTTTCAGTCAGGATTTAGAGTGTATCATAGCACAGAGACAGCACTGGTGAAAATTACAAATGACCTTTTAATTGCATCAGACAATGGACCTGTCTCTGTACTTGTCTTGTTAGATCTTAGTGCTGCATTTGACACCGCACTAAACTGGTTTAATCTATCAGATCAATCTCAGTTTGTACATGTTAACAGTGAGTCCTCCATGCACACTAAAGTTAGTCACAGAGTTCCACAAGGTCCTGTGCTTGGACGGATTCTATTCACCTTACATATGCTTCCTCTAGGCAATATTATTAGGAAACACTCCATAAACTTTCATTGCTATGCAGATGATACACAATTATATCTATCGATCAAGCCAGATGAAACTAACCAGTTAACTAAACTTCAAGCATGCCTTAAGGACATAAAAACCTGGATGACCTGCAATTTTCTGATGTTGAACTCAGACAAAACTGAAGTTATTGTACTTGGTCCCAAACACCTCCGAGACACATTATCTAAAGATATAGTTACTCTAGATCAGAATCAGAATCAGAAATACTTTATTGATCCCCAAAGGGAAACTCTTTGTTACAGCAGCTCGCCTTTACGTCAGTGCACACAGGAAGTACGACGACGAGACGAAGCTACTGCAACGGGCAGCATGCGGGCTGGCGCATGCGCACATCAGATGGCATTGCCCTGGCCTCCAGCACCACCGTAAGGAACCTCTGAGTTATCTTTGATCAGGATTTATTCTTTAACTCCCACATGAAACAGACTTCAAGGATTGCCTTTTTTCACCTATGTAACATTGCAAAATAATACCGAAGAATTAGTGCATGCATTTGTTACTTCTAGGTTGGACTACTGCAATTCCTTATTTTCAGGTTACCCGAATAAGTCCCTTAAGACTCTCCAGTTTTTCCAGAATGCTGCGGCATGTGTACTGACAAGAACTAGGAAAAGATAACATAGTTCTCCAATATTAGCTTCTCTGCACTGGCTCCCTGTAAAATCCAGAATAGAATTTAAAATCCTTCTCCTCACCTACAAAGCTCTTAATGGTCAGGCACCATTGTATCTTAAAGATCTCATAATACCTTATTATCCGACTATAACACTGCTCTCCCAGAATGCAGGGTAGAATGGGAGCCAGAGCCTTCAGTTATCAAGCTCCTCTCCTGTGGAATCAGATCCCAGTTTGGGTTTGGGAGGCAGACACCATCTCCACATTTAAGAGTAGGCTTAAGACATTCCTCTTTGATAAAGATTATAATTAGGGCTTTCTTGGGTGAGTCCTGAACCATCCCTTAGTTTTGCTGCTATAGGTCTAGACTGCCGGGAGACTTCCCATGATGCACCTCTTTCCTCTCTCCTTCTCTCCCTCTCCATCTATATGCATTTTTATCCCATTACTGCATGTTACTAACACAACATCTTCTCTCTCCCGTAGTTTTGTGCTTTCTTGTTTCTCTCCTCTCTCCTTCTGTTGCTTTCAGCAGGTATTTCTGCCTCCGGAGCTGCAGAGACTGGATCTGTGGTTGTGGGCCACCTGCTGCCCCCGTGTACCTGCTCGGTGGCTGCTGCTGCAGTTGTTGTTATTGGCTCTGTTGCTAATACTGACATTTTTCCTATAGTTGTCATTCCTATTATTATTAATTTATTAATATTAACACTACACTTTCTATTCTACTATTTAAAAATAATAATAATTCTAGGTAGTATTTGCATTGCCCCCCCAAATAAACTAATAAATAGCCATAAATATAAAACTACTGCCTACTGAATATTACAGTAGTATTCAGGTGTAGGCAATATAGTTATAGGTATCTTAAATTAGCTAGCTAACATAAAATGTAGTCTATTGAAATTATCAGTCACCGGAGGCTCCAACTGCCGATGAAATCTTTCTCCATGCTGATATACGCTGAGAATTGACACATTTAGCCACATTTGGACCAGCAATGTCCCATATGTGGTGACCTGAATTTTGGGGGTGGGGGGGCTGTCAACTCAGAGAATGGCCCCTAAACTTATAGGTCTATGAAAAGGTAAATTAAAATAACATTTATTTCATTTTTAAAGTAAATTATTAATATTTTTAAGTTATGAAAAGGAAACAGGATTTTTACTTGGCAAATTTAATGAGCTTTTTTAAAAACATACTTTGAGAAGATTAAATTTTAAACCCTTTTCCCTGTTGAATTTATGTTAATTATTTATCTGTTTTATTTTATTATTATTGTTAATATTTTTATTTATTTATTTTAGTTAGGGGTTTTCACCCCCTCAAACCTATAACTGAGTGATTTCATAATGACCTATGGACCTGGTTTGTTCCGTTAAAGAATTATTATTAAAATATTATTATTAAAAATAATAATTTAGTTTATTCTACTTTGAGTACATTTTACATTTTACGTTTTATTAATCAATTTAAAATGTAATCAGTTTACATTGTGTTTTATAAAACGTCAGTTGACTAATTCATTCTACTATGAAAGCAAATCAAACGTTGCTATGACAACTGCACCCACAGAAAAAGTTTGAACTGGTTTTGCTGGCAGTGCAGTTTCTTTGTTGTGGTCAGTTGTGGATTCGTCCAAGAATTATTCTCTAAGGCTAGCTACAAATGACACATAAGTAATTTTCCCCCAAGTTTTTAATCCAAGTTTTAGCCAAATTGTAAAGATAACACCACAGACTGAGCTGCAGGCTATCTGGGTCAGATGTAATGTTAGCTAAAGCAGACACCGATATCT
Source organism: Siniperca scherzeri (assembly GCA_027580175.1). Classification (NCBI taxonomy): domain Eukaryota; kingdom Metazoa; phylum Chordata; class Actinopteri; order Centrarchiformes; family Sinipercidae; genus Siniperca; species Siniperca scherzeri. Next base: position 32,552,558 of record CM050848.1, read on the forward strand.
AGCTATGTGAAAAGTTGATGTCGGAAGAGAGGTTATACATGTCCATAACTTCAGTTAATGGAGAGTAATACCACCTTGTTGAGGACTTATTGCGGCATACAGAAGGTAAATACACACGTGTATATTTAATACTGTACCATTTCGATGCAGTTTGTAAAAGTTGTGATGCTAATCTTGATTAGCACCCTAGCATGCTAATTGCGATTAACGCATTAGCATGCAACATTAGAATAGCTCTCAGTGTGGTAGCAGTCAATATTACTGTTTATTAGTTGTGTGTTTTCTGTTGTTAGTTAAGGCCTGAAGCTAAAACTACCAGTATGATATAGTATATAGGCTTTTGGTTGATTAAAGTGACTGTGTCTTTATTGTGAACTGTTGCCACCAGTCAGAGCATCATGTTAGACTCAGCATCCAGGTTGAAATCCACTCACAGTCTCCCCCTACCATCCCTCGTCTGTTCTCCATCTTTCCCCTCATGCTTCAACATCCCATGGATTGGTGAGCACAAACTAATATTGCATATGGGTTTTTTTTTTCTAGTTTGCACTAGCAGGTGAAGCTGCCGTTTGTTTTAGGCCATTAACTCCTAAGCCACAACTTAGGCCTGCACTGTTTTTTTGTTCTTGAAGCACATAATTTTTTATTTCAGTTGCAGTGATAGTGTGGTAAATGCAAGTGAAAGGTTATTTTCCAAAATGAATTTAAAGGATCATTTGTGGAAAATTTAGTGAAAATTAAACTTTTTGGATAAGGTCCACAGTTATAAGGGAAACACAGGTGTTTTTGTATATTATTTTCTTTTTTATGTTAGATACTTTCTATTATTTTTGCACAAGTAGTTAAAATGTGTTCACTTTTAAGTGAAACTTTAACTCTATTCTAGAATGCAACATTATAGAAATATATATTATCTGAATATATAGTATATACAGTAGTTACAAATAGCTTTTTCTTTAACCAGCCACAACATAAAATGCTCCATGCACAATAATGCATCCATAATAATAATCTCATAAGATAATTTCACACTGACAGAGGTCATTCTTCTGCCAGTTGAGTACTTTTACTTTACTATATTTTGCTGCTAATACTTCTGTACTTTAACCTAAGATTTTGAACACAGATTTTACCTACAGGTATTGTTACTTTTACTTAAGTAAAAGACCTGAATACTCATTACGCCACTCTCCAGTACCTACAAAAAAAATTACATGACAATAATTTTGGTAGTAATTTAAAAATTGTTTTTCTTGTTCAATAAAATTATGTGTTCACTCTAAATATCAAAAGCAAATCATTACAAGAAGAGTTTCAGTGTTATGCTGAACACAAAATAAAATTCTGTGTTACATTAAGTAAGTGTATACTAAATTTAACAAATAAACTAATAATGCATTGGTAAAGGGAAGGGCCCTTGTTTTTATTAAATATATGTCGTTTTGTATTACTAAATTTAACATTTCCTAGTTCCGGCAGTATACCGGGTCAGTCAAAGGCAGATATTGGGGTAGCTCTGGCACACCCAGACTTGGACCAGTATAGGCCAGGTCTGCCATTTTTGTTGGGGTGATTGCGGCCCTAAACCGGTTCAGTTTCAGCAGCCGGACCCGGACCAGTGTACTTGGGCCAATTCTGGGGCGTCAATCAAACCGGGTTTGGCAAGAGTCTGGCAGCCTGGTAATCCTCATGTGTTTTATTGGCATTTTATTGGCAGTAAAAATCTCCATAGTTAGTTAGCTAACATTAACATGATGCCGTCTTTCCAGACAGAGCATGCGCTGTTTGTCCTTGCAGGTATGTTACAGTATGTCGCTCTATAAAGTGTGGTAATATTTTAAACATGCAGATGAGGTATTTTCTCTGTTTAACTTGTTTTCTGTATTTTTTTAAATGTAATTAAGTTATACAGTTATTATTAATTGAAAAATACTACAAAAAGGTAACAGTCCAGTGTGAGACATCTGTATAAATATTTGTTTAGATTTTCTGTATTTTCTCCTCGTAAATTTAAGTTTGTTTCATTTATTTTATTTACATGAATTTAAACCCACTATATGATCCCTGTCAATGTATTGTACAGCGTAATGTAAACAATGGGTAATCCTAAAAAGCTACGGATGATTTGCCACAAGACAGGACATGTGCTGTTTGTCCACAAGAGATGACCATTCTACACTATTGTCCTTTGTCATAAATACAGATGGAAATAAACTGCTGTTACCACAAACCTGACCAGATCTGCGAGATTAATTTAATAGAGACACATCAGAGGTCACACTAGCAGATTAGCTTGCTAGCAATAGTGGTAGCTCAGCTACCCCTGTCGGTCAAGTGACACAGGAAAGAAAGGAAAAAGGAGGTACCATTTGAACACATATGTTTGCAGTCACCTGTCCAGACATTTCATAGACACCTCAACATTATGTTGGTGGCCCACAGTGACAAACATACGATTATCCAGCTAACTGTTTAGCAGTGTTTAATTTTTTGATTGAAGAGGAGAATTATAACAAGATTCTACCTCTCTGCAAGCAGTGCACAGCCTGATTAGAACTGCTGCTACCACGTATGCCTGCAAAAACACACACACAAACACACACTCACACACATAGCTGTCACTATATCAACCTTGTCTCATTAACAAAGTAAACAGACAATTGATTGGACTCCTTGTGTAATAATAGCTACTAAACACAAGGGGGCCGCCTTCAGTCTTTTTTCATGCAGCAGTATTAAAATGACATGGACACGGTCAGAACATGGACAAGAGTCCCATCTAGTGGCTGAATCATATTATTGCCTCATTCTCAGATTCATTTTAACCTTCAATCTTAAAAGAAATTAGAGGCTTAAACCTATCCCAGCATGCATTTTAACACCATAAACACGTACAATCACTCCACAGTGTGCAGACACACATTCACATTTTCAGACGGGTTCAATCTGCAATATACCTGACTGTATGAAGAAATGAGTGACTGTTTACATAAAACATTAATGGTTTTTTTCCTTAACATTCTTTAGATGTTATTTTTCCTTACCTCAGCACTGTGCTTAACTATTTCCAGAAACATTAAAAATTGATTCCTGAGGCAAATTGGTGACTGTTCTTGCTGTTGGTGTGTTATGTGTGCTTATGAAAAATGTCTGGTAAATTTAATAAAAGAAGCCACACTGCTGGAGTGAGGAATAGAACGTAGTTAGATGAATCTACCAAAAGAAACCAGACACTTTAACTTAAACATTGTGTCTGTTCTGGAGTAACCAAGACAAAATATCCACTCCTCTTCACTTATTGTACTTGTTCATCAATGTCCAGTCATGTCATGTTGAAGGTACCTGAAGCTTTTCCTTTGTTTTCATTGTTAAATGTGTTCCTCAGAGATTGAAAATGCAATGAAGGAAAAAATCTTATTTATTATTACCTCAGGTTATGACTTCATGCACAGTGCTCACCACTGCACTACCATGCACTGTAAATCTGCTGTTAGTTCAGGACATTTAAAAACCTGAGAACTGATGTTGATAGAATGTATTGGTCAGTGAGACCATTGGCCAAGGACCTGGGGATTTTAAGGATATCTTAACACTGTAAGAGTTTTAGTATTTTTGTATGAAATATTGCCCTTACTTCAACAAAAAGAATCTGGCACCTGCCATGACACAAAAAATGTTTGCTCACTTTCTCATTATAAAGTGAAAACTTTCACATTTTAATGAGATCCTTTTCACATTATCAGAAAATAAGGTTTCATTTTATTATGACATATTGTCTCATTATTACTAGATAATTCTGTTTTAACAAAAAACCTTTCTTGTTATAACAACAGATCACTATATCTTGTTATATCACAAAAACGTTCCTGTTATTTAAATCCACGTATCTCATTAAAACAAGAAACTCTTCTTGTTATACATACAATGATACATTGAAAACATAAATAGCCTATATGGCCTAGCTCAGTGGTTACCGCCACTGACTTTGGTGATCGGGGGTCTGAATCCCAGTCAGGGCGGGGTAGTATCCAGCAGCACCAGGTCAACAAGGTCCGCGTCTCCTAGCTCATCTCTACAACTAGAGATTGATGAGGTACAACACACATGCTATGTTTGGAGCCAGGACAACAGGTCAGGGGGGAGATATCATCGTCATTACGGCACAGACCCACCTGAGATTGAAGATCATGACCACAATTACCAAGGCTAAATAACAAAGTACTCTCTGAAAGTCTGCTAGAAGATGTGAATGCAGCACTACATACTATCTCTACTAAAACCGTAACCAAGACCAATGATCTGATTAACACCACAGCAACAGTGATCCTAGAGATGCTTGGCTACAAGATGAACACCATAAGCCCCACAAAGAGCATTATCCCCATTATCCAACACGGAGAGAAGTTAGTCAGCTCTCAGAGATACAGAACGGTGCAAGGAATAAAGGGCTACCTAAGAAATACAACAAGCTGTCTATACCTGAGGCACTGGAGACTGCCAAACAAAGACTCACAGCTCTGGCTACTCACCTAACGAGATATGTGGGAGATAAGCCAACGTGTACTCTCAGTGGCAGGGAAATAAACTGACTGCACTCCATGAACGCCTGGCAGCACAAATGAACCAAGTGCTGATGGATGGGACCCACACAGAATGGTTAACCCAACGACGGACAGTCCTGATCATGAAGGATCCTCAGAAGGGATTCCATCCAGCTACCGGCCAATAACCTGCCTCTGCACAACATGGAAGCTCCTGTCAGGCATCATAGTGGCTAAGATGACATGGCTCAATACAAGGACAAGGCCCAGAAGAGAATTGGTAGTAATATCAGGGGAGCCAAACACCAGCTACTGGTCAATAGAGCAGTCACTCGAGACTGCAAGACAAGGCAGAGCAACCTGTGCACCACCTGGATTGATGACGACTCAGTGCCACATACATGGATATGGAATGCTTGGGAATGTAGATTCCAGTTACAACATCATAAGTCTCTCTCCAGAAGAGTACAGTCCTAGGAACAGCTAAGATACTGCACAGAACCCTCAAACTCCCAGGCCTCTGGTAGCGGACCTGAGCTTGAGGATGACACATACCACCCCATGGGGGGTGAGACGGGGATCTATCTATCTATCTATCTATCTATCTATCTATCTATCTATCTATCTATCTATCTATCTATCTATCTATCTATCTATCTATCTATCTATCTATCTATCAACTGAGAATAAATATTTTTTGTCATGGTGGCAGCATATACGCTGCTGTTGTCATCATTGTCTGTCATTGGTTGTATTTTGATGCGATTCAGATGCTAATTCAAAATTCTTCAAAAATGTATTAAAATAACAATTTTACAGGATTGTTCATTGCTCTCTAAGTGCTTTCTAGTGTTCTACTGTAAAGATAACTGCTACAATATGAGGACCAAAGCAAAAGATAAACATTATTTAGACATATTTTCAGTGGACGTTTGAGTGTCTTGAACACATTGAGCGTACAGATGCATGTTTCCACGAGGCTTTGATCCTTCTTTGATCATAAAACTGGTCCCTATTGGAGTCCACTATCATCTATATAATTCAAGCTGACCTCAGCTTTTATTTTCTGTGAAAGACAAAACTACAAACTTTTTACAGTCACCTTTCAGTCTACAGTCTGAGAGTTTTAAATATCGAAAAGATCAATTATCACTTTAATACTCGCTTCCATCATTCATTCAGTGAGGTTCCTTCACATACCCTTCTGCATTTCACACACAGTAGATATACATTTTTTTTAAAAAGGGGATGATTTCTGGAGACAGCTTCTGGTTCAGTCATTTATTCTGCACAGGTAGAAACAAAACAAGAAGTGAAATCAAATAAAGACTACCAATGAATAGACCATAAAAATATTCAATGTTCACTCTTCATGAATCAGTTCAGTATGTGTAGCTCTGTCCCACATCAGCCTCTGCCTTCTTGGAAGGTCTCAGCCTATGAGGATGCGTCCTTCAGAGGACTGAAGGCTGGTGGACTGAACCTGATTCTCCTCCACAATATCTACAGAGGATTCATCACCAGATTGTGCTACTAGTCTCACAGAGACCGAAGTAACGGTGCATTCAGGTGCTCCCTGTGAGCCTTTAAGGAAAAATATATATATATCTGGGTTTACCATCAGGAAGTTGCACAAACAATGTGGTGAACTTGAACATGTTTCATGATACCAGAATTTATACTACTGGCTTTAAGTTCAGCATTCTGATGACTGGTAAATACAAATTGTTTGGAATACAACAGCATGAGGGAGATTTTAATCACTTGAGATGGGAAATGTTGCTGACACCACTTGGTTGCTTCTAGCAGAATTTGTTTACCATTTAGTTGTAAAAATGAGTTGCATAATCTTTAACGCTAAGATTTTTTTCCAGAGATTTTGTTGATGTGGTTACTATTTATGACCATATTTATGTGTAGTAGAGACATTTTCATCTTAGTAAAGAACATTAAAGTATCTCATTGAATTTCTAAATAATAAGGTTATGGACAAACATGTATCATATGTTAACTAGTTCACACATGATGGTAAATGGACTGCATTTATATAGCACTTTTCTAGTCTATCACCCACTCAAACAACACATGCCAACATTCACCCATTCATACACTGACACACAAGTTGTCAACCTGCTCATCAGGAGCGGTTAAGGGTTCAGTGTCTTGCTCAAGGACATATGACACTCTCTGGAGAAGCTGGGGATTGAACCAGGAATCCTTCCGATTATTAGACAACCGCTCTACTCCCTGAGCCATGCAGCATACATTACATGCTCTTTGTTAATAAAACAGACTGCAGGTCTTGAAATGTGGACTTTGGGCTGCCATCAGGACCTGTACAAAAGGCAGGTACTGAGAGCTTTGAGCATACTCAACCTACAGCAACTCAAATCTGTGCTTATTATCATTACAGTCCAATATTCAGCAAACTGATAAAAAAAGAGAAATATATATTTTTACAGTCATTTAAAGTCATCAAGGTCTTCATAAATCATTTAATGTTGTTTCTTGAACATCATTCATATGTGTTGTTTTGACCAAATATTGCTTTATTTTCATTACATAATTAAAGTAAGACTCTCAAAACATAAATTAAATGCCGTTATCATTTGGTATTCTATGAATGAGCACACAACTCTGTCTCTCTCTGATAAAAGAAAAGAAGATTGTTCTCCTGTCCAGCTCCTTCTAGTCTTTATGCCAAGCTTGGCTACCCACATCCTGACTCCAGCTCAGGACTTAACACACAGACATGAGATCGTACTAATACAAAGGCTTGTGTCAATTGAAAGACCTTTCAGTATAATGCAATACAAACTAAAGCAACTATAATGATCTTTACCCTAACCTTAACCATGAGAGTTGAATCAACACCTCTCTGACTGTATCAACAAAAACTGAATATGATAAGCCTCATAAATGTGGAATTTATTGATGATGCATTGGATGTAACAGAGTGTGCCGAATAAACTAGCAACTTGGTGTTGAATATGACATGACAATGCTTTCCCCTTGACACACTTTTGGCTCATGACAAGGTACATTAAAAAAACTGTGTTTTTTTAATGGTCAGGTTTCTATAAAATTGGGCATCATGACGGGAGACTGTCCTCCAGAAAAACAGCAGCAATGGTCATGTGGTCAAACGCTTAAAACAATGTTTGTTTATGTCTTCTTGCAAGTCTGCAACTTTGAGTGGACAATGACAATGTTGTCTCTGAGAAGCAATGGTGGAAGTAATGTGATTGTTATAGTGCTGGAGGAGGTCGGAGTGGATGGTTGGGAGTACAAAGTGTCTTACTTTGACATTAGAGACCAGTGCTCGCATCCCATTTACTATCACCAGTCAGCTTTTGTTTCTTTTAACCATGATCACTGTTGTTCCCTAGTGTTAACCATGTAGATTAGTTTTCAAACCTTAACCATGGAGGTGGTAAATCAGAATTTTGAATCATTTTTGTAACGCACATACCTCATTTTGAAGGCACGAATAAACAATGTCATCCTAATAATAGGACCGCCAGATCAGAAAACGCTTTAATTTTCTAGATATATTTATGATCAAAAAATACGACGTGCAATTTGTTTGATGCCACCATCAGGCCAAATTTTCCACTTTCCACAGAAGAGATATCTTTCTCTGACAGCCACAAAACTTGGTAAATTCATGTTATTCACAGGATGAACCCTTTCAATTTAGGACACTGTGACACCTTTAGGAAAACCTTTATATTTTTAGCTTCGCTACTGGTAAGGCTATAAGAACAGCAAAACAATATGTTGTTTGTTCCATCTTTACACCTTCATTTTGTGGGTTATAATGGACACTACTTTCTCTTTAGGGGTCACTAGCTGCTTTACACTTTAGATTTCATAATTATAGAAAGTGAGCATTAGATGGAACAGCTGTTTTCATATTTCGCAGTATGAACTAAAACATCTTCCCGTGACTATTAGTCACAGTTACCGCTCATAGCATATTTGTTTTGTTGTTAGCTTCCGTGTGTGTTAACAGAGCACTTCTGGAGGCCTTTTGGTTCTTGAGATTTGAGAATTTGTGTCTTGTAATCTGTCTGTGATTCATTCCCATCATACTGGTTCTGTCTGAGCGTTGACGCTGTGGAGCAATCCTAGTTGCTTGTCTATGCTTAGCAGCTAGCTCGGGGAACTGCTGGGTGTACAGACGGTCTGTGTACTGCAGTTCTGGAGTTATAAGTCTCTGACATTTTGTTCTGGTTTGTCTGTCTATATGTGGGTTTAGGTTATAGCCCTGAATGACAGCTGCTCCATATTGGAATGGCTTCAGCCCAGCATCTTTTATCTGGGACGGGTCGACTGCCACGCCATCTTTCAGACAGGTGTTTGCTAGCTTGGCTTGTAGCTTTCTCAACTGAGATACTTCCCTCTTCATCTGCTCTTGCCCAACCAGACTATCCACTTTGTGCCAGAAGGTGGTGTTAAAGTGCAGATAGATCTTCCAGTCAAAAGCGTTCCACCTCTTGATTTTCTCTGCAGTGTTTGGTGAAAGGGGGTGTCGAGTTTGTTCACTGCGACTGTTGAGCCTAAAGGAAACCACGTCATCCAGGGACCAGCAGAGGGCATACTTGAGTAAGATCATGGACTCATCAAAGTATTCAGAAATAAGAATAAGGTGGAAGTCCCGTTCAGTGGCAGCAATAGCCATATTGGCTCTGTCCTCCAGGTCTTCAGCATCAGCTGCAACGTTGTTGTCAAAGCCAAAGTCGAAAGCCAGGATATTGTGAGCGTAATGGTTGTTGGACACTGATGAGTTGTAGTTTCTCCAGCTGTTGTCTAGGAATTCGTTCAGGCTGTGAGTCTTGTGGAAGGCTGGGATGCTCTTGTAATACATATAGATGGACTCCATCATGGCCACAGGATTCCTCAGGATGGAAAAGTAGAAGGTATCCTTAGGCATCACTTTTGCCACCTGGGACATAACATATGGCATGTTGAAAAATTAAAGTTCTTCTACTTCACTATCGCTGAAATAAATTTAAAAAAATTAAATGTTATTTTATTTTTATAGGCAAGAGAAATTAAATCTATCATACATGTGTTTAGTCACAAGTGTATCTAGTTTATTTCCATAAGAGATCATTTCAAAATAATAGCCAAGAAAGACATTTATTTCAGCTTGTACTAACTCAAACAGATTTTCAGTGGGTCAAAAGTTTAAATATACCAGGTTGACTGTGTCTTTAAACTGTATGGAAGATTCCAAAATTGACAGAATTATTTTTGGAAGCTTCCGATAAGGCCAATTGTTATAATTAGAAGTTAATTGGGAATGCATCTGCATTTAACCTTAGACCCTTAGAGTCAGTGTCTTTTTGCACTCAATATCATGGGAAAATCCAAGCAACTTAGCCAAGACCTAAGAAAAAGAATTCTGTTCCTCCTTAGCAATCTCCAAGCGACTGAAGGTCCCACGAGCGTCTGTGCAAAACATTGTATGCAGGTATCAAAATCTTGGAACCACACAGAAACTGAACTGAACTGTTCAGGAAGATGGACAAAATTATGTCCTAGGATTGAACAGACCATGGCCCGAAAGGTTCTACTGAACCCCAAGACAACAACAAAGGAGCTGGTGAAGGAGTTGGAGGCACAAGGTACCAATGTATCTAAATCCACTATTAAGAGAGCCCTAAATCGCTAAGGCCTGAAAAGCTGTCGTGCACGGACGAAGCCCCAACTCCACGAACAACAACAACATGATGTTGTGGGGTTGTTTTGCTGGAAATGGGACTGGTGCACTCCACAAAATAGATGGCATCATGAGGAAGGAGAATTATCTGCAAACACTGAAGCAACATCTCAAGACATCAGCTACAAATTTGAAGCTATGTCGTAATTCGGTCTTCCAGCAGGACAATGCTTGTAGAAGGTCTGATTCAAGTAAATTAATTAAAAGGCAATGTCACCAAATACTAGTGTATTTAAACTTTTGACCCACTGAAAATATGTTTGAGTAAATAAAAGCTGAAATAAATGTCTTTCTTGGCTTACTATTTTGAAATGATCTCTTATGGAAATAAAGTAGATACCCTATTGACTTAGTTGTGAAAAAGAGTTTGAATGTCTTTACCATACAGCATACCCTGCCCCCATTAGCAACCCACATTCACAGGTCCACATGGAGCTTTTTGGCCTTCACTGAGTTTGCCTAAATTAATCCCAAATGCCAGCCCATCACTAAACAAAGGGGGTTCCACATAGACATGTTGCTGGGACTATCTGTAATCTGACTAATCAGGTTGCATCTGTTTCTCTACAATATTTTAGTTTTTTTATTAAATGTCAATATGAAGATGTCAAGATGTCAAGTGCTCCACTAATACCATGCCTTAGCCCAAACAGTAGTCCACATGTTGTAGGCAGACACAAACCATTTGGGCCCACATGGAGCTGATTGACAGTTTTGGACCTTACTCAGGTTGCCCAAATGGGGCCCATATGCTAGCCCATCATTAACCAATGTGTTTATCAGTTCCACCTTACCCACATTTAGCATTTAAGGGCCCTCACAATTTGCCCATCTGAAGCATGTTTCCACATTTAGCCCACATTCAACCCATATGGAGTCCGTGTGGACATGAAAACTAGGCTGTAAATTCATCTACACAACTTGAATCATGATGAAGTATGCGTGAATCTGATGAAGCTCACCTCAGATTTTTTAAACCTCATGTGGTTGCACATGATGTGGAACTCCCTCACACTTCTGCTGCTGACACCTTCCACAAAATGTGAAGCAAAGAAGAATGGGTAAAACAACTGGCTGTGTTTGTTCAGAGGGAGGGCAAAGGTCAAGTTCCTGCTTTCACCATAGCGATACAGGATGTTTAAGATGGTGCTGCTTGCTGTTTTGTGTGTCTTGAGGAAAACAATGTGAAACTTCGGGTGGCAGGTTGCTTTAGTATGGACACTGTTGATGTGACCCTTTAAAAAACTGGATGGAGAAGGAGTGCTGACGAGCCTTTTGTCTGTGCCTGCAGTTAAACCCTTCCTTGTACTGTGGAGGACCAAAGACCCTGGAAGTCTACGGCTCAGTTTGTTTCCATGTTTTGGCAGAAGTAGCTTTCCAGGTGAAACTTTTCTTGCCTCCATCTGAGAGCCTGTAGCAAGGTTGACAATTTTATCTACATGTCTCGATAGAATATAATCTGGTGGCTTTCCATATCCCTCATTCTGATGATGACGATCTCCAGTTCTTTCTGTCTGTATTGACTTCACGTCTGGCTTAACTGCCAGTGAAGACTCAGAATGGAGGCCTTCCCAGACATTTTGCAGAGTAGGAAACAGGTGCTGTTTATTGACAGTGAATCTCAGATGTAGGAGTCCTGTCAGCTTGTCATTCCTGGAAGAAGTCATAAACACAGTCACTATGATGTAATATAATGTACAGCACTGAAACATTTGTACATACGTAATGAGGTTTGGAGAAGGCGTTTTGGTTTCATTAAAACTCAGAACCTACAGGGGGGGCGAAAGCTGCCACCATATACGTCACCTGACTCCAGATCAGCCAATAGCAAAATTCAATTGCAATAGCCGAACCTATAGAGGGCAGTCGCTATGCATATTTGTAACACAATATGTACAATTCAAATACTTTGCACTAAAATGTCAAGGTTTGGACCTGAATCCATCAACAAACTACTTTATACCCATATAGATTAGTTTTCAGCTGACAAAAGTGGTTTGGGGTTTAGTTACTCTTTAAGTACACCACAAGTACTATACCACATCAAGCTTCAAGTCATATTATCATTATACTGAAAGTATTTTCTGGTACAGCAATATCTCCTTTCTTTCAATAGTGGTATCTTTATCAAGCGTGTGACAGACTGACAAACTGGCCCACCTTATTTTGTATGGAAAGTGACAAACTTACATCATTGAAAATTGGGGGGAAAAAATCCATATTATATAGTTAACATGACTTTGGTCAAAGGTTTATAGTTATTGTTTGCCCAGAACTTGGACAGTTCAGTATTGCGAGTGTGACTTTACCTGGCCTGGCGGGCGACAAATGTCTGAATGGCAATACAGACCACGAGCAGGATGAGTAATATCCACAGAGAGTGACGCCTGCTGCACAGCCCTTTCCTCACACACCTGCAGGGGGCACAACACACACACACAGTGTGAAGCCTGAGAAAGCTCTGATATTAGTTGAATGCACTTATTGAAAGTCGCTTTGGATAAAAGCGTCAACTAAATAAATTTAATGTAATGTATAGCTCCTTAAAGAAGCAGTGTGTAGGCTTTAGTGGCATCTAGCGGTGAAACTGCAGTTTGCTACCATTTGAATACCGCTTGCCTAACCCTCCCCTTCCAAGTGTGTAGGAGAAACTACTGTCGCCACGAAATTCGAGAAAAACACGAAAGGCCGAATCCAGAGCCAGTGTTTGGTTTGTTCGTTCTGGGCTACTGTAGAAACATGGCGGTGCAACATGGCAGCCTCCGTGGAAGGGGACCCGCTCCCTCTTTAGATATAAAGGGCTTATTCTAAGGTAACGAAAACACGACTCTTATTTTCAGGTGATGATATACTGATGAAAACATACTTATACATACATATAAATATTATATTCCATTTCTGCCAATAGCTCCTCCTCAATGTTAAACACTGGGCTTTTAAATAAAATATGATCTGGTGCAGTTAGTGTTGTCCAAAACCAATATGATAAATATGATACAATTTTATTGATTAACAAAAAAATGTAATGAATATTTACTATTACTATTATCTTTTCCATCTGCAGCATTGTTCAGTTATAATCCAGAAACATAACAGTGATTTCTTTAAACATTGTGCAATGAACATCACTCGACATTTCTTGTTTGAACTGGACCTAAAATCTTTTGTAATGAAAATCTTCAAATTAAGAGATTAAGAGATTTTGAGAGCAGCTGCAGATGGATGGCAAACCCTGTGTGGAGACTTGGTTCAGAATGGAGGTAATGACAGCATGAGAGAACACCAGTAACCTTTTTGCCATCACAGGTCTTCCCTGGACTCATGCTGCATCAGGGTGAAACAGTATATCAAACTATGATAGAATGAATTTTCCATTTTAACAGACTCACAGAAAACAGTCTCTATACAGTGTCTTGCCAACAACTACTCTCCTGATCACCACACTTAGAAACTCTCTGCTTCAAATAAACACATTTGTTATTTGTTTATTTAGATTTTCCATTCAACCTTTATTGTACATATATTTAGTGGAAGCACCACCACCATGTTACACAACTCATTAACTCCATATTTTTTACTGATGTTTGCACCTGAAGCAAATGGAACTAGTTATTTATAAATCCAACCAAAGTTTAGGAGATACAGATTTATAGCTTTTGTTTGGCACCTTCATCAGACACTCTGAAATTCTCTGCAGAGATTTATAGCATTATAATCCAACACCAAGTGTGCAAAACAAGCAAACCCCAGGGTACCAGATCCACAGGGGCCTCTGGCCTCCCAAACCTCAGGCCCCAATATACCCTAATTGCTTTGTGGTAAATTAACTTAATGCAAATTTAAGTTTTGAAATTGAAAGTGCATGCTTGACATTGGGAACAGTAGTAGTAGTTGTTCTGGAGCTGACGAAGACCATGTGATAGTTCTGAATGGACTTTGAGGTGAAATTGTTTCCTTAACAACTGAAAATTTGTTTTCAAATTTTGGAACGTGCAAGGCCCAAAGTCCTGCATGTTACCTCATCCTGAGGCCCTGTCTTGTAGAGAGGACCCCAGTAGCGTGGCCAGAAGTAAGTGGGTAACTAGGTTCTGAAACTCTATTTCTGCTTAACAATCACCAGAGTTTAATCGATTGATATTACAGAAGCAAAAATATCAAGGAGCATACCAGAAACAACAGTATAACAGCCTAGCACAGCGAATAAACTACAACACACAAACCTGGCAGAGCATCCACACAAACGTACCGTGTTTACGCAGGGGGTGTAGTGTGAGCAGCATGTTAGCAGCAGCTTCTGTGCTCCATCTGTGTCTACACAGGATGCGTTCAGGCACAGTATTTAGTGTAGGCCACTCGCCTTTTAACAGGGCTCTGAGCCCAACACACAATCACTGTAGTTACACGCCTAAAACATTATAAAATAGAAGCGCAAAATATGCTTTGGGTCGCTTTTATGCATGTATAGCGTGAGTAAAACGTGAGCCGTTACACGACCTGTGTAGACAGATGGACTGATTAAAATAGAAGCATATCTGTTTCGTTGGATGTGCGTGAGATGGACAACCGAAAAACGCAATTGAAACACCTCCATTGTATATACATGAGCAGCAGAGGCTGAGATATCCAGATTTTTTTGTCTCTAGTAAAGGTTTAATTTCCAAAAACACTGGATCCTACATTTCTCATAATGCAACTCTATAGTGTGTTCTTGTTAGAGTTCTCAGACCATTTTCACAATTGAGAATGACTTCCAGATGGGAGCCGAAACGTCTTGATTCTGAATACAGTGTCCAGATGACTACGACTGAAACCTTTTCTACGATGGAACACTCCTGGACGAATGAGGGACTACACCGTCTTGCTATCACTTGAGGAATTTTCTCTTTTATGTCTCAGACCATAGCATAGCTGTATGTTTTAATTGTCTTACCGCTTATGTTTCTGATAGTGGCGTCTCCCACAACCAGAGTTACAGATTAATCTCTTTAGATGGGGTTTTTCCCTTTGTTCCACATGAGACTGTTTTGCCTTTTTCTGTCGGCTGGCACTCTTCATAATACTCTCATGTCCAAACCTATCAGTAGTCATCTCCACTTCTCCTCACTGAGATTTATCGTGGTTCAAAACTGTTTTCCAGTTGTAACATCATTGTCTGGTCTGTGTTTATACCCACCTTTGGCTGTCCGCCAAATGTCAAAGTTGGCTGAGCTGAATCCATTTTGCCCTCTGTAGTCTTGCACTTGTCTTTTGTTTCAGCACCCAGATTATCCCAGCAGGTGGAAATCCCATTCATGGCACAGAGGAATAAGATATGCCAGGCTTTGGATTCACACACAATACTTGTTAGGACTTAAGAATTAAAATATCGTAGAATTAAAATATAGAATTAAAATATAGAATATCACATGACTTATCCTTTAGTTCATGGTTGTAATGGAAAATTTTAAGATATTTTAAGATGTTTTTCTGTTGCTATGCTGGGCATCCAAAAGTGATAACTCGGATTCAATATAAGGCGTTATTTTCTGTCTAGCTCTGCACTTCCTGTGACCTGCTGAACTTTTAACAAATCAGACTCACCTTGGGTTCCTTTCTACCTAGCATCCTTAGACTTAGTTCCTTTTTTCTTATATATCTTGACCTTTATATGATCTCAGGCATACAAAGCTGGTTTAGACTAGTTTGTACAACTGTGTAACTGCGACCCCTCCTCATACTGAATGCATACACATTTCCTAAAAATTATCTGAGCAAATGGTACTTCTCTGTCTTACTCTCTGCAGACCAACAATACTCTGTGTGATTCAATTCAATTCAAGGGAGAGGGAGAGGTTTAGAGAGAGAGGTTTAGAGATAGAGAAGGAGAGAGGAAAGAGGTACATCATGGGAAGTCTCCCGGCAGTCTAGCTGCCGGGAGTTAGCAGCATAACTAAGGGATGGTTCAGGGCTTACCCCAGCCAGCTCTAACTATAAGCTTTATCAAAGATGAAAGTCTTAAGCCTACTCTTAAATGTGGTGTTGGTGTCTGCCTCTCAAAACCAAACTGGGATCTGATTCCACAGGAGAGGAGCTTGATAACTGAAGGCTCTGGCTCCCATTCTACTTTTGGAGACACTAGGAACCACAAGCAACCCTGCATTCTGGGAGCGCAGTGTTCTAGTCGGGTAATATGGTATTATGAGATCTTTAAGATATGATGGTGCCTTACCATTAAGAACTTTGTAGGTGAGGAGAGGATTTTAAATTCTATTATGGATTTTATAGGGAGACACTGCAGAGAAGCTAATATTGGAGAAATATGATCTCTTTTCCTAGTACTTTTCAGTACATGTGCCGCAAGCATTCTGGATCAACTGGAGAGTCTTAAGGGAGTTATTTGGGCAGCCTGATAATAGGGAATTGCAATAGTCCAACCTAGAAGTAACAAATGCATGGACTAGTTTTTCGGTATTATTTTACATGATTATTTTGAGACAGGATGTGCCTGATTTTTGCAATGTTGCGTAGGTGAAAGAAGGCAGTCCTTGAAGTGTGTTTCATGTGGGAGTTAAAGGATAAATCCTGATCAAAGATAACTCTGAGGTTCCTTACGGTGGTGCTGGAGGCCAGGGCAATGCCATCTAGAGTAACTATATCTTTAGATAATGTGTCTCAGAGGTGTTTGGGGCCAAGTACAATAATTTCAGTTCTGATTTCAGTTAACATCAGAAAATTGCAGGTCTTTATGTCCTCAAGGCATGCTTGACGTTTAGCTAACTGGTTAGTTTCATCTGGCTTGATCGATAGATATAATTGGGTATCATCCGCGTAAGGTAAACAGAATCTGTCCAAGCACAGAACCTTGTGGAACTCCGTGACTAACTTTGGTGTGCATGGAGGACTCGCCGTTAACATGTACAAACTGAGTTCAATCTCATAGATAGGACTTAAACCAGCTTAGTGCGGTTCCTGTAATGCCAACTACATGTTCCAGTCTCTGTAATAGGATGTGATGGTCAATGGTGTCAAACGCAGCACTAAGATCTAACAAGACAATTGCATTGTCTGATGCAATTATAAGGTCATTTGTAATTTTCACCAGTGCTGTCTCTGTGCAATGCTAAGTCCTGACTGAAAATCCTCAAATAAACTATTGTTATTTAGAAAGTCACACAACTGATTGGCGACTGCTTTCTCAAGGATCTTAGAGAAAGGGAAGGTTAGATACAGGTCTATAATTGGCTAAAACCCCTGGATGAAGAGTGGGCTTTTTAAGAAGCGGTTTAATTACAGGTACGTAGCCTGTTAATAAAGACAGATTGATCATATCCTGTAACAAAGTGCTAACTAAGGGTAAAATGTTTTTAAGCAGCCTAGTTGGAATGGGGTCTAAGAGACAGGTTGATGGCTTAGATGAAGAAATCGCTGAAGTTAGTTGCAGAAAGTCAATAGGAGCAAAGCAGTCAAAATATATATCAGGTTTTACAGTTGTTTCTAAGGTTCCTGCGTTTGAAGACGTGATGAATTTTGTCTCTAGTAGTTAAAATTTTATTATTAAAGAAACTCAAAGTCGTTACAACTGAGGGCTATAGGAATACATGGTTCAATAGAGCTATGACTCTCTGTCAGCCTGGCTACAGTGCTGAAAAGAAACCTGGGGTTGTTTTTATTTTCCTCTATTAGTGATGAGTAGTAGGCTGCTCTGGCATTCCACGGCTTTCCTATATGTTTTAAGAATATCTTGCCAGACTAAACAAGATTCTTCCAGGTTGTTGGAACGCCATTTCCTTTCAAGTTTTCGTGATATTTGCTTTAATTTGCGGATTTGGGGGTTATACCATGGAGCTAACCTTCTTTGTTTTATTATCTTCTTTTTTAGAGGGGCGACAGAATCAAGTGTCGTTTGCAGTGAGCCTGCAGCACTATCAACTAGATCAATTGGTCTTGTCAATTTGGGAGGGGCTGCAATTTGCATAGGAGTCCTCTGTTATATTGAGACATAACATTGAATTAAATGCAGATGGGATCGCTTCCTTGAATTTAGCCACAGCACTATCAGATAGACATCTAGAGTAGGAGTTTTTGCCTAATGGCATGTAGTCCAGTAATAGCAGTTCAAAAGTTATTAAATAATGGTCCGATAATGAAGTGCGCATGCGCCAACGTGCATGCTGCCTGTTGCAGTAGCTCCATCTCATCGTCTTACTTTTTCCAACTTTTAGCTTTCCTTTTTCTTCAAATCTTGAGTAACTTGTGTGTAAGTATAATTTAAAGTATGCTCTTTACGAAAATGAGAGTAGAAAGTGTTTTGGTACTTTTTTTCGCCGTGAAACTTCTTCTCCTGCTAATCGGTCAGGGCACCGCTGCAGAACAGCTGTTTGGCCGCATTGTTTACATGTGGGAACAGCTGATCGCGCTGAAGCCGAGCGGCATGGCGCCCAGGACAACTGATGTCCCCACTGAGATCTGGAGGAGGACACACTGAGGATGCAGAGGTGGAACGAAGTGGCGAGGGAAGACAGAGTGGGGTCCAGACAAAAGAGACTTAAGAACAAGAGATTTAAGCCGTGTCTGCCTTCTCTCATCATGGGCAACGTGAGATCACTGGCGAATAAAATGGACAAGCTAACGCCGTTAGCCCGGAGTCAGACGGAGTTCCGTGAGTGTCGTTTGATGTGCTTCTCAGAGACATGGCTACACCAGAATATCCTGGATCATGATGTTTCCATCGACAGCTTTCAGACTGTTCGGGCTGACAGGGATCACACCGGGAGTGTCCCTACTAAGATGGTCCATTATTATCCAAATAACAAACCGTGGGTAACAAAGGACATCAAAGACATCCTGAATGCCAAGAGGAGGGCCTTTACTGATGGTAACAAGGAGGAGGTGAGGGCAATCCAGGCTGACCTGGAGCGGCATGAAGGGCATCAGAGTGGCAGCAGAGGAGTTGAAAGCAGCTTGGACAGGGCCAACGAACTTAATCTGTTCTTTAACAGATTTGACACACCGGTTCCTGCTCATCCCCCCTCTAACTCAGCTGCTGTCAGACTCGTCTGAGTCCACTGCTCCCCCATCCTCCATCTTCCTGGGAGAGTCCTACTCCACCCTCAACTGGCTCTCAGGCTAACGGCCCTCTCATGACTGATGACTCCCACCCTCCCCCACCTGTAACCTCTGCTGTGTGCCTGACTGCTGACCAGGTGAGAGGACAGCTGATGAAATTCCACTCAAACAAGGCTGCAGGCCCCGATTGCGTTTGCCCCGGGGTTCTAAAAGCCTGTGCCCCCCAACTATGTGGAGTCCTTCAGTATGTCTTCAACCTGAGCCTGAGTTTTCAAAGAGTCCCTATTCTGTGGAAGACATCTTGCCTCGTTCCTGTGCTGAAGACGCCGCGTCCCAGTGGCTCCAAGGACTACAAACCAGTGGCCCTGACCTCCCACATAATGAAGACCCTGGACATACTGGTGCTGGAACAGCTGCGGCCCATGGTCAGACCCCTCCTGGACCCCCTTCAGTTCGCCTACCTGCCCCGGCTGGGAGTTGAGGACGCCATCATCTTCCAGCTGAACCGCATCCATACCCACCGGGACAAGCCGGCAAGCACGGTGAGGATCATGTTTTTTGACTTCGCCAGTGCTTTCAACACCATCCGGCCAGCCCTGCTTGGTGAGAAGCTGGCAGCGATGCAGGTGGATGGCCCCCTCGTGTCCTGGATTGTTGACTACCTGACTGGCAGACCACAGCATGTGCGCCTGCAGCACTGTGTGTCGGACAGCGTGGTCAGCAACACTGGGGCCCCTCAGGGGACTGTGCTCTCTCCCTTCCTCTTCACCATCTGCCACCTTCAGATGTTTTCTGATGACTCTGCTGTGGTGGGATGTATCAGCGGTGGTGATGAGACTGAGTACAGGGCTGTGGTGGGGAACTTTGTCTCATGGTGTGAGCAGAACCATCTGCAGTTTAATGCGACATAGTCTAAGGAGCTGGTTGTAGATCTACGATGGGCCAAGGAACCAGTGACCCTGGTTTCCATCCAGGGGGTCAGTGTGGACATTGTTGAGGACTACAAACACCTGGGAGTACACTTGGACAATAAACTGGACTGGGCTAAGAACACTCAAGTTCTTTACAGGAAGGGCCAGAGCCGCCTCTATTTTCTGAGGAGGCTGAGGTCCTTCAACATCTGCCAGACAATGCTGAAGATGTTTTATGAGTCTGTGGTGGCCAGTGCTATCCTGTATGCTGTTGCATGCTGGGGCAGCAGGTTAAAGGTAGCGGACGCAAACAGACTGAACAAACTGATCCGTAAGGCCAGTAACATTGTGGGGGTGGAGCTGGACTCTCTGGCGGTGGTGTCAGAGAGGAGGATGCTGGCCAAACTACACGCCATCTTGGACAGTGTCTCCCACCCGCTCCATGACGTGCTGGCTAAACAAAGGAGCACCTTCAGCGGAAGACTCATCCCACCAAAGAGCACCACAGAGCGCCACAGGAAGTCATTCCTGCCTGTGGCCATCAAACTATTTAACTCCTCCTCTAAGGATTAGTCTGTTTGACCCTAGGTCACTAAACTGGACATTGAGCATTACATCTCCGCCATAATTAATAATAATTGTGCAATATTCTGTTTACTACTTAAGTGCAATATTAGTTTTCCCTTGTTAGTTTTTCTTATTTACTGTTATGGATATACCTCAATTACTCTCGACAGTACATGCACCTCCACTTTTACTATTATTTATTACATAATTAGTGACATTGTATTTATACTGTACTTCACCATCTACCAGTAAACCCACTTGGTACTCGACACTTAGTTTATCTTATACTTATACCAACATGTTACTTAATTTATTTCTGACCTGTTAATAGTGTATTATATCGTTTTCTCCTGTGTGCACTGACGTAAAGGCGAGCTACTGTAACAAAGAGTTTCCCTACGGGGATCAATAAAGTATTTCTGATTCTGATTCTGATTATCTCATTATTAGATTCAATTGGCTTTTGTCAGAGTGTACATGAAGTCACTCACTGTTTTAACCACACCCTCGACCTTATTCTGGTATACGGCATTGAAATTGAACATTTGATGGTCTTTCCACAGAATCCTTCATTATCAGAATTGGAATCAGAAATACTTTATTAATCCCCGAGGGGAAACTCTTTTGTTACAGCTGCTCAATCACATCACTGTACACAGGAATAGAAGTTCTAAGCAAATCAAAATATAATACACTATAGTACAGGTAAGATAAATTAAGTACAAAGTGGATATAAGTATAAAATTAAAATAAGTGTAAAGTACAAAGTGGATTTACCGGCTGATAAGTACGTACGGTATAATAATACAATGTAATAATATAAGTTATAAGTAATAGTGCATGTACTGTCAAGTTAAGTGTAGCTTATTAAGATTATTATGAGATGGTGGATATTGCACAGCAGTAATATAAGGATGAATAAATCTCAGTAAATTAAACTGAAAACAGAGTATATTGCACCGGAGTATTAAACAGATAATATTGCACAATTATTTCAAGTATTGCAGTGATGTTAATGGTCCAATGTCCAGTTTAGTGATGAGACTGAGTACAGGGCTGTGGTGGGGAACTTTGTCTCATGGTGTGAGCAGAACCATCTGCAGTTTAATGCGACATAGTCTAAGGAGCTGTATTATATTTTGATTTGCTTAGAACTTCTATTCCTGTGTACAGTGATGTGATTGAGCAGCTGTAACAAAAGAGTTTCCCCTCGGGGATTAATAAAGTATTTCTGATTCCAATTCTGATAATGAAGGATTCTGTGGAAAGACCATCAAATGTTCAATTTCAATGCCGTATACCAGAATAAGGTCGAGGGTGTGGTTAAAACAGTGAGTGACTTCATGTACACTCTGACAAAAGCCAATTGAATCTAATAATGAGATAATCAGAATCAGAATCAGAAATACTTTATTGATCCCCGTAGGGAAACTCTTTGTTACAGTAGCTCGCCTTTACGTCAGTGCACACAGGAGAAAACGATATAATACACTATTAACAGGTCAGAAATAAATTAAGTAACATGTTGGTATAAGTATAAGATAAACTAAGTGTCGAGTACCAAGTGGGTTTACTGGTAGATGGTGAAGTACAGTATAAATACAATGTCACTAATTATGTAATAAATAATAGTAAAAGTGGAGGTGCATGTACTGTCGAGAGTAATTGAGGTATATCCATAACAGTAAATAAGAAAAACTAACAAGGGAAAACTAATATTGCACTTAAGTAGTAAACAGAATATTGCACAATTATTATTAATTATGGCGGAGATGTAATGCTCAATGTCCAGTTTAGTGACCTAGGGTCAAACAGACTAATCCTTAGAGGAGGAGTTAAATAGTTTGATGGCCACAGGCAGGAATGACTTCCTGTGGCGCTCTGTGGTGCTCTTTGGTGGGATGAGTCTTCCGCTGAAGGTGCTCCTTTGTTTAGCCAGCACGTCATGGAGCGGGTGGGAGACACTGTCCAAGATGGCGTGTAGTTTGGCCAGCATCCTCCTCTCTGACACCACCGCCAGAGAGTCCAGCTCCACCCCCACAATGTTACTGGCCTTACGGATCAGTTTGTTCAGTC
Organism: Siniperca scherzeri; assembly: GCA_027580175.1. Classification (NCBI taxonomy): domain Eukaryota; kingdom Metazoa; phylum Chordata; class Actinopteri; order Centrarchiformes; family Sinipercidae; genus Siniperca; species Siniperca scherzeri. Next base: position 32,575,426 of record CM050848.1, read on the forward strand.
TGTTTGCGTCCGCTACCTTTAACCTGCTGCCCCAGCATGCAACAGCATACAGGATAGCACTGGCCACCACAGACTCATAGAACATCTTCAGCATTGTCCGGCAGATGTTGAAGGACCTCAGCCTCCTCAGAAAATAGAGGCGGCTCTGGCCCTTCCTGTAAACAGCCTGAGTGTTCTTGGTCCAGTCCAGTTTATTATCCAAGTGTACTCCCAGGTACTTGTAGTCCTCCACAATGTCCACACTGACCCCTGGATGGAAACCGGGTCACTGGTGCCTTGGCCCTCCGTAGATCCACAATCAGCTCCTTTGACTTTGTCGCATTGAGCTGCAGATGGTTCTGCTCGCACCATGAAACAAAGTTCCCCACCACAGCCCTGTACTCCGTCTCATCACCACCGCTGATACATCCCACCACAGCAGAGTCATCAGAAAACTTCTGAAGGTGGCAGGACTCTGTGTGGTGGCTGAAGTCCGTGGTGTAGATGGTGAAGAGGAAGGGAGAGGGGACGGTCCCCTGAGGGGCCCCAGTGTTGCTGACCACGCTGTCTGACACACAGTGCTGCAGCCGCACATGCTGTGGTCTGCCAGTCAGGTAGTCCACAATCCAGGACACAAGGGGGGCGTCCACCTGCATCGCTGCCAGCTTCTCACCCAGCAGGGCAGGCCGGATGGTGTTGAAAGCACTGGAGAAGTCAAAAAACATGATCCTCACCGTGCTTGCCGGCCTGTCCAGGTGGGTGTGGATGCGGTTAAGCAGGTAGATGATGGCGTCCTCAACTCCCAGTCGGGGCTGGTAGGCGAACTGAAGGGGGTCCAGGAGGGGTCTGACGATGGGCCGCAGCTGTTCCAGCACTAGTCTCTCCAGGGTCTTCATTATGTGGGAGGTCAGTGCCACCGGTCTGTAGTCCTTGGAGCCACTGGGACGTGGCGTCTTCGGCACAGGAACGAGGCAAGATGTCTTCCACAGAATGGGGACCCTTTGAAGACTCAGGCTCAGGTTAAAGACGTGTTGAAGGACTCCACAAAGCTGGGGGGCACAGGCTTTTAGCACCCCGGGGCTAACGCCATCGGGGCCTGCAGCCTTGTTCGAGTGGAGCCTCATCAGCTGTCCTCTCACCTGGTCAGCAGTCAGGCACACAGCAGAAGTTACAGGTGGGGAGGGGAGTCGTCGGTCTGGGAGGGCCGTTAGCCTGATGGGTAGGGGAGCAGAGTACTCAGAGGAGATTGAGGGCCGACAGCAGCTGAGTTAGAGGGGATGACCAGGAGCCGTGTGTCGAATCTGTTAAAGAACAGATTCAGTTCGTTGGCCCTGTCCAAGCTGCCTTCAACTCCTCTGCTGCCAGTCGGTCTGAAGCCAGTGATGGTCTTCATGCCGCTCCAGACCTCCCTCATATTGTTCTGCTGGAGTTTCGCTCCAGCTTCCTCCTGTACTTCTCTTTGGCCTCCCTGATTTTCACCTTCAGGTCGGCCTGGATTGCCCTCACCTCCTCCCTATTACCATCAGTAAAGGCCCTCCTCTTGGCATTTAGAATGTCCTTGATGTCTTTTGTTACCCACGGTTTGTTATTTGGGTAACAATGGACCGTCTTGGTTGGGACATTGCAGTCCACACAGAAGTTAATGTAGCCAGTGATGCACTCAGTGAGCCCGTCAATGTCCTCTCCATGAGGCTCACAGAGTGCATCCCAGTTTGTCACTCAAACATTCCTGCAGTGTCTCATAGGCCTCCCCTGACCATCTCCTCACTGTCCTTGTGGTCGCAGGCTGCCTTTTAACCAGAGGCACATAGCAGGGTTTAAGGTGAACCAGGTTGTGGTCTGACCTACCCAGAGGGGGGAGGGGGGAAGAGCTGTATGCATCCTTAACGTTAGCATACAGCAGGTCCAGTGTCCTCTCCTCTCTAGTAGGACAGCTCACATACTGGGTGAAATTAGTCAGTGTTGTTGAAACACTGACATGGTTGAAGTCACCCGAGATTAAAATGAGTGCACTCGGGTGTTGAGTCTGGAGATGTGCTATGGCAGTGTGAATGGCGTTGCACGCCGATGCCGGGTTAGCAGAGGGGGGGATGTAAACAGCCACAACAATGGCATGTGAAAATTCACGTGGCAGATAATATGGCCGGAGTCCCACAGCTAACAGTTCAATGTCCGGGCTACAGATACTCTGCTTGATGGTAATGTGACCAGGGTTACACCATCTGTTGTTAACTAGAACAGCAAGCCCACCGCCTTTCCGCTTACCGCTCCCGGTGTGATCCCTATCGGCCCGAACAGTCTGAAAGCCGTCGATGGAAACGTTATGGTCCGGGATATCCTGGTGTAGCCATGTCTCCGAGAAGCACATCAAGCTACACTCACGGAACTCCGTCTGACTCCGGGCTAACGCCGTTAGCTCGTCCATTTTATTCGCCAGCGATCTCACGTTGCCCATGACGAGAGAAGGCAGACACGGCTTAAATCTCTTATTCTTAAGTCTCTTTGTCTGCACCTCTCTCTTCCTCGCCGCTTCATTCCACCTCTGCATCCTCGGTGTGTCCTCCTCCAGATCTCAGCGGGACATCGGTTGTCCTGGGCGCCATGCTGCCCGGCTTCAGCGCGATCAGCTGTTCCTGGTGTAAACAATGCGGCCAAACAGCTGATCTGCAGCGGTGCCCGACCGAGTAGCAGAAGAAGAAATTCCACGGCGAAAAAAGTACAAAACACTTTCTACCCTCATTTTCGCAAAGGCGTAGTTTAAATTACACTTACACACAAGTTACAAAAGTTTGGAAGAAAAAGTAAAGTTAAAAGTTGGAAAAAGTAAGACGACGAGACGGAGCTACAGCAACAGGCAGCATGCGGGCTGGCGCATGCGCACTACTACTAAACGCAATACTATCATTTTAAACGTCGACATGAATATTGAAATCACCTACAATAATTACTTTATCTGTTTTAAGGACTAAACTTGATAAAAATTCAGAATAAGTACCAGGAGCGATGTACACAATAACAAATAGAATTGGCTGTCGTGTTTTCCAGGTTGGGTGTCAAAGACTTTCGAATTAGTTATAATTTAGTATAAGTTTGGGGTTGATTTAATAGGCTTGAGTCGAAAATGGCTGCAACTACATCCTCGGCCGATGCCACGAGGAATGGGAGTATTAATATGACTGGGCGGAGTGGATTCATTTAGGCTAACACAGGGCGACTGTGGCTTAGTGGTAGAGCGGGTCGTCCACTAATCGGAAGGTTCGATCCCAGCTTCTGCCAGCCCCCATGTCGAAGTGTCCTTGGGCAAGACACTGAACCCTAAATTGCTCCCGAGGGCTGTGCCTTCGGTGTGTGAATGATTAGTTACTTTGATGAGCACTTCTTCATATGTGTGTGAATGTGATATGTAGTTGCAGCGCTTTGAGTAATCAGAAAGACTAGAAAGGTGCTATATAAGTACAGTCCATTTACATATTCTTCATGACCCAGCCAGGTTTCAGTAAGACAAAATAAGTCAGTATGATACTCTGATATTAAATTGTTCACTAGTACACCTTTAGATGACAGAGATCTGATGGGTCCACATTTAATTCTCCTATTGTTCTATTTCAGCATTCTTGTTTAGGTTTTTATGTATATCACCTCTTCTGTTAACTTTTGGTTTTATTAATTTAAGTGGTCGGGGGGCGGGTTTTGCGTGGGTAACTGCCACTGGAAGCGCAGAGAAGCGTGTAGGACTGCAACTCTGCCTCCCGGTCTCAACTCTGAGTTGTCATGGTTTAGGTCCACTAATAAAATCAGTCAGATTTCTGGATATGAGAGCTGCTCCATCCAAAGTGGGATGAATGCCATCTCTCCTAATCAGACCAGGTCCCAAAAAGTCCGCCAATTATCTACAAAGCCCACATCGTTTACTGGACACCACCTCGACAGCCAGCAGCGGAATGAAGACATGCGGCTAAGCATGTCATCACTGGTCAGGTTTGGCAGGGGCCCAGAGAAAACTACGGAGTCTGACATTGTCTTTGCATATGTACACACTGACTCAACTTCATTACCACCGACATGAATAGCAATCTTACTGTATTTACGTTTGTCCTTAGCCAGTAGTTTTAAATAGGATTCAACGTCGCCCACTCTGGCCCCAGGAATACATTTGACTATGGTCGCTGGTGTTGCTAACTTCAACATTCTCAAAATGAAGCTGCCAATAATCAGAGTTGGTTTCTCAGCGGGTGTGTCGCTGAGTGGGGAGAAATTGTTAGAAATATAAACAGGTTGGTCATGAACCATGGGCTTCTGCTTAGGGCTATGCTTCCTTCGGACAGTCACCTAGCCTCCCTGGTCTGGAGCTGCCGGGAAACGGCTAACAGGAGCTACCTCTGGTCGGTCCGCACTGGCTACTGGGGCTGGCTACCTATAGCAGCTAATGATTGAGTTCCCGTGGTCCAATTCACTAAGCCTCACCTCCAATGCCACAAACTACATTTATTACATGTACCATTATCAGTAAAGGAGGCAGAGGAATAGCTAAACATTTGAAACACCAAGCAAGAGAGAATGAGAGAGAGAGAGAAAAGCCATTGCTTGCTGCTAAGCTAAAGAATGGTAGCTAGCAAAAAATTAATAGCGTGTAAACTGTGGGATTAGCGAGAAAGTCGTTAAATGAAGGAGAGAGCTATGAGTGCTTGAGCAGAACTAGTGTACGTATAAATGTATAGCAGATAGTTTGTCACTATAATGAAGAATCGAACGAAATTAACTGTGATGAGCTAGAGCAGCAAACATACGCTACTAGTAAAACACAAACACTGGTGACCGGAAATGAGACAATACGCTTACCGCAGCACATCAGCACGTGATTGTCTGTTCTTTGCAAAGAATAAAACTTAGACAAACACTTTGGTATTTCTTGGTGTTTATTTCAGGTCTCATAAGTGAATTCTTTTTTTCCAACATGGTGTTTTTGGGGAAGTATTGTGTTTTAACGATTGTATGCAAAACAAAACAAAATTGTGCTGCCACGTAGGGGTGGATGGCTGAACATACAAGTGCTGGACTTTCTCTCTCTCTCAACCCAACCGGCAGCGGCGGTTCTGAGTCTGGTTCTGCTCGAGGTTTCTGCCTCTTAAAAGTTTTTCCTTGCCACTATTGCCAAGTGCTTGCTCATGTGCAAATTGTTGGGTCAATAACATTATAAAGAGTACGGTCTAGACCTGCTCTATAGGAAAAAGAGCAATGAGATAACTTCTGTTATGAATTGGTGCTATATAAAAAAATAATAATTTTTTAAACTTTGACACTGGAGACAGGCTACAAGTCCTGTGTCCTACTTGTTGTGGTTGTGAGGTTTAGGTTTAGCTACTAAAACACGTGGCTAAGGTTAGATTAAGATGGTGGTTTTGGGTGGCTTCCAGTCAGTGGACGCTTTTTCAATATTTAACCAAGACCACTGTCTTTTCTTTAGTTGTCAGAAGCGGATATTTTAAAAAGATAAATGAAATACATTGACAGTGAATGTTTTGCAGATGCGTTCAGTATGAACATTTTGATATGACAGTGGACAGGTTGCGACATTTTGCAGTGTTTTGTTTCATATTGAACATAATTTTACGTGACATGGTTGCCACATTTCATGTCACAGTTCAAAGGAAAGGGTTATCTGCACACTGAAATATGCAAGGTCCCAAAGGTTTTTATTAATACAAAGTTTCAACCTACAAAGTGTAGTCCTAAAAGAACTTTTTTACATGAAACACTGTCACCCCATGGTTTAAATGAGGAATATGACATAAAAACCCTTCTTATAAAAACAATAATTGCAAAATATAATTTCCTTTATTCCCTCTTTGATTATATGTCTCCCCCTGGTGCCAAGACCTACAACAAATACTGACTTGTTTCAACCTATTAGAGATGGGTGGATGATACCGAAGCTCCAAAGCTTCTTTCACTCCTGTGAAGCGCACTGTTTCAATACACTGTGCCGGAGCTTGTGTCAAATGAAGACTATCATGTGACTGATTATGTCCAAAGCTTCAAATGCCAGTGGTACTTCAGAATGCGCTTCATTCCATTTGACAGTTTTGAAAGTTTTACAGCTAAACTGTGTGATCAGCACATTAGTGGGATAAGAAGATCATAAGTATGAGAACATTTCCTCCTGATACCAAGTAATAATGTAATAAAAATAATAAGTTAATTTAATGAATATCACTCTCCAATCACATCACATTGCGACTCATATGAAATGTCACATAAATATCAACCATGAAGTTTAAAAACATGAGCCAATAGTGACTAAACTATACCAAAAAGGTACATTAATGTTTTGTGTCAGCAAGAATATTTTATATCTAGGCTTTTTGGATAACACGTAATTATTTTACTGTAACATATTGCACATCTTTATTTAATGCAGCACCTTTGAACAAAAGTATACACATTTAATAATAACACGCAGGATTCTTGGACTTTTATTTCACACATATGAGACTACAACTATTAAAACTAGTAATATCAGCGAGGTGTGGTGGCGCTTCGGCCCCAGTCTTGAAGGGCTGCTATAAGTGTTACAAGCCACCAGATGTCACTGTGTTTGCTGAGTTTGAAACCCCGAAGCATCAAATCACTACTTCTAATGCATATTCTGCACAGTGTACACATATTTCTTTTTAAAAATAGAAATGTATTGCAAAAATGTAAAAAAATAAGTAAAATTTAAAAAAAAGATTCATAAATGCATATTCCATGTCTACATGGCTACAGTCCTTTCTTTTGGACGTTATGTGTTTTCACTGTATTTAGCAAACTGACTGATGTATTATTTTGTATCACGTGATCTCCTAATCGTAAGTGGACCTTTTTCAGGTATATATAGCCAGTTTTTGTTCACATGGATGCTTGCCGGACCAAGATCTTGTAGGTCAAAATGTGGCATTAAAAAAAACTTTTGGGAGCTTGGAAATTTCAGTGTGTCAGTTGTGTTTTTTCTATTTGCAGCATTTTTTCTAAATGCTGCTCATGTGTTGGTGAAAATGTTTTTTTAATTTGCTTGTGTTTTGTCTATTTGCATGTGTTGTCTTAAGTTGCAGTGTGTTGAGCTCTCAGGGCCACCGTAGAACACATTAAAATTGTGAAACACTATGATAATCTTTGAAAACTGGTCAGCAGAGATGTTAAGTATAAGACCCTATTCTGACACTCAGTGAGGGGGGGAGACACAGGTTTCCCCAGGCTACAGCAACATCTGGAGCCCTGCCTGCTCCTCCTCCAGGCCTCCCTCTGTAGCCCTCACAAACACACGAACTTGTAACTGCTGTTTGTAAGTGTAAGAGGTAGCTCCAGGTAGGCAACTCTTTTTCAAGAATTCCAGGCATCTCTCTGCCAGCAGTGGGCTGGAGCTCAGTCAAATGCACAGTCAGTGTGAGTGCAGATCAATGTGTCCTCCTAACTCACTGTGGACTGACGCAGCTTTTAATCTGTCCCTGGACAGAGATATTCTCACAGTCAGTTCACCCTGAGCAAAGAAATCACATTTATGATCTAAACTAAACACTGGACTGTTGATATAAAGCCTGGGGAGAATGTGAAACCAGCACAGTCAGTTGACTGTGCTGGTTTCACATTCTCTGCATTTGGAACAGTTAGAAGAACACAAAGACATTTACATCAGTAGAGCAAACCAATTCTCAAATAAAAGACAATATTTTGATTGTGATTGTGATACAATCAAAAGCTTTATACCAGCTACTAAATTGACTAAATGAAATTGTTTTGTCAACTAATGAAAACAGTGTTTATGTAAGAGAACAGAAACTCAAAGCAGCAGAGTTATTATAATTCATCCTGTGAGGAACGTGAATGTCTGTACCACATTTCATGGCAATCCATCCAGTAGTCGTTGAGATATTTCAGTCTAAACCAAAAATGTCAACCTTGTGGTGGTACGAGACAAAATAGTTCATGGCAATAAGTCCAATAGCTGTTCAGTCTGGTAGAATGACTGGCAGAACAACCAAGCAACCAACACTGACATCCCTACAGCCATACCATCAGTGTGGCTAAAAACTGAACTGATATGACAGCACTGATGTACACATGTACACATTAACAAGTTGGTGAGAAAATGACATTCCCTCTAACTAAAGGTAAAATCAGTCAACAGTCCAGTCCAGAGTGTCAAATTAGCAGCCAGTGTTTGATGGCATGAAGGAGACCTGAAATGTCTGTTCTGCCTTTGACATGTTGCAAAACAAACTTTTTGGGTCAAGCCTGTAGCCCTGTCTGACCTTGGACTGGACTCAAGGCAACAACAGCAACCCACATCCACACAACCTGGAATACTGTTACACTTATCAGATCCAACCAGCAGACTGTAATCTGATGCTGATAAGCTAACATTTCACACTGGCTGGAACCTCTGATAGGATATCAGCACCGAGCTGAGTGACAGTAACCAGCATACGCTGATTTGGCCTTTTGATTTGGGTGCTGTTCACATGACAGTTTCAAGGTGGATTCATATGGTTTTGAGGCTTGTTCGTTAAAAAAAAACTGTATTTTAACCATTGGCAGCTAGTGGAAAATTTTCTAGATAGGGCTGTGCCACATCCAATCAATTTCAGCAAACATCGCAGTATGATTTAATGCAAAAAAGTGAAGGCATCATAAAGGAATTCCTACTTTGCAGATAAATATTTAACTATTTTATTCCAACACAAAATAAAGCAGTAAGTAATGCCTTGACAAACACATCAGTACATCTTATTTTGGTCACCCACACAGGCGAATTCAGTATAAAACATGTAATAGAAAATATTTATTTCTTGAGATGCCCCTATGGAGCTTGTTTTGTTGGGGAAACCAATAGGGAGGTAAAGATCAGGATAAGAAAATATTAAGTGCAGTTAGTGGTGTTAAGTTGCTATTCAGACACTTGAATGGACATAAGCATGGGAATAAAGTGCTCTGAGGTGTAGAGATAGTAAACTCTAGCAAACTTCTGCTTCAAAACTCTCTCACAAGTGAATTAAATTGAATTATACTCAAAAATAAATTGTGGGGTCCCTGATAACCTGAAGGGGTGCATATGTGGTTCAATCCCGGCTTCCCCCAGCCCACATGTCGAAGTGTCCTTGGGTGTCTCAAGGGCTGTGCCTTTGGTGTGTCAGTGTGTGTGAATGATTAGTTTCTTTGGACTGATGAGCAGTTAGCATCTGCCATCAGTGTGTGAATGGGGTGAATGCGATATGTAGTGTGAAGCGCTTTGAGTGGCCGGAGACTAGAAAGGCGCTATACAAGTACAGACCATTTACCATTACCAATACAAAACAGTTACAATGTAATCCTTTAGCAGTGACAGCATGCAGTCCAACAGCTCTGTTTGTACCGTCTTTGACTGCCTTTAAAAAAACAGGAAGTTAGCTGTCAAGCTGCTCCTCCAGCACACAACTCCAGCTAGGCAACAAAATCCACCAATCCCCTGAAAATGCCAGTGTTGTCCGAGGAGTCAGTCTCGTCATGCCCTCGCAAGGGCAACTCAAAAGCCCCACAAAACTTCACACAGTCAATTATTTTGGATTAAATGAGCCTGTTTTTATCCACCTCCTCACTGTGTTTCCTCACTGCAATCCTGTGGCCGCCGTCCATCTGCGTAGTGACGTTCACTCTGCCTAATGTGGCTAACGTTAGCTGGACAGAATTATCCATGTGTGTCCTCATGTGTCCTTACTTTCTCAGACAGGTGCTTCATATCCCTCACTCCTGTAACTGTCCATGCTGGATCTGTCCCCGTTGTTTAAAAAGCAAGCACAGGAAGCAAAATAAGGCATCAGCATGACTGCATCCAGCTAACCAGGCCTTCCTGGTGTACCAGAGAGAAGCCTCGCACACACTGCTTCCCTTTCTCGCTAACCTGCTGTCTGACTGCGACGTCAGGTTGATCTGGTTGACCTTTCGGATTAGATTTGAGGACGCTGATTGGCAAAATTTTATGTCATACGTTCATATCTTTGGCTAAACTGCTACACAGACCTGCCTCCTGTGGGAGGTTTCGCCGTCGACTCAGAGCTGCTGAGACCTGCAGACAGGCGGAGGGGATGTGTAGGAAAAGCATATATGTTGCAGATGATTTTCTATCATATTTTACACATATTACTGGGTGCACTCCATATTTCAAACACAAAAATAATTCATTTAATTTATTAGTAGTAGTAGTAGTAGTAATGTTTTGTTTTTGTGGCTCAAGGGGGGGGGGCGCCCTAGCGCCCTCTATTGACCAGCCGCCACAGCTTTCTTGGTTAAACAAGAATTAAAATCAAAGAATACATTAGAGCATCTCAGCAGAAGCAGAATATGTGCACATACACATATTCATCTTACAGCTGCCTGGACTGACCCATCCTGTACTTCACTCTGACACACTTGACAGTAATTTTGTTTCACAGGAAATTACCTTAATTCATTGAGTTCCAACTCAATGAAATGAATTAGGGTAATTGTCAGGGGAATAAGAAACAAAACACAAACCAAATAAGTCAGTCTCAGTCAGGGGACACACCAAATAGACCTGGGGATAATTCGACCAGATTTCTAATGTAGTTGACCCAAACAGAAAGATAACAAACAGCAGCATGATGCTCCAACAATTAAAAAACAGCAGCCTAGCTAGCACTGAGGATACTGAGGTATTATACTGCATTTTATTTAATTTTATTGTGAATTTGTGGGATTTAGCAACCCGGGTTGATTAAAAACTTCCACATGGTGGACATTTTATCAGCTGATTCCAGTATTCCAACTGTTCTTTAAGTGTTCCAACAAAAAGAACATGGAGCTGTTTTAAGCTGCTGATCAGTTCCACTCTTTGTACAGAGAGCGGTAGCCGATATGAGTTCTCTGTGAACTGCTGCTGCTTCTCGGTGGAATCTTAGCGTAGAGCGGAACATCTGAGGTCAGGATGCTTTTTACTAGGAAATGAGAACTTGAGATATTCTGTATCTGTCCTACGGACTAGCCTACTGAGGCAGTAACGGGGACGGTAAATGAGAGACCAGCGGCAGAGTAAGCAGAACATGAGTGGACTTACGAGGTTACAGAGCTCAGAGGCTGCTCTCTGATCCATCTCCTCGGTGGGGACGGCATCTCCCCGAAACCCCCGATAAACTCCCGCTCCGACTGTGTCCACGATCCCAGTCCTGTCTGCCCCCCTCTCTCTCTCTCAGTGTCTATGTCTAGCTCTCTCGACTCCTCCTGCTGAACCGTCATCACATGAGCGCTCACACAGACAGAGGCCGAGAGACATTAGGCATGAGCAAGGAGAGAGAGAGAGCTATCGCTCTCACCAGCTGAGGTGAAATTCTGTCAAATTCAAGTTTGCTTTATTGACATGAGTATCATTTAACATCGTATTGCAAAAGCAGGTTGTACAAGGTTACAGCGGTCTAACACATGGTCCGCATATTATAGCTACATTTATAGACACAAACTTGCCTACACTATAGCCTACAGCTTCTGTACAATCCTACCCTCATATACTATAAGGAATTGGTTGTGATAATGTGAGAGAGCCATGGAAGATGACATAACCAAAAGGAGTCCGAATTCGAAGGAGCTCAGTAGTTTCATGCATTGAGGTTTCTCCTCAGGCTGTGACTTGCTCTGACAGATTCTGCTGCTTCCATTCCAATGTCATTTCCCAGAAGTTACTCATGGATTTTGTTTTGGTCTGAGTGTGTCCAATCTGTGATATTTGAGTTTTATTTTGGTAAAGAACTTGGTTCTTGTGTCTTTCTACAGGCTGCAGTGTGGCAGGAAGTGTTGCTCCATCTCTATCGCTTGTTGTTGGCAGATCTGACTCAGTTTGTCTTCTCTGGCTTGTCAGGTTTGTCTGTGTCCAGCAGTCTCAGTGGCCAGGCTGTGGTCAATCAGTCTGTATTTGGTTAACAGGCTTTTCTCACTCTGTGTTCTTGTCTTTGTGTTCTTGTGGTCATGTGAAACGGCATCAGTCAAGGCTCAAGTACTGTCAAATACTGTCCTAATGTGAACAAATGTCCGCATCTATTCAAGACAAGTGCAAAATCTAAGTGGCACATTGCCAAGAAATTTCATGAATCAGACATCAAAACACAGCACTCCACTGTGCAGTGTCTGTGACAAAACAATCTCAACTTAGGTCCACTTACTAGCTTGGAACAATATCACACACAGTCTTCATCGTTGCTCAGTTGTTGTGGAACTGTAGTTGTTGAAACTTTCCATTGGTTGAAGATTTTTACAAGTTCTCGTCCATATTGGCTTAAAACTTGATCGTGAAAGTTCATTGTTGACTTTGGAAACAGCAGTTTGACAAATCCATCTCAACTCAAGTTCCACTTACTCACTTGATCCAAAGTGTTCAAACCTGTCACACAAACTTGTTCTTTCTAAGAGTTAGATATATTGCAGCTAAATTTGTAAAGTTAGCATTTCTACTAAACATAATTGTTGATGTCCTCATGCTCAGTCTGTAATGCCGTTCTGACAGGTTGGTACGGCTGCACATGTAGATGCAGCGGCTGGTTACTCCTTGCTATATTTTTGTTTTGAATTGTTATTTTTTTCTGTCTTTATTGCTGAAACATTATTGAATGATGTCTGATTGGAGATGATTTAAAGGGCTAAGTCAAAATTGTTCAAATCGACTGGATCAGGAGATTTTGACTGTGGCAACGGCTGCGCATGTAGATGCTGTGGCATGCAGGCTAGCGCCCAGACAGCTGGGATAGGAGCTATGCTGGCCCAGTTTGGACTAAAGGCTGCTCCTGGTTAATGTCCAGTCTGGATGAAATGGGACTCAAGCTGGCCAACCAACAGGAAATCAGATACTGTTGTGGCCACATCTTTGCAGAGACCTGCTCTACCAACATCCCGGATCAAGCACTCAACGGGCGGACCGTGTTGCGTGCTGAAGGAGCGCAAGACTCCAGCAGGATGAGGGGAGGCGGACTCTGTGTTTACATCGATGGTGCTTGGTGCTTAAATGCAGTCAAAGTGGATGGACACTGTTTCCAGATGTTGAACATTTTATGTGAAGATAACAACCATATTATTATCTTCGCTGTTTTGTTGCTGATGTCTTGCATTCCCCCAGACACAAATTTAAAAAATGCACTGAATTATTTCCTGGGTGTATCCGTGTATGTATATATGTAAATAACTGTAGGATGTATATATTGTATGTGTGTAGCATGAAGGACTACTAACTTATTTTTGTTGTACAACCTTGTGTTGTATAATGATAAATTAATTACCTTGTACCTTGCATAGGCACACAGGAGGAGAAACTTCCTCTGAAACTGAAAAAATTGGATGTTTTACAGAACGATGATGGAGTTTGTAGTTTTTCAGTTGGGAGGTTTCATCAGAGGATCTGACTGTGGGATAGGGTGGTCCATATAAGTATAATAATATGATGGTCAGCCACTAGGACTCTCCAAGAATACTAAGTTAAAAATGTTGGTTATTATTATATTAGCCTGTTAGTATTTAAGAGACTATTAAGTGTCCTGCCTTAAAAATAAAATGACTGTTGCGGTTAGTCCATAAACTGTAGCACCATGGATGTATTTTCCAGTCTGCGGCACCCAATGAATAAATCCTCTGTGTGATAGTCAGCGTAAGCCATTTTGAAAATAGATGTGTCCATGCAGGCTCATTCTCCAGAAATAGCCGTTTATTTGTCGGTAGTGACTAATAACTGAATTTAGCTTCACTGAGCAGTCTACTCAGCAGTCACACATTTACTGTATGCAGACTTCCTCTACTCTAACCTCTTTTTCTTTGACCTGGGACACGTTCAAATGGGCTATCACTGCATCATAACACTTAAGTCAAATTCAGCGTATGTGAACAATCCACCTTGAATAAGAGCAGCCAAGGCCAGTGGCTATTGAGTGAAAGGGACAAACTCTTAGCAGGGCAAAACTACCAAACCAGAGACTCAGAAACTATAACAGAATTTAAAAAGGTCTGTTTACTTTGAACCCATAACTGTGGATTATCCAGATTAGCAGCGACACTTACTGGAAAGAAATGTTAATTTTCAAATGTCCTTTTTCAGTGCAGTGCAGAGTATTTTTCATGTAAATGTTCTACAGTTAAAGACTCTTGGATCTTAGTGCTGTGTTTGACACCATTGACCATCACATCCTATTACAGAGACTGGAACATGTAATTGGTATTACAGGAATCGCACTAAACTGGTTTAAATCCTATCTATCAGATCGATCTCAGTTTGTACATGTTAACGGTGAGTCCTCCGTGTGCACCAAGGTTAGTCACGGAGTTCCGCAAGGTTCTGTGCTTGGACCGATTCTGTTTACCTTATATATGCTTCTTCTGGGCAATATTATTAGGAAACACTCCATAAACCTTCATTGTTATGCAGATGATACCCAATTATATCTATCGATCAAGCCAGATGAAACTAACCAGTTCGCTAAACTACAAGCATGCCTTAAGGACATAAAGACCTGGATGACCTGCAATTCTCTGATGTTAAACTCAGACAAAACTGAACTTATTGTACTTGGCCCCAAACACCTTCGAGACACATTATCTAAAGATATAGTTACTCTAGATGGCATTGTCCTGGCCTCCAACACCACTGTAAGGAACCTCTGAGTTATCTTTGATTTGAAAAAAAATTCAAGGACTGCCTTCTTTCACCTACACAACGTTGCAAAAATCAGGCACATCCTGTCTCAAAATTATGCCGAAAAACAAGTCCATGCATTTGTTACTTCTAGGTTGGACTCTCCAGTTGATCCAGAATGCTGCGGCACGTGTACTGACAAGAACTAGGAAAAGAGATCATATTTCTTCAATATTAGCTTCTCTGCACTGGCTCCCTGTAAAATCCAGAATAGAAGTTAAAATCCTCTCCTCACCTACAAAGCTCTTAATGCACCCGCTACCCCCAAACCGCTCTCTAAACCTCTCCCTCTCCCTCTCCCTCTCTCTCCATCTCTCTCTACGAACCTTTCTCTCTCTCTCTCTCTCTCTTTCTCTCTCACAACCTAACACGGCAGCGGCGGATGGCCACCCACCATTGAGTCTGGTTCTGTCCAAGGTTTCTGCCTCTTAAAGGAAGTTTTTTCTTGCCACTGTCACCAAATGCTTGCTCATGGTGGGATTTGTTGGGTCTTTGTAAATAATATTATAAAGAGTATGACGAGTACGTAGACCTGCTCTATAGGAAAAGTGCATTGAGATAACTTCTGTTATGAATTGGCGCGATATGAATAAAATTGAATTGAATAGAAGTGAGAGTACAGTGATGAGTATCAAACCTATCACCAGCAATGAGTGTTGAATGATAAACTGCTTCTAATGGGTTCAGAGTGGTGCCAGCTGCATTTCCATTTATTATGTCCCCATATTCCAGTACAGAAAGAAATACTGACTCGATGGTCCTTGCTCTGCTAAATGGTGGAAAGCCAAATTTTTTTATAAGAACGTGTTCTCATTTGACTGCAAAGTGAGTCCCAATAGCCAATATTTGGGTGTAGTTTTTATGGGCTTTATCAAAGATCGCCAGCTGCTGCGAGACACAAACAATAAGGTGTTCCACCATTGCTGTTAGAAATAAGTTGTTATGTAGCTGTTACTATGTGTGACGTCGTTTGTTATGATTGGCCGAACTGATCTTACTGCAGGCAAAAACAGGAGAAAATTTACCTGGGAGCAAACAAAATAAATGCCACATTTAAGCAGAGTGAAATTTCACCTTTGTCATCCATGTTTTTAAATGTAAATTTTAGGTTGTTATATAAGTTACAATGAACCTTCACAGGTTTATAAATTCTACATTAAAACCAACTTGAAGTTTCATAAAAACTCCATAGCTTTTTTTGCTAGTACTTCTATTCTTGTGTGCACTGACGTAAATGTGAGCTGCTGTAACAAAAGAGTTTCCCCTCGGGGATCAATAAAGTATTTCTGATTCTGATTCTGATCCTCCTCTTGTACAATACACCAGTTGAGTCTAAGCATTCAAAGGTATTTGAGTCCTGGTCACAGAAAGTGCCCCCTTCTGTTCAGAGCAGTGTAGCCATTTTATATGTAAGAGATGTTTTTCTTGGTGCCAAGCACGCCCATATAATCTGCTGTCTGTGCCTCCCTTGTGCTGCTGTAAGGGGGGGTAAAGGCTCCAAGGTTGAGGGGTGTTAGGGGGGCTTTTGGCCCACAAAAGACTCCTTTGTCTCCATGAATAGTGCCATGAACAGAGAGGTAAAACGAGCCTGCACCAGTCACCCTCACAGGGGTAAACATGGCATTGTGTAAGTCCTGCCCCCCTCACACCCTTCTCCTCACTCCGTCTTTGCCCTGCGAGCAAGGGTGTAGGTTTCATTTCAACATTGGGGGGAACACGTGGGGTGACTGTGGCGTAGTGGTAGAGCAGGTCGTCCACCAATCGGAAGGTCGCAGGTCGTCCACCAATCCCAGCTTCCGCCAGCCCACACGTCGCAGTGTCCTGAGTGTGTGTGAATGCGTTACTTTCTTTCAATTGATGAGCAGTTGGCACCTGCCATCAGTGGGTGAATGTGATATGTAGTTGATGCAATTTTATTGGTCGGACAAGACTAGAAAGGCACTATATAAGTGGACAGTCCATTTACCATGACATAAGCGTGGGGTCTTTTTCAGAATTTAAGTCATTAAACTGGACATTGATCATTACATCTCTGCAATACTTGAAATAATTGTGCAATATCCTGTGTTGATACTCCTGTGCAATATGCTAGTTTTTCCTATTTATTGATAATGATATTTATTCATACCTCTATTACTGCTGTGCAATATCCACCGTCTCATAATAATCTTAATAGGCTACACTTAACTTGACAGTACATGCACTACTACTTATTACTTATGTTATTACATTGTATTATTATACCGTATTATCATCATCAACCGGTAAACCCTCTTGGTACTTCACACTTATTTTATACTTATACCCACCTGGTACTTAATTTATTTTCTGACCTGTATTATAGTGAATTGTATTATATTTTTTGCTAGTACTTTCCTGTGTGCACTGCCGTGACAGTGAGCTGCTGTAACAAAGAGTGTCCCTTCGGGGATCAATAAAGTATTTCTGATTCTGATTCTGATTTTCATGCACCAATTGTGTCAATTTATTAATTGTGGTTTTATTTGTCCAAGTTCTGTCTGAGATTTCTGCCTCCAACTCAATACAGTGGAGGTGCTCACAGCGCTCAAATTTTAAAAAATTAAATAAAAAATTAGAAGCAACTTACTCATAGAGACTTTTTCTTTCCTGCAAATATTTGCAGAGCTGAATTTCATAATAATTTGAAACCTACGTTGTTTACATCTATGTTAGCTTGCTGGCAGTCTTCCTTTCTTGCCTTTGCTGGCTCACTGCCACATTTCTTGGGCCGTTACCCTGCTCATAAAAACTCCATAGCTCTATAGCACTACTAGTGGTCAAAAACCCCACTGGGTACTTTTACATAATATTTTATACACAAGTCATATGTTTGTTTCAGTTTTGAAGTTCTAGCATCCTTGCACTGCATTGAAAAAAAGAGTCAAGTGCACTTGTTAACAAATTTTCTCACGATTCGAGTTTGGCAATCCATCACAGTATATATCATATCTGCTGCACTGCAATGCAAAGATAATGTACCTTTCACCAGAGAAACAGTTTGCAGTTGAACATGCAGATTGAACTACATTCATATAATAGCAATAATAAGTAAAACAAGTTTTAAAGGGGCACTTAACTGATTTCATACATCAAGATACAAAAATATCAGCCTGTGAAAATAGTTGTATAATGTCTTCTGTGGCTCTGGAGGAGCTTTGTGAAGTCTGAGAAAATAATCCTGATGTCAGTGATGGTATCAGGGTGATCATCAAGGGTTAGAGACAAATTCTTAATAGAAAGCCTGCATTACAAACTGGAGGTGGAGTTTGAAAGAGCAGAGTTAGAAACTAAAGGGCAATCCAACGCCTTTTGAACACTTGCCCATGTCATGGAACAGATAGTCTTCCATTTGATCGTAACAATCCACACTGACTCTGAGATGTGTGTGATGTGTTACTATGAACAATATGGAAATGAAGTGAAATCAGTGGCTGCCTTGGAAAGTGGGACAACTTTCAACAACAACTCTCTTTGGAAAATGGTCAGCAGTTTTGAAAAGTACATGTGATTTGTAGCAATTGGGCTAAAACACATTTAAGGTTGGCCAACAGAGGGAGTTGGCAGTGAGAGGGAGGGTGGAACACATGAGGAACAGCCATGACAACAAATTTAGGTTAGGTTAAGATTCTGTTGTCATCAGAAAAAGAAATCAAGCTGAACATGAAACCTTGTCATACATCTGGAACTCAACTCAGGCTGTTGGATGGGTATACTGGCCATTTAAACTCTAACCTGCCAGACAAACACACACACTGAGAGGTGGCTCTCAGACTAATGGATCTCTGTTTCCTGTCACACATGTGTGTGACTCCTATTCCCTCTTCTTTTTAATCTATCTCTTAAATTTCTCTCTGCTCTTTTTTCAAAATTTTCTTCTTCTCACACAAGCCATCAGAGTGATTTTCCACATTCCTGCATTTTCCTCTCCCTTGCTAGATACTCTTTTACCACTCACACATGCAAAATGGCAATACGTCATTGGGGAGGATATATTAGCAGGAGAAAGATGCCTCTCCCACACACACACAAACTCACGTATACACACACACTCTCGGTCTGAGAGCAGCAGATTACAAGCTCCAGCAGTCATCAGTAGAAAGGTCAGGCCTTCACTGTGTCAGCAGAGACAGACTGGCCTAATTCGATTCCTCCTCGTCAACTTTCAGGGATACATATTCATTATGAACTCCTCTTGTCCTCAGAGAGCCACTGAAACTCTGTCTCTCTATGTCTCGCTCACTATTAGAGAGACAGACAGAGAGATGCTGAAAAACTGGAGCTGCTGTCAATGACCAGAATAGCTCCATGAAGTCGAAAGTGGATCATTCATCTCAAGGACAAATGGGCAGAGGGACAGTGTTTGAATGGAGACACTCTCAGCTTCTTTTATTGTACATTTAGATGGAACTGACTGAAGATGTTTGCTCAATGAGTGGCAATGCCTGAGGACGGTGATGTCGATGAGTTAGTAGGCCAGATTTCAGTTCTGGTTGGTTTGGTGACATCTGTGGTTACTGGTGGTAGCAGCATATGTGTTTTAATAATACAGACTTCAGTTGAAAATTACTCGTGTATCTCCCATTGGGGACAGAAAACACGCCTAAAGCAGCTACTCTGTCAGAAATTCAACAGAAGAAGAGCAATATTTTTACAGTGCACCCGAAGAAGCTGTGTGCCATGCAGACCCAGGTCCTCCCAAGAACAATGACACCATCCATCGGTCAAATGCCTAAGTACAGCCCATGTTTACATTTACCTGTGAAGGACCTCAAGTGGCTGTATGAATTATGACTCTTGTCTGTCAAGAGCAAAGATTAAAGTGGCATGACATTGTTATAGAGCCATAAAACGCTGTAGGAAGGAGGTCGATGTTGGAGGGTAGATTGATGAGTTGACAAAGTGTGTGTCTTTCGAACTGGAGATTGCTGTTTGTTTCTATTTCCTACCAACAGTCAGCATTGGTGTCATCAACCAATACCATGATCAACCATGATCATTCCCTAAACTTTACCAAGTAGTTCTTCTTTTAACCATGATGACGAAGGTTTTCTAAACTTATTTTGACCCAAACCACAGTGTTTCCCTGAACTTAACCAAATAGTTTTTGTGCCTAAACCTAACCAAACCTTAACAATAGTAATGGCAGATCAGAAAATGGTCGTATCATTTTTGTAACAGGAAATTGTAACAGATTTGGAAAGCACTGACCAGCGATGTCATCCCACTGATATGGGAGTCAGATCATTTTTAATAGCAAACACAAAATATCTATTTAGTACTGTAGTTTTGAAGGCTGGTTGAGATTTCGATTGTACCAAAGCATACTGAAACTTAGTGTCTTAATTATTAATTATTTATTGGTATCGTAATTTTTATAGGGCTGCAACTGACAATTATTTTCATTATCAATTAATCTTCAGATTATTTTCTCAATTAATCGATTAATCATTTGGTCTATAAAAAGTCAGAGAATAGTGTGAATGTTTCTCAGAGTACAAGGTGACATCTTTAGATATCTTGTTTTGGCCAACCAACAGTCCAAAACCCAAAGATATTCAGTTTACTATCATAGAAGACTGAGGAAACCACAGAATAGTCATACTTGAGAAACTAGAACCAGTGATTTTTTGGCCATTTTTGCTTAAAGCCACTGCCGAACGAAATCCACAATAGCCTTCTAACTATGTAATTAATGGTCTTATGTACATAATAGTAAGCATCTAAGTATTAGTAATTAGTTTCAATCCAAATTCGAAATATTGTCATTTAAATTTTTGTACACTTTCCTGATATTGGGTTTGAACTGGGCGTGGTTATGCTCTGATATTTATTACTGATATTTATTGTGAAAATTACGCAATTATTTCCGTGAACCAAATCCAGGACCCACATAAACAGTTGCAGCAAAACCTCTTGGCTCCCACTCAATCTGCCTCTTTGAGTCTGAGCCAACTCGTCTCTACTTAGCCTTTTGCAGTTAGCTAGCTAACCATATATCGCCTATATTTGATATCTCTCTCTCTCTCTCTCTCTCTCTACTCTTTCCCCAATTTTGCTCTCTATCATTATTTTATTTTCCAACTGCGGTGGACTCCGCTTGTAGAGGAGGGCCCTCATGAGGGTTAAAACCCGCAGAGAATTTGCAACCTGGTGAAGATGGTCACAGGCAGCCATTCAGCTATTTACACCCCACACGAGCGTCGTGCGCAGGTGATTGTTGGCAGCCGTGGGTGTTTAGTTTAGGCCGCGGGAGTTGAGTGTCAACCGAGGGAGGTTATTGGTGTTGAGCATTGGCTGCAGTTATCTATTTTCAGCCGTTGTATGGCACTAGCTAATGCTACAGAGCCATCATTTTGCATTACATTCATTCATTCAGAACAAATAGGGGCATATTCGCTAACTATTCTACTCAGGAGTAATATGGATGGCAAAGCGTTTTGTAACTCACCATTCAATGACCAACTGAAATGAAAAATTTTCAGATGGAGGGCTGACATAGGCGGATCCAGGAAGGTTCATCCAGCACTGATTAGTCCAACTGTAAAGAGCTCTTGTTGCTGCTGTGTATGACACTCTTCACTCACAGCTTGGATTCATAATTTTCTGTGTGGAGAAGATTTCTGACCAGTGTCAAAAAATAGAATAATAGGATAAATATACGGTGTATCAGCGTGTGGGGTAGAGTACTCTTGACTGCTAAAGAGAGCAGATGCATTTTTAGTTAAAATTCTGGACGAATGGAGATGCAGACAGCAGACAATGTCAATATACAGTAATGGTCGACCTGACACACACACACACACACACACACACACACACACACACACACACACACACACACACACAGCTGAATTCCCTCACAGTGCAACTCCCCAAAATCAGACATGCCCAGGAGTAACCACAGAGAAAGGGCACCCATACCAGCTGGGACTGGTGTGTGTTGTTGTATGTGTTGTTGTTGGGACATCAATCTGTTTACACAGTCACATTGTGGGGACTCGCCTTCCTTTTGGGGACAAAACGGCTTAATGTAAATCATACAATTTTAGGCTGAAGTCTTGGTTTAAGGTTAGGGTTAGGTTAAAAGAGAGGCGGTCTACGGGTTAGAATTGGGCAAGTAGTGGTTATGGTTAGGGTAAGTCTCCAGGAAATGAATGTAAGTCGATGTAATGTCAACTGAAGTGGTGGAAACACGACTGCCTGTGCGTGTCTGTCTGCATGTGTGTGTGTGTGTGTGTGTGTGTGTGTGTGTGTGTGTGTGTGTGTGTGTGTGTGTGTGTGTGAAGCTGAGAGCCCCAAGAGTTAGAGAGGAATGGTATTTATAGGTAGCAATTCACTTGCAAGGAAAAGACCTGCAGGGTTCAAATCACACAGAGGTCTATTAAAGAGAAAAGCCTACAGGTGCAAGAAAGAAAGAAAAAAGATAGATAGAACAAAAGAGAGAAAGAAAGAAAGAATCTTGTGAAATCCAAATAAACTCTTTCTTGCTACTCAAGGAATTTATTAAAAGTAAAACAAGGATCCCAGATTCAAATGACTATGGGAAGAAAAAGTAGGAGTGATGTTTGGAAGTCCTAACTGCCTCAGAGCACCTTGGTAGACGAGGTTCTTGTAAAACTGTCTTGCTGGAAGGCATAGCGGTGTAAATGACCAGTACAGGTTTATGAAAACATTCAATAAATAGTAGATATGGTGGTGAGCATAGAAACGGAGTATGTCCTCGGCGGGAGCTGGTGTTTTAAAGGCTGGAGATGGTGAGGATGAGGTCAGACAGGAAGGAGAACAGAGTGATTGTGACCCCGGCTTCCCTCATACTCGCCTGTCAGTTAGCACTCTCAGCTTTCCCCTGAAAACAATCAAGTTTTTATAAAGCTGAGGTGGCCTGTCATTTCCCAGAGTGCAACCTGAAATGTGACCCCACTGTTCACACATCCAACAACCCCCCAACACACACACACACTCACACTCAGAGGACTGTCTGACTCTGTGGATCTCAACCAAATGGCCACCACTGTGGCCCAAAGTTAAAGTTAAAACGTGAGTTAAACAATGTGGAAGAGACTGTATGTGGAGATGCAGTACCACTAACTACCACCGGATACTGGCTCCAAGAAATCTCTGACTATATTGAAAAGAATAACTTCTACCTCATGCTAAGAGATGGACAGCAGGGGCCTGGGGTGCTGAGGTGGCTCCAGCCTCCATTTCTGCTCTGTTCGTTTAGTCTCTCTCTTTCTCTCTGGATCCTTATTGTTAACCGTTAACCTTGTTTATATTTTTGGCATTGTGTACATTTTGGATATCTGTTATTGATATTTTATATTTGCACTCTTTATATTTGCTCTCTTTCCTACTTTTTTCCCCATTTCCTTCAATATAAGATAAGATAGAACTTTATTTATCCTATCACTTTTTCCATAAAGATTTAATAAAGATTTCATAAAGTTTTTGTTGATCACATCAGTATTTGATTACTTTTTAAATCTACTGTACTCTGCTGATAGCAAAATTCTAAGCACAGTGTCACTGTGTGTTTAGCATTTTGAGCAAAGAAGCCATAGTTTGTGTAATAAAGTGAATTTGTGAGAATCAGAGACTCCCCCTCCTCTACTTCAGTTTTTCAGCCAACAGATTGGTCTAACTTCCCACTACAGCATTATTATTCTTCACATTCTAAGCCATTGGCACTGATGATACAGATGTTGGGATACCAGCTACACATCCCACACACTATCAAATACAAACATATCAGCTCTGTTCTAAGCTGCAGTATTTAACCACATTCTTTCACCCATGTATGAAATAACTGGAGAGAGAGAGACAGACAGACAGAGAGACAGAGAGTGTTTAATCGGTTTGGTTGTAGCTGTTATTAGTGGTGGAAAGTAAATAAGTATATTTACACAAGTCCTATTTTGTCACTTTCTTAAGTATATTTCCAGTATTGTATGCTACTTTATATATCTACTCCACAGGGGGGACTTCTTACTCCACTACATTTACTTGACAGCTAAAGATATTTTTTAGAATAACATTTTCATCCAAAACATAGGATTAGTTTATTAGTTTATAAAACATGGTGACAACATAAAATGTAGTTTGAATCAGCTCCACCTCACCAAGCTTACCATTAAAATACTGCATACATGTTAATGCTTCAAACATACAATAATCTACTATAAAACTCTGAAAGGAGTCATTCTGCATATACTTTACTTTAGATACTTAAATGGTCGGTCTCCAGCAGCTCCTGAGAGACATATCTGGCTCTTTAGCTGCTAAATGCTCCACTATGCTCACCAGCTGCTCTCTGACTGTCTCTGTCTGCTGTTTGCTGCTGAGCAGCTCGTGTACAGCGGCTTTTTCAGAGCTTTTTCAAAAGCTGAAAACAGCTGCCTGCTGCTGCTGGAAACAAGGTTGATGAGAGTGTAGAAAACCAAAAATAAAATAAGCTATGAGACATTAAAAAGCTCCGTAGAGCTGAGGGGACCTGCAGAGTCAGTGATAATTCTCTGTGGGTTCATCACTATGAGCGACATCTTTCACATTACATATAGTAATTTCATCAATTTGTAATATAAAAAATAATATAAATATTGATTAGAGCAGCTTCAAGTAAAGTTTTGAATGCAGGACTTTAACTTAATGGCGTATTTTTACAACTCAGTATAAGTTTTACTAAGTACATAAATTATTGGAATACTTCTTCCACTACTGGCTGTACTGTACGTGTAAACACACAGAATACATTTTTAAAAGCTGAGAAGAAGCTGCATGTACTATTTTCCTTCAATGAACCATGCTGAAATTTGGACAATTATGGCCATTTTGGCACATTATTGATACAGAAGAATATGAATTTCAGTTTGCAATATGATTTTTATTTAAATTGTGTTGGGCCTCACCTAGCCTCACCATGTGTGAGGGACAAAGACAGGCCTACCTGGAAAGGCCAAAGCCTTCACTAAGAGGCTTGACTGAGAAACAAAGAACAGACAATAGGAAGTCGCCAAGCTGACACAACCGTTAATTCACACCTGAATGTGAAATTGAGACGACATCTCATTTGAACCATCAGTTGAATCTAAACAACGGACTCCTATTGGACGAGACATGCGAGACAGCTATGATGACACACCATTTCCACAGTAACCTGTTCACTAAAGGAGGCACATCCATCTCTCTCCATGATAACTGCCGTTACTACAAGAAGACGCTTTTCACGTGAGCTTTAATTTCCCTAGGAAGAGTCTTAACTCGCTGGATGAGAAACAGAGAGTTTTGTGTTTGCTGAAAACTTTTTGGATCCTGATCGTTTATTCCCCATAAGGATCCCATACCTGCAGAAGGAAGCGACACAGACTGACCGTTCCTTCACAGAGAGCAAGATCACCGCTGAACCCCTCTCCCTACCGACGTTGACCACTGTTTTCCTTTGCGGCCCCGAAAGCCATTGGACCCGGCTTCATCAGCGTTCGAGCCTGAGAGAAACTCCACCGGACAAACCCAACCAAACTGATGCATCAGTCGCTAGCCGAGAGCAAATTCAAATAAGAGGCTTGTGTCTGGGCAGAGATAGGTTTTATAACTGTGTGTTATTTTACCTAAATTTCATTGTTGTGAATTGTGCTTTGCTTTTTGAAAATGTGACGCTGCGCTCGAATTGCTGTGTGTTTCTCTGTGTTAAGCACGTTCCATTTTGTATCAGTGCCACGCTGTTGGGCCGTTTTAACCATGTTAGCTTTAGCCATTGTGGAAGCTAATAATGGTGCTTTATCAAGGTCCAGTAACACGGCCGTTGAATGAAAGTCTACTGCCGGATTACTGTGTGATAAAGGGACAACTATTACGCTTTGTCATGGCATTTGCCTGTGGTTATTGTGTGTACATGTTGTGATAATAACAACAGTCAGTGCTCAGATTCACCCTTCACTGTTCCCCTTTTAATGTACAATAGTGCCTTAAATATCAACATTTTGAGACTGTTTTTCACATTTGGTTATTGGTCCCTGATCCCGGAAGTGCCCCATAATTATTAATCTATATTAATAATTTTAATCATATTAATAATTGTATTAATATTCATAAATATATTTGATATTTCTGCTAATAACCAAACCTGCCCTACCTGAATCCCAACACTTCTAAAGCAAGCTGTTCTGGCCAGGACTGTATTTCCACTTTAGTTTTTGTGTGGGCAGCCTTTAACAGCACTCATTCCATCTATGACCCAGCCTGCTTTCATCAGTGTCTGCTACATGCCGGTAGGCTCACTGAGCCCCAGCACACTTATCAGCAAATCAATAATGCTTTTTTAAACCTAGAATCTGCCCAGTGCAGTTTTCCACCAATCAATGAAACTCAACTAAACTTCCACAGCCAGCTACAACAGCTATGCTTCAATCCAGAGGCCTTCACTTCCTGTCTCGTGTCCAACAATGTCCAAGCCCAGTGCAGAGTGCATTTTGAATTTGGCCAACATTGCATTAACTAGCAATTATTTCAGCTTCCAAAATGATTTCTATGTTCAATTGAAGGATATAGTGATGGGTAGGAAAATGGCTCCCAATTATATTAGTATATACTGTATACTATATGGGTCTTTTTGAAAGTGTTTTTGTGCTGAATCCAGCTAACCTTTTTTTTCTACGATATTATTGAACAAACTAGTGGGTTTTCATTAATATTTAAATTCTTGTCCTTCATTCATGTTCATTTGCACTTTACTCTGAAGTATGATTGTGAACGCATCAGTGTCCTTGATGTATTGGTGTATATATGTGGTAACACCATCCAAATTGACCTTTTTGTAAGTTAATGGATAGAATTCTCCATTCTGAGAGGATTTTCGTTTTATCCTCAAGGATTCTTGAAGAATCTACCCAGTAGTCAGTTACATCGTGGTCGGATGCAGTGAAGACAATTTATTCAGCACAAGCCGCAGACCTATCGGATAGATTTCTTAGTCAGAGATATAAAAAGGAGCGGATCGAGGCAGCAAGGGCATGTTATGATCAGGCGACCCAAGACGAAATTCTCGAGTCCAAAAAACCCCAAAAAGTTTCCAACACCCCAGTGAGTTCTACAAAGTGTTCACCATTGAATTCAAAAAAACATAATTCATAAACATTGGCATAGTTCAATTTATGCCAATGTATTGTAATGTATTGTAATGTAGCACATTTTTGAGGAACCACCCAGACCCAAGAATTTGAAAAATTGTTTGGTTAGATCTGACATGCATACAGCTGGGACAGTTACCCTACCCGTTCTTCCAGACGGTAATTACAAATAAGGAGATTGTGCCAAAAGCTTGGGCCCATCCGACATCCAGGACAAGGTCAAACTATACACCCCAGCCTGTCCACTATGTTCTGCTACTGCCAATTGGCTGCCCTCACTATGAGGGGGGCCCAGCTACCACTCAACAAAATCACGACTGTTTGCGGTCCTGGCTCCACAATGGTGGACAGCAGAAGCTCTACACATCTTCTGTTGCAGACTGGAAACTCATTTGCTCAGACTGCACCTGCAACATTTAAAACAAAACTTTCTCTTATTGTTTCAAAATGTAGCACTTGAAGCAGTTCAGCATATTTGATGAAGCTGATGTACTTGCATGATTCTTGCAGTTTTTGGATTGTATCAACATGGTTGAATGCACTTGTAAATCGCTTTGTGATACATTGGTACTGAAAAGGTGATGAGTCCAAAAAGATGGGGGGTTGTGAAAAATGGACTCCTCCAACTTGAGACTTTTTCTATATATTTTCTTAATACTTTGTCTTCCGCTGGTCTTAAAGAGGATTTTAATGTAAAGCCGTTAGGGTTAGCTCATTCTCCTAGAGTTCCAGACCTGTCACTGACTTATTTATAAGATATATTAGATTTGGGATGATTTTCGATTTGTTAAAATGTTTTCTAATAGTGTGGTTAGTCTATTTGAATTTTGTCTCCAAACATTTTGCCTATTAAATTTAGTCTGTTATGTATAGTTCTGTCTTGTTAGGCTGTACTTCTCTTTTTCAGAAATATATTTTTAACAAAAGAATTAAAAAGAAAAAAAGTTAATTTAAAAAAAAATTTGTGAGGAAAAAAGCAGCACTGTAATATGCTGCTTTTTTCCTTCATTGAATCTGTTATCCTAAGTAGAGGATGGGATGTGCACACAACTACTCTCTGTTAGAGTATATCAGGGCCTTGAGAAGTCTGAGAAAAGTACTATGTCATCAGGAGTTATTATTTTTGTGTCCGTTTGACTCGTTTTGTTTTGACAGAAAGCCTGCATTACAAACTATGTGCATGGAGTTTGAAAGATGGGTGTTTACCAGGTAGGAAGGGTCTAATGAAAGACACTATTGAGTTGCATTATGGGAAGTGTAAGATCCAGTGTTTTTGGAGCTTGACCTATACCAGGGACTAAAAGTCAGGATATGTAAACCATGAGGTTTAAACATCTTAAACAAATGCCAACTCATATAGTTAGCTACAAATGGGTTTTGACAAAACCTTATTTAACCTGTGTGGGCAAAAACAAAAGTCATTATTTTTAACATGGGCATCATCCTCCAACCAAATCCTCAAATCTCCTAGAAATTATATTTCTATATTACAAAATTATTTCCCCGTTTCCCATTTACGTTGTGATAATAAACATAATCGCTGCTTGGATTATGTTCAAAGGCAACGTTTTAGAGAGTGAATGCACTACATTTATCTGCAGCACTGGAGTCACATGAGGTAGTCGGGGTGGATTCAATTCAATTCAATTCAGTTTTATTTATATAGCGCCAATTCATAACAGAAGTTATCTCATTGCGCTTTTCCTATAGAGCAGGTCTAGACCGTACTCTTTATGTGGATGGCAGCAGTACAAAGTTCAGCAGTTTGATAGCAGAGAGTGGGGTTCACATGCTGAGTCCTGTCTGTGGTTTAGACAACAAAAACACTTTGGTTAAAGTTAGTGAAAGATGGTGGTTTCAATTAAATAAACATGTTGTGTCTCATATTTGTGTTGAACTTTACAGTCCATACACATAGCTGATGCTCTTATTCAGGAGATAGAGCTGTTTTCCTCCAAATAACTCACTACTTCCTTTAACGTACTGCCTCTGTTTAGGTTCAGTTGTTTCGGTTTATCTGTATTTTTAATATTTTTCCCCCCAGTTTGGAGTACCCAATCCCTACTAGTGGTCCTCTTGTCAGTAACGAAATGTTATGACTATAACTTCTGTTTCCCGAAAGAGAGGAATGATGTACCACATATGTACATATATACAGTTCGATAGCCGCTCTTCACCGAGCCCAGTTGCGCAGTGGGGCAACCAAGCATTGTTCCTTGTTCCTCTCCTTCAGGGAACAAAAGTTATAGTCATAACATTTCGTGTTTGTCACGTTCGTTTGCGAACGTGACAAACATTGGGAACATTCGTCACCTGAGAAGCATTTAACATTAACGCACCTAAACTGGGGGCAAATACCTGAGGTAACAAAAGTGCATTTGTGTGCATGGGGGCAATGTGCTTGGGAGACTATATCAGAAGAGTGCAATGCCTTTTGGGACTGGACCCCTGAACAGAACATGGCAGATGCCTCTTGGGCAACAACAGATGAGGGGCAGCAGTGTCTCCCTGCTGCTGAAGCCCCTCTCCACTCAGTCCCAGAGCTAGGAGGAGTGTGGTTTCTTCCTCCTAGGCGCTGAATCCCTCTGGAGGCCTAGCGGCAGCCCCTTGCTTTATGCTGAGTAGCACAGAGTTTGACCGGGTGATTGCAGCTATGTTTGCCACAAATGATTCAGTGGATGTATGAGCTCATAATTCATATATTAAATATTTTGCCAGTAAAAAAAGACCCATGTCTATAGGCAGTCAGTGGACCAAACCACTGTGAGGCATATGAGGGCGGAGGATGTAATCTTCCAAAACTTAAAAGCGCATTAGACTCGTAGTAGAGAACGAGATCTGTTCAAATAAATTTTATTTATATAGCGCCAATTCATAACAGAAGTTATCTCATTGCACTTTTCCTATAGAGCAGGTCTAGACTGTACTCTTTATAATATTAATTACAGAGACCCAACAAATCCCACCATGAGCAAGCATTTGGCGACAGTGGCAAGGAAAAACTTCCTTTAAGAGGCAGAAACCTTGGACAGAACGAGACCACTTGTGTACCACATACATTGACTAGACACTGACAGACAATAGAAGTTTTCTTTAAAAAATTGTATCAAAATTATTGCTAAGGGCATTTCAGTGGCCACTGGATATTGGTAGAGACATGTCCCTACCGTCCCTACCCAATTCTATGTCCTTGGTCACTAGTGGCACTGATGTCCCCATACCATTTTAAACATGAGAAATAGTACTTCCTTTTGGGACATGGACAGTTAGGTTGACTAACTGCCCATATCTTATTATACTGGCAGAGAAAGGCTAATTGACTTGCTGCCTATCAAATATCAATCACTTTTTTGTTTTTTGCCCAGATCTTTGTGATTATTTCTGGCCTGCACAAATCACTCGAAAAAATTATTCAAGCTCTTCTTAGATGTGACACATTTAATATATCGTTTACTTTTTCACCTTTGTGCAGGTTTTTAGTCACCTTAACATGTATCCAGAACCACCATTCATCTCAGCTCTTCACTGCAACACCAACTTTCAGTTGTAAAAGGTTGCAACTTTCAAGCAGAAGGATAAGGCAAGGCACGGCAAGTTTATTTGTATAGCACATTTCAACAACAAGGCAATTCCAAGTGCTTTACATAAAACATAAAAGCAACATAGGGCAATATAAAAAGACATTTAAAAACACTTAAAGAGTTAAATAGAAAATAAAAACAAGATAAAACATCATTTTTCAGCATCATTTTGAGACAGGATGTGCCTGATTTTTGCAATGTTACGTAGGTGAAAGAAGGCAGTCCTTGAAGTTTGTTTCATGTGGGAATTAAAGGATAAACCCTGATCAAAGATAACTCTGAGGTTCCTTACGGTGGTGCTGGAGGGCACGGCAATGCCAGTCATCCAGGTCTTTATGTCCTTAAGGCATGCTTGAAGTTTAGCTAACTGGTTAGTTTCATCTGGCTTTATCAATAGATATAATTGGGTATCATCCGCATAACAATGAGTTTATGGAGTGTTTCCTAATGATATTGCCTAAAGGAAGCATATAAAAGGTGAATAGAATCAGTCCAAGCACAGAACCTTGTGGAACGTGACTAACTTTGGACTCACCGTTAACATGTCCCGTGGTCCAATTCACTAAGCCTCACCTCCAATGCTACAAATAAGCTACATTTATTACATGTATCATTATCACTAAAGGAGGAGAGGAATAGCTAAAAATTTGACACACCGATCAGGAGAGGGAGAGAGAGAAGCCATTGCTAGCTGCTAAGCTAAAGAACGGTAGCTAGCAAAACTGAATAGCATGTAAACTGTGGGATTAGCGAGAAAGTCGTTAAAAGAGGGAGAGCGCTATGAGTGCTTGAGCAGAACTAGTGTACGTATAAATGTATAGCAGATAGTTAGTCACTATAATAAAGAATTGAACAAAATTAACTGTGATGAGCTAGAACAGCAAAAATATGCTACAGGTAACACACAAACAACAGTGACCAAAATGAGACAATACGCTTACTGGACACGACCTCGACAGCCAGCGGCGGAATGAAGACACGTCAGCACATCAGTGGTGTCACAGCCTGTCATGTTCTCACCAGCCACTACACTACACACACCGCACTCCCTCACCCGAGTACTAATTCCAATCACCTGTCACTCATTACACACCTGCACCTTATCAGCACTCCACTCCCCTATAAAGCACTATCCCTCACCTCAGTCAGTATCCGGTCTCGTTGAAACAAGGACAGATCTCCAGATCCTGCCTCCACAACGCCACGGACTCACCTACGTCTCTGCAGAACGCCTACTAGTATCCAGAACCTCGATCCCGGCTCCTGTCTTCTCCAGTCTTCCGTGTGTGTCGCTCCAGCTCCTGGTCCCGTGTTTCTCCAGTCTCCCAAGTGTGTCGCTCCAGCTCCTGGTCCCGTGTGTCTCCCGTCTCCCATGCGTGTTGCTCCTGTTCCCGGTCCTGTGTGACTCTGCTCTCCTGTGTGCATCCACATTACCCCAGAGCTCCTCTACCTCCAGTGAAAAGGACGGTATCATTATCTCCTTCCCCTATCCATACTCCTCGTGATTCAATAAACAATCTCTGTATCTTAACTGTGTCTCCGGTCTGTTCTGTCCGTAACAAGTGGTTAGTAGGATCAAATTGTGTCATGCTATTTGAATTGATTTTAAGTGGACACAGGAATAACAGACCCTGTATCTATGGAGGAACTAACTGCCTGTCTAATTTTCTAAATTTTGTCACTGAAGAAGGAGGCAAATTCATTGCAGGCCGTGGTAGAAAGAAGTTCGGAGGCTACTGACACAGGAGGGTTTGTTAGCCTGTCAACAGTAGCAAACAGGGCACATGCATTATTGTTTTTGGCAAGGATGTCAGAGAAGAAGTAGCGCCTTGCATTTCTCAGTTCTAAATTATAAATACAAAGTCTCTCTTTATAGATGTTATAATGAACTTGGAGATTTGTTTTTCACCACCTGCATTCAGCTTTACGACACTCTTTTTTTCTATTCTTTTCTATTCTATTAGTGAGTCGGTGTGTACATATGCAAAGACAATGTCTGACTCCGTAGTTTTCTCTGGGCCCCTGCCAAACCTGACCAGTGATGACATGTTTAGCCACATGTCCAGCAAACGATGTCGACATCAGATCTCTGTCATCTAAAGGTGTACTTGTGAACGATTTAATATCAGAGTATCATATTGACTTATTTTGTCTTATTGACACCTGGCTGGGTCAAGAATATGTAAGCCTAAATGAATCCACTCCACCCAGTCATATTCCACAGAATCCTTCATTATCAGACTATTGTTTAATAACTTTTTTCAATTCTATTCAATTTTTTTTTTTATAGCACCAATTCATAACAGAAGTTATCTCATTGCACTTTTCCTATAGAGCAGGTCTAGACCGTACTCTTTATAAGTATAATATTATTTACAAAGACCCAACAAATCCCACCATGAGCAAGCACTTCCTTTTAAGAGGCAGAAACCTCGAGCAGAACCAGACTCAATGATGGGAGGTTTAGAGAGAGAGAGAGCGTGAGAGAGAACTTTCGAGAGAGAGAGGGAATTAATAAAGTAATAATAATAGGAATGACAACTATAGGAATAATAATGACAGTATTAGTAACAGAGCCAATAACAACAACAGTTGTTGAGCAGGAATACGGGGGCAGCAGGTGGCCCACAACCACATATCCAGTCTCTGCAGCTCCGGAGGCAGAAGTACCTGCTGAAAGCGACAGAAGGAGAGAAAAGAGAAACGAGAAAGCACAAAACTACTGGAGAGAGAAGATGTCGAGTTAGTAACATGCAGTAATAGGATAAAAATGCATACAGATGGAGAGGGAGAGGAGAGAGGAAAGAGGTGCATCATGGGAAGTCTCCCAGCAGTCTAGGCCTATAGCAGCATAAGTAAGGGATGGTTCAGGACTCACCCAAGCCAGCCCTAACTATAAGCTTTAACAAAGAGTGGAGATGGTGTGTGCCTCCCAAACCCAAATTGGGATCTGATTCCACAGGAGGCTTTGTTACTGTTATTGCCATTATCATTCCTATTATTATTATTTTATTAATATTTATATTACCACTACCATTACATTATTGCTATTGCTTTTAAAATTCTATACTGGTGAGTCAAACTTCTTCTCCTCCTTTCCAATGCATGCAATTTCAAGCCAGTGTTTGTTGGAATCAGGAGAACTTACTTTGCTTGCCTTAGTGGATTTAGGTGCTGATGAAAATTTCATGGATGAAAATCCTGTTTCCCAGGCGGGAATAACTTTGGAACCTCTGGCTACCCCACTGAATGCTAATGCCTTGGATGGGAGACTCCTGACCTGAGTCACACATCAGACCAGTCTCATTCTCTCAGGAAATCATCGAAAGAAAATCTGGTTTCACTTCATCTCGTCTCTTCACACTCCAGTAATTCTTGGACAGCCCTGGCTCAGACTGTATAACCCACATCTTGACTGGTCCATTGACAAAGTTGTAAGTTGGAGCTCTTTTTGTCATTCTTCATACTTGCAATCAGCTCTCCCCCCTACTGCCAGTTTCAGTAATCCCAGATCTGTCCACCATTCCCAATGAATATCATGACCTCAGTGAAGCCTTCAGTAAACAACAAGCTCTTTCTTTACCTCCACATCACCCCTATGATTGTGCAATTGATTTACTCCCTGGAGCCCCCCTGCCTTCCAGTCGGATTTATAACTTGTCCCGTCCTGAAAGTTTCTATGGAAAAGTACATTAATGACTCCCTTGTAGCTTGTGTCATTCAGCCATCCTCTTCTCCTGTTGGTGCTGGTTTCTATTTTGTGTCCAAGAAGGATTGCACCCTACATCCCTGCATTGACTTTCAAGGCTTGAACAACATTACAGTTTAAAATAAGTATCCACTGCCCCTGATCAACTCTGCCTTCGAGCCCCTTCACAGAGCTACCGTCTTCACAAAACTGGACTTAAGAAACGCCTACCACCTGATCAGATCCGAGACAGAGACGAATGGGAAACCACCTTCAACACCCCCCTTGGTCATTTCAAGTACTTGGTTATGCCCTTCGGTTTAACCAATGCCCCTGCAGTCTTCCAGTCTTCCTTGTTAATGATATGCTCCAAGACCTTCTCAACCAAACAGTGTTAGTGTATCTGGATGACATCCTGATCTTCTCCCACAACATCACAGAACACGTTCAACATGTTTGACAGGTGCTGCAACGGCTTCTGGAGAACAAGCGGTTTGTAAAAGCTGAGAAGTGCAAGTTTCACGTCAGCTCAGTGAGCTTCCTGGGTTACATCATTGAAGGTGGGTACAGTTATCCTAAACAGATCATACACATACACCTCTAGTTTGGCCTTTAAAGACAACTACACACGGCGGAGAGAAAATTTAAAGCTCCCGCTTCACATGTTCCTTTGTTTCTGACCACGTGAGTTCATGCTCGTGCACGCGAGACATATGGAGGCAGAAAAAAGAAACATATACACATTCCTTTTGGCACACACCCAGACCTGCGCACACACACATACACACACACCCTTTGTTTTGTAGTTTAGTGTATTTAGAGTTAGTCTACACATTGAATGTTTTTGCTTTGTTTATCTTTTTAATAAATGCTTGTGTAAAATTATGCTGGCCTCTTTAATGTTGCACAAGAGTGAGTAATTTGCAACCTCTTCTATATTGAACTCCAAATCCTTCAACCTACTAGCTATCAATGGTAATTTTGGTTATGATATGTGTTATCTTTAAAAAAAAAAAAAAGAAGAAGAAATGCAGCCGTGCTAGTGTCATGGATCGTCGGTTTTGACGGTTTGCTGAACTTGAGCATGTTCTGAACTGAGCATTTTCAATAAAAACACTTAAACCAGGTTTTGCTGCTGTGTGTCTTAATGGGGGTCAAATGAAAGAATTTTACATTATTATTTAATTTCCAATTAATTATATTAGTTTAAGTTGGACAAACAAATCAATTTCACTTAGTTAATGTAATTATTTTATTTTAGCTGTATTTGACAAAAACTTGTTGGACTAACTCAATTCAATTATATTGCATGGATGTACTTAGTTTGAGTTGGGGCTACATATATACCTATATATGGAAATCCTGCTTGAATTGAGTTCATCCAGTGAGTTACTTTTTTGAGTGATGGCTAAGACTAGAAGACCATATTTTTGGCCAGGGACAGCATTCATTCAGTCCACCCCTGGTAATTCCTCTGTCCTTCCCACAGAAGGGACATGGGCAAGATAAGTAGGTGGGAGTGAAGTGACACAAACAGGTAGTGGAGAGGGAAGAAGGGAGGGAAAGAGCAGCCTCAGAGAGGCCAGCAAGACATCTGTCCCCATTCAAGAAAATAAGTACCAAAATGATTGGTAATTGTTTTGTTGAAATAAATATTTATTTTTACATCATTTAGAAAGTTTAACTCTGTTCTTTTTGTGGTACTTTCTTAGTACTGTTATCTTTTAGTCGGCTAATGCTAACAAAGTTAGCTACCTAACACTAAATAGCTACACAGAAAGAGCTATCTCTGTAACGTTGACATTAGCTGTCACTCTCTTATTTACCCCCTATATATAATCTCTCTTCTAGCAAAGGTGTGTTTGTTCAGTGCCATCTTCATGTTGTCACAATGAATCTTTAGTTACATGCCTGTAACTTTTAAGAAATCACTTTAAACATGAAAAAATAGTAGACTGAGAGCATAACCATAGGTAGCTATGCTAATAGATAACTCTAACAAATGCAAACTAATGTAACATAGCCCTTTCATGTTACTTGTGTTACTGTAACTAACAACGACATTACGATAAATTTTTTTTTACATAATTCACCCAAATTCTGTTGATGTCACTTCTTTTTTTTCATCTTTGTTAATGTTAACATACAACACAGACAGAAAAAACAAGATTCAAACATTTACTTATCGCTATATTAATTGAACAAAATGTCATAAGTGAGGCCAGCCTCAGCATTAAGTCAGAAATTACTCAGCATCTTCTCCTTGCCCTGGTGCCCTGTCTTGGATCCACTGTAATAAAAACAGTGTACAGTGATCAAACAAATAATTTGAAACTCGAAACTCTTGGAACACATTTTTTATGGTGGGGAAGAATGTCAGCTAAAAAAGGGGAAAAACTATAGCAGGGAAACTCGTCTTCTGGTATTGCAGGAAGTGAAATGGGGGGAAAGCATAAGGAAAGTCTCTAAGATATGACACAAATCCACCTTGTCAGATCACAAGATAGGGAGGCATGATCGTGGTCCCCATCCAAACAGGGCTATCACCTTGAAAAAGAAGAGGCATTAGTTAATTACATTGGGTGGATGGCAGAGCATGGATTTCTGTAAACAAAAAGTGTAATAAGTGTAAAATGATCAAAAACAAGTTTATTAGCCTGCACTATGGTGGTAAACGCTCCACATAAGCACTGGGCAGATGGATACACTCTTGTTCACTAAGAAATAGTTCCAAAATGTACACATAACACCCCTTAAAACCACAAAAAGTTGTTTTCAGAAATCTGTGTGTATACAGATTAAACAAACAATATACAAAATGTTAACCAGTGAGCTTTATAAGAGATCTACACCACAGACTTCAACTACCACACAGAGTCCTGCCACCTTCAGAAGTTTTTCAATGACTCTGCTGTGGTGGGATGTATCAGCGGTGGTGATGAGTCTGAGTATAGGGCTGTGGTGGGTAACTTTGTCTCATGGTGTGAGCAGAACCATCTGCAGCTCAATGCGACAAAGTCTAAGGAGCTGATTGTTGATCTACGGAGGGCCAAGGCACCAGCGACCCCGGTTTCCATCCAGGGGGTCAGTGTGGACATTGTGGAGGATTACAAGTACCTGGGAGTACACATGGATAACAAACTGGACTGGACCAAGAACACTCAAGCTGTTTACAGGAAGGGCCAGAGCCGCCTCTATTTTCTGAGGAGGCTGAGGTCCTTCAACATCTGCCGGACAATGCTGAAGATGTTTTATGAGTCTGTGGTGGCCAGTGCTATCCTTTATGCTGTTGCATGCTGGGGCAGCAGGCTAAGGGTAGCGGACGCCAACAGACTCAACAAACTGATCCGTAAGGCCAGTGACATTGTGGGGGTGGGGCTGGACTCTCTGGCAGTGGTGTCAGAGAGGAGGATGCTGGCCAAACTACATGCCATCTTGGACAGTGTCTCCCACC
The DNA here is from genome assembly GCA_027580175.1 of Siniperca scherzeri. Classification (NCBI taxonomy): domain Eukaryota; kingdom Metazoa; phylum Chordata; class Actinopteri; order Centrarchiformes; family Sinipercidae; genus Siniperca; species Siniperca scherzeri. The sequence continues at coordinate 32,612,963 of CM050848.1, forward strand.
CACTCCATGACGTGCTGGTCAAGCAAAGGAGCACCTTCAGCGGAAGACTCATCCCCCCAAAAAGCACCACAGAGTGCCACAGGAAGTCATTTCTGCCTGTGGCCATCAAACTCTTTTATCTCCTCCCTCTAAGTGTTAGTCTGTAAGACCCTTGGTCACTAAACTGGACATTGATCATTACATCTCTGCCATACTTGAATAATTGTGCAATATCCTGTGTACTACTCCCGTGCAATATTTAGTTTTCCCATGTTAGTTTTTCCTATTTATTGACATTGATATTATATACCTCCATTACTGCTGTGCAATATCTTAATAATCTCAATAAGCTACACTTAACTCGACAGTACATGCACCACTGCTTATTACTTATTACTTATTTTATTACATTGTATTATTATACTGTATTATCATCATTAACTGGTAAACCCACTTGGTACTTCACACTTATTTTATCTTATACTTATACCAACCTCGTACTTAATTTATTTTCTGACCTGTTTTTATAGTGTTTTATAGTGTATTATATTTTTTGCTAGTACTTTCTCCTGTGTGCACTGACGTAAAGGCGAGCTACTGTAACAAAGAGTTTCCCTTCGGGGATCAATAAAGTATTTCTGATTTAGAGATGCCGGTAGATGTATTTTTTTCATTTTGGCCCCAAAAGCGAGTTTGGATAGTGCCAGGCAAGCCGTTTACCATGTCCTGACTCGATACTGAACGCACAGACATGTAACTGAGATCAGTCTTCTTGTTTCACAGTCAGAAAGAAGGATATAAGAGATTTGTTTCTTTTGCTGCTATTTTCCCCTTGCTCTAAGTGAAATTAACTGTGACAAAATCTTCCATGCCATCGGGGACTGGGACAATGGATTAGTGAGGCTGCCCCCTAAAACACAAACTGTTTGAGTGTGTGTTTTTTACTTTTACATCTTATTGTTGTTTGAGTTTGTTGCCAAGTTACCTTGTAGTCTCAAACTGTTTATATGCAACATTTCAAATAGGACCATTCCCTGCTGCAAAGATAGGCAGAGGTACCTAGATTACACACAGGCACAGACGGCAAAGAAGAAAGAGAGGGTGATAAGGAGTGGGGGAGGCTTTGTTCAAATGAAATAGTCACAGAAAGGAAAATGAGTGAAGAGTGGAGCATAAGCCATTCATACTACCATAAAAGACACAGTAAAAAGATCCCTTCCTAACAAAGCAGCTCAGGCCGAAGTCAATCAGCCAGACTTGTAGGATGCTGTTGTCCACTTTGATGTCCCACTGAATATGTGCTTTTGACTCAAGGTCAATGGCTGTATCCACCACCTGCCATAGTATTATCTAAGAGAGAGAAAAAAAGAGGTAAACTGTCCTGGTCCAAATCTCATTCAAACCCACTGAGGCTTTTAGATTATCTAGGCTCCTAGGCTGTCTGACAGCAGAACATTTTTTACAGCTAAATGCTGATAAAACAGAGGTTCTGGTTGCTCCAGAAAAAGTTGCCCCCATGATTATGCAGAGTATTGGGCCTCTTTCCTCTGCTGCCCACTCCAACCTGCGTAATTTAGGGGTAATATCTGATCAGTCCTCATCGTTCAACACCCATGTTAAACAGGTGACCAGATATTGTTTTTTCCACTTAAGAAATATTAGTAATCTAAGATCTGTAGTTTCAACTGCTGAATTAGAGATGCTTGTACACACCTTTATCTCATCTCACATTGACTATTGTAACACACTTTTTTCCTCACTTAGCATGTCTGCCCTGGATCACCTGCAGGCAATGCAGGATGCAGCCGCAAGATTACTGACTAGGTCAAACAGACGGTCTCACATTACCCATGTACTCAGATCTCTTCACTGGCTCCCTGTTGCATATAGGATCCAGTTTAAAATTCTCACTATTAATTAAAGAGCATTGCACGGTCAGGTTCCTACATATATGGCTGAATTACTAGGCCCTTACTCAACAGTTCGCTCTCTTAGGTCTAATAAGCGAAATTTGCTGTCTGTCCCACGCACTCGCCTTAAGACCCGTGGTGAGCAAGCTTTTGAGGCCGTAGCACCAAAACTATGCTCTGCCCGATGGTCTGCTGATACTGTGGACTCTTTTAAAAGGCAGCTAAAGACGTACCTTTTTAGACAAGCATTTGGGTAATTTGTATGCACCAGGCCTGCATCTTATGTATTTATTGTGTATTTTAACTACATACTGTATATCTATTGTGTATTTTATTACGTAATTGTATCTATTGTGTAGTTTTATTATGCACTGTGTTTTTAGTTGTACTTTTCTTCATGTGGCTCAGGTGGTCATCTTATCTATTTCTTTCTTGTATGCTAATGTTTTTGTAAAGCACTTTGTGATTTATGTCTGTGAAAAGTTTACTTACTTACAAACCAGCTAACCTTCATAAAGATCTCCATTTCTGGGACCCACAATGCTTTGTCACTTATTACTGACCCTGTCCCAACTAGCTTTAAGACTGTTATGGTTAAACCTCTACTTAAGAAACCACAACTTGATCCAGGGCCTCAAATCAACTAGCCTCTAACCTTCCATTCTTTTCAAACGGTACTAGAAAGAGTGTCTCAGCAACTTTCGGCCCACATATTTAACAGTAATCTTTTTGAACCTTTTCAGTCTGCTTTCAGGGCCTGTCACTCCACTAAAACTGCACTTATTAAAGTGTTAAATGATCTTGTGCTTACCATGGATTCGGATTCCACCTCAGTGCTTCTATTACTGGATCTCAGAGCAGCTTTTGATACCATAGAAAATTTCCTAGATAATATATCCAGGAGATAATACAAAGTAAAGCCTTCTCCTTCGCACATGTGAATCACATGAAGAGTTGATTTCTTTTTACTTGACAACAATCTATTACATTATGTTAGATCATGCGAATACCATATCATAGCTACCTCAGTAGCTATGATATGGTATAGCTTACCTCTAGTAAGTTAACATGTTTATGTTCATCAGTGCCAACATTTATGTTGATTAGTGCCAAATTGGCAGTCACTAATATTTTGATGTCGATGTATAGTGATGTTGCTTTAAAATATTATTTTTGGAAGCAACAAAGCACTGGCGAATCAATCGCCCGCTGCATGATAATGCATAAGGGATGACAAAGTGCTGCTAGTCGTAACCAACAATGGAATCAATATTGTGAAGGCTGTACGCCTGTTGCGAGACTGAGAGGAGAGGTGGAAGGTCCCGCAGACTCTCAAGCGCAACCCGACACGGAAGCTGAGGAGACAGACATGGAATGGTTTAGGTAAGAATGCCGGAAAGCTAGCTAATAAGTTAGCTTAAAGGCTTTGTATGTAAGACGCCTACATATTATGTTTTTGTCAGGGAGCCTACACAGACACCACCGTCTCCACCCACCACAATCATTAGATCCCAATCACCAGACTACTGATTACACTCACCTGTCAGCAATCACCCACCTGCACTATAAAGCAGCACTCCTCCCGTTCACTCACTGTCTGGTCTCAACCCTACCAAGTTGGTTTACCTGACTCACTTCCCCGCAGAAAATCTACCTGTCCTCTGGATTCCCCTCAGCCCGTGTGTACCCTCGTCTCCTGGCACTAGAGCTCCATGCCATACTCCTTATGGACTTCCTTCATCAGATAAGACTTTAACAAAGACATTCCAATATCTCGTTTACTTACCTGCTGTTTGCTTCATCTGTGTCCATCGCCTGCTTTTGCAAATACATCAACCATCGTATCTGCACTTACCTCTGTGTCCTGTGTTTGCCTGCCGACAGAAGACCAGACCTTTAAACTCATCTGGAGATGGAACGCTCGGCTCCCGCCACAGAAAATCTCTATCTCCAGATCCACACCAACAATCTGCCTCTGCCAGTCCCATGGCTCTTCCCTCCAACTATTCGGGTGAGGCGGTTAAATGTAGCAGTTTTCTACTCCAGGTATTAGGGTTACATCGTACATAGGGTACATCGAAATGCACTCGCATAAATTCACAACAGAAAGAGCTAAAGTTGGATTCCTCATCTCCCTCCTCTCTGGAAGAGCGTTGCTCTGGGCTCAAGCCATCTGGAACTCTCAATCTCCCCTTGTTAACTCCTTCGATAACTTTTCTTCTCACTTCCAGGAAGTGTTCGGTCTCGCTACCGGAGAACTGGCCGTGTCCGACCAGCTCTTCCGCCATCGGCAAGGCAGTTCTTCGGCGAGTGACTACACACTGCAGTTCCGAACTCTAGCGGCCTCTAGCGGTTGGAACGAGACAGCCCTGATAACTGCCTACTGCCAAGGTCTTAATCCATAGCTCTGAGCTAAGATGGTTATCTATGATAACAACATAGGATTGGAAAGTTTTATGCAGAAACCGTAAAAATCGCTCAGCTACTAAAACTAAATAACAACTAAACTAAAACTACTTATGCACTCCTAAAATAAAAACTTATAAAAATTTCAAAACTATAATAACTCTGGTTGCAACTTCAGAAACTGCTTAAAAATCACGTACCTGCTTCGAGCCATTCACTGAATAAAATTATCTTTGCCGGCAACAAGGAGACACTTCAAAAGGATTCATTGAAAGAAATATTTGTTTCTCTCATGCGAAAGACTAATTTTTCAGTCCATAAAATTAATAGAACAGGTGACTCATTAAGTTTGTGTGCTAACATGAAGATTTTTTTTCTTTTTTCTTTTTACAAGATAAACTTTTATAGATCCCTCACTTTTATCAAAAAATGGGTTTTCAAGAGTTTATTTCTGTTTAATATGTTGTATAATCTGGTGTTGATTTCCTTTTATTAATAATAATAATAAAACTTTATTTATAGAGCACTTATCAAATCAAAGTACAAAGTGCTTCACAACAAGAGAAATAAAATACCACAAGAAATAAAACACATAATATACACAAAAGCAATAAAATAAACAGCCAGTTCAGGTAAAATCAGGATATGCTTTCAGATAAAAATGTGTTTTGAGAAGAGAAGACACTGACTCAGACAACCTAATTTCTTCAGGCAAGTTGTTCCAGACCCTCAGGGCCCTGATAGCAAAAGCTCTGTCCCCCTTAGTTTTCAACCTGGATTCAGGAACAGACAGGAGACCCCTGCCCGAAGATCTCAAACTACGTGAAGGTTCATAAGGGATTAAAAGGTCTAAAATATAGTCTGGAGCCAGGCCATGAAGAGCCTTAAAAGTAATCAACAAGATCTTAAAATTAATCCTAAAACAAACAGGGAGCCAATGTACAGAAGCTAAAACAGGTGTTATGTGGTCGTACTTCTTGGTCCTGGTTAACAGCCTAGCAGCTGAGTTCTGTACAGTCTGCAATCGTGTCAATGTTTTTTTGGGGGGGTTTTTTGATAAATTTTTTATTGATTATTGTATAGATAGGGTCACATACAGTTGTCCATAGTTTTCTTCAGAATAAAACATAAACAAGAAGGTGACCCTCTGAACCCCCCACTCCCCCGCCACTCCAGCGGTCCCCAAGCCCCAAGCCATTGATCCTTGACATAAAATTGCAATCAAAGCAAAATAACATTCACATATACAACTGCGTAATAAAAATAACAATAATAAAACAAAACAGATACAGTCTGCAATATGAGAAACTTAGAATAAGTAAAATAACATAAAGATCATCAGAGGTTTGAGAGTCCAATCATATCACAAAATTAGATTCTACCATCTTGAAGCTTTTCTGTCAACTCATCTGCCACAGATTCCCAAGCCTCAAGAGTTGAGGCTCTAGCTTTATTTATTCTGGCTGTTGACAGTTCTAACATTACTATATCATGAAACTGAAATAGCCAGTGTCGCACAGATAAAGTATTGGGAGGGAGCCATCTTTGCGCAATTATCTTTTTGGCAGAGGTTAGTCCTGCCAGCCAAATCTTTCTTTGTAGCTCTGTGAAACCTAAATTGGAGTCATCGTTTAGAAGGAGCACAACTGGTTGCACTGGTATCTCCTTTCCTATCATATCAGACATTATTGATGAGATCTTTTCCCAAAACTCATAAACCTTCTCAAATTCCCAGACCATATGCATGAATGTTCCCTCTTGCTGGTAGGGACAAAAACTACAGTGGGGATTTGCAGATAATTTAATGAGGAAGCGTTTCTTTGGTGTCCAGTACAATCTGTGACAAAATTTGAAATGAATTAATTGATGGTTTGGATTTTTTGATGCACAGAAAATATTTTTCCATACCGTCTCCAAATCAATCTGGTCTACAGATAGCTCTCTTGTCCAAATTGTGTGCAGTGGTAATTGTTTTTGCTTAGCTTCAAGAAGGTAAGGATAGACAGCTAACACTACCCTTTGTTGAGAAGGATTAAAGAGCCAACTGTGAACAGGATGTGTTTCGAGAGCTGATCCCCATGGGACTCCATATGCTCTGAGGGCTGAACGCAGTTGCAAAAACAAAAAAAAGGAAGATGCCGGTACATTAAAAGATGCAACTATATTTTGAAAGCTGAGCATCCCGTTATCATTCCATATGTCAGCAAGAGTCCTTATTCCCTGCTTTGACCACTGTTCTGATGTGAATGGTTCAGAACCACATTTAATATTCCTATTACGCCATAGGGGAGTCTGTAGGTGCCATTTGTTGTTGTAACTTAATAATTTCTCCACTGCTGTGAAAGTGTTAATGGTGTTTGTTACATTGGGACCGAAGGATTGTTTACAATACTTTAAAGAGAGTCCAGAAAACAGTACATCCTCAAGTCTGATTGGTCTGACAATTGCTGCTTCTACTTCTTTTCAAGGTGTGGAAGCTATAGAGTCAAACCATGTTTTGACTGCTCGCAGTTGGAATGCTTTATGATATAGCTCAAAATTGGGAAGGGAGAGACCACCCTCCATTTTGGTACGTTGCAACGTCACCAGTTTTAACTTTGGTTGTTTGCCATTCCAAAGAAAAGTGCAAATTAAAGAGTCAAGTCTTTTCCACCATTTTAAAAGAGGTGGCAAAGGAATCATGGCACTAAGAAAATTAACCCTAGGTAATATATTTATCTTCACAGTCGAGACTCTAGATTGCAGTGATGCAGAAAGTGTCCTCCATCTGTCAATATCTCTTTTAAGCTTTTGAAAGACACTATCATAATTGATATGTACAATTTCTTTTAGAGAGGGCCGTATAAATATCCCTAGATAAGTTATCTGATTCATAATTGGGATAACTGATGGAGTCTGGGTACTCTGCTTTTTTGTTTAAAGGTAGAAGAGATGATTTGGACCAATTGATCCTGTATCCGGAAAATTTCCCAAAGCAGTTAAAAATTTCTAGTATGTTTTGGATTGCGTCGAAATCTTAAAAATACAGTAAAATGTCATCTGTGTAGAGAGATATTGCATGTTGGGTATCCTTGATTGAAATGGAACCAATTTGGTCTTGTCTTATTTTTTGTGCTAAAGGTTCGAGAGACAATGCAAATAACATTGGTGAGAGGGGGCATCCTTGCCTTGTCCCTCTCAAGATATCAAAAGGTTGGGAGTGTAAGCCATTCGTTGCTATAATTGCTGATGGATTATAATAAATTATTTGTACCATATTAATAATTTTCTTATCAAAACCAAATTTATCTAACACCATCCATAAATAATCCCAATTTAATCTATCGAAAGCTTTATCTGCATCTAAGGATAAAACTGCACAAGGGGAATTTCTATCCTTACTTTCATGAATTACATGTAACAACCGACGTATATTGTCTGCAGCCAAACGATGTGGCATAAAGCCAGATTGATCGCTATGAACTAATTTACAGATATATTTTTCAAGACGTAAAGCTAAAACCCTAGCATATATTTTTAAATCTGAGTTAATTAAAGAAATTGGTCTAAAATTTTAACATTTAGTATGGTCCATATCTTTTTTTGGAATTAAAGAGATTAGAGCTGTATTCATTTGTTTTTCAAAGTGTCCCTTTTGGATTGCAGCATTTATTGTAGCATGCATAATTGGTCCTAATATATCCCAAAAATTTCAAATTAATTCTGGGGGGATCCCGTCTGGCCCAGGTGACTTTCCGTTCTTTAGCGTTTTTAGTGCTGCATGCAGCTCCTCAAGTGTTATAGGTTGGGTCATTTGTTCAGATTCACTATGCGTTAATTGTGGTAAATCAATGTCCTGTAGAAATTTATGACATTCATCCTTGTCAGTACCATCCTTTGGCTGATATAGCTCTTTAAAATGTTCTGCAAAAGTATTGTTTATCTCTCTAGGATTTGTTACTAGGCCTTTTGTAGGTGAGTGAATGGTATCAATAATAGCCCTACCTTCACTTTGTCTGAGTTGTGGCCCATTATAATAATACTTCTGACGGACTGTATGCATAATGATTTCAGCTTTTCTTCGGAGCAAATCATTTAGCTTTGACCTAGAACTCTTTTAAAGTATTTTCAAATGATCTTGAGAATTTCTTCTTCAAATCTTTCTCATAGGAGAGGCAAATTTGTTCTAATTCCTCAATTTGTGATTTTCTTGCTTTATTTAAATGTGATGAGAAAGATATAAGAAATCTCTAATAAAGCCTTTTGTAGCCATCCATACCATCATGTGGTTATCCACACTATTGAGATTTATGCTCAAAAAGTCTTTCAATTTATTTTTAAAATCTATTAAAAATGCAGAATTTTGTAGAAGAGATATATTAAATTGACATCTTGGAGACCTCTCGTGAACAATAAACTTTGTCAGAAGAGGGTTGTGGTCAGATATTACAGCAGGAAGGATTGCGATGCTCTCAAAACACATCCTGAATTCACGAGAACATAAAATATAATCTATTCTAGAATACGTCTGATGCCTTGAAGAAAAGAGAGTGTAATTTCTAACCAAAGGATTCTGAACACGCCATACATCTATGAGATTAAAAGTTTGCATTAAGGACTTAAAGTTTACAGATGTTGTCTCTTGCGATTTGAAAAATATAGTAGTGGATTTATCAAGCATCAAATCAGCAAGTGCATTCATGTCCCCTCCAATAATAAGATCATATTCATCCAGGAGTAGCAACTGATTAGTTAACCACTGAAAAAAGTTTACGTCAAAAACTGCTGGGGCATAGACGGAGACAAAAGCTATTTTCTTGCCTTGAATACTTGTGTAGAAATAGCTCAACCTGCCAGATTTATCATTACTACATCTTTCAATAACAAGAGGAAAGTTTCTTTTAATGAGTATAAGAGATCCCTTTGTTTTTGTTCCATCACTAGATGTAGCAATGCAGCAACATCGCTTGTTTTTAGATGAGATTCTTGAACTAAAGCCACATCTACGTTGTGTCTGTTTAAACTATGCAGAAACTTTGTTCTCTTTATAGGACTATTTAAACCTCTGATGTTAACTGAAATCATTGAGATATTAACCATTATCAAAGGGACTGTAATCTTTAACTATATTAAAGGGTAAATGAGTTATTTTAGACAACACTGGTTTGATTGCACGTTTCGTTACTAACATAAACAAAGAGATACATGGCGGGACGAAACTCCCCCCTCCACCCTCCCCCAGACCGCTAGATATTCCCCAACTTGTGTATTGGAACCGTGACAGTATCATATGTCCCACTGATCTGAAACTCACCCGCTCCCTCTCGTGTGTAACTTAGATGTCAGAAACAAAAGTTAACAGGAACAATAGAACACGTTCAACTAAAAGCATGCCTTTCTGCGTTAAATACTCTCAAAATTTGTGCTGCCCGGAACAAGAAAGAAATCCTGTACGTAATGAAACGACATTTAACTTATTGGTAGCCTGTGTTTATCCAAAGTAAATGTAGAATGTCCTTAACCATACAGTTCCATGGACAATCCTACCCATAACGATGGCTGGTTAATTATCTGTATGATTCGTGTCCATCTCGTATGGACTGACATCGCTGAAAGTCAGCTGCCGTTTTGCCCGCGGAGTGTCTGCGATCTGAAGTCGGAACTCCTCTGCTTCTTATGGCGAAGAGAAAGACAGTTTCTCACCATTGTGCATAACGCGCAGAGTGGCTGGATAGATCAAAAAAGATTGGATTCCTGAAGCTCGTAACTCCTTCCGTGTATCAGCAAAACTTCTCCGCCTTTGCGAAGTGTAGGCGCTGTAGTCAGCAAAGAATTTCAGCCGATTCTCGCCATCCAGAATTGGTCCCCTCTTGCTCACCTCTCTTGCCCCGTCTAAGATAGACTGACAGTCTTGATATCTTAGCACTTTAAAAATCATAGTGCGACCCGTCTCCGTGGACCTCTGCTGTCCATAGATGCGGTGGGCTCTTTTGATCTGTATCGGCCTGTTTGAGAGCGAGGGGATCCACTTTGGAAACATTTCTGTGAGAAAGCGTATTGCGTCGCCTCCCTCACGGTTCGGTGCGAGACCAACGAGTCGAACATTATTGCGTCTTTCTCGATCTTCCAATTCTGCCAACTTTGCTTGAAATTTAGACACATCTGATTTGCAGCCGACAACGTCTTGTTTCAGGCCTCTCGTCTCACTTTGAATATTGTCCACTTTGTCGATAAGCCCGCGCACAACGGCCATCTGTGATTGAAATTCGGCAGTCAGCGACTGCATGCACTGTGTCACATCTTTCATCGCAATATGCACTGCGTTCCGGACAACTTCTTCCAACGTATCTCGTTGTATCGTTAAAGCCAGAGAAATGGCGTCCACCATGTCTTCGCCGCAAATTGAAGATTTCATCCGTTTCCCAGTCGGGGTTTTTGCAGGCGAGGATGCAGCCTTCTTGTTGGCATTCATCTTGTTTAAAGGTATGTTTAGACTGTTAGATTTGTAAACTTTAACCTGTTAAATATTGATAAAAGAGGGAGCGTGCTAGGAGCTCTAAAGATCGGCAGCCATCACGTACGAAGCGTCACGTGATCCACCGTGTCAACGTTTTCTGATTAAGACAAGTGAACAGGCTGTTACAATAATCAAGGCGTGAGGAGATAAAAGCATGTACAACAGTTTCTGCATCACTAAGATTTAGAATAGATCGGATTTTTGCAATGTTTCTGATGTGATAAAAACATGATTGGACAAGTTTAGTGATATGTTGCTCAAAACATAAATTGTTATCAAACAGAACACCAAGGTTTCTTGCAACAGGCTTGATATGTTGTGACAGGTTACCAGTAGATGGCAGTATTTGTTTAGTGATGTGTTGGGGCCCAATAACAAGGATTTCAGTTTTATTTGAGTTGAGCTGCAGAAAATGTATTGATATCCAGTTTTTTATGTCAGGCAGGCAGTCCTGCAGAGAACTCAGCATACTAAGGTCAGTGGGCTTGACAGGGAGGTACAACTGTGTGTCATCCACATAACAATGAAAAGAAATACCATGTCTGCGGATGACATCACCCAAAGGAAGCATGTATAAGGAGAACAGTTTTGGTCCCAGAATTCATTAAAAAGTCATTAGTGACTTTGAGAAGGGCTGTCTCAGTGCTGTGGTGTTGACGAAAGCCAGATTGGAACTTTTCAGAGGTAATATTGTTTTCCACAGCAGCAAGAAGCTGCTTGGATACAAGTTTTTCAAGAATCTTCAAAATAAAAGTCAATTTGGAGATTGGGCGATAGTTATCCAGGAGGGTGGGATCAAGCCCAGGTTTTTTTAGGACTGGCTGGACACAAGCAGTTTTAAAGTAAACAGGGACGCAGCCAGTAGACAGTGAGCTGTTAAAAATAATTTGTAAAAGGGGCGTAATACAATCCATAACTTCCAATAGAAACCTAGTTGGGATTTTGTCCAAAGGGCTGGAGGACACTCTCATAAGCAACATGATATCTGTGAGTTCAGGCAGCGTAACAGCAGAAAAATTGCTCAAAGAATCCCTGAGTGGGTGATCCACATCTAAAAAGGCAGGATTGGGGGTGATATCAGATCTTATTAACTCCAACTTTCCAGCAAAGTGCAAAAGAAACTTTTCACAATCAGCAGGGGCACAAGGAGAGGCTGGGTTAACTAACTGATCCACAGTCTTAAATAGGAATCTGGGGTTGTGCTGATGGGCCGAAATAAGGGCAGAGAAATGACATGTTCTTGCATCCTTCACCATCCTATTATATAGGAGTAATAACTCTTTCATGGCCACAAAATGGACCTGGAGACCTGATTTCTTCCATCTGCGTTCTACTCTTCTGCATTTCTTTTTACAGCTTCGAATACTGTTATTTAACCATGGCTGTTTTCTAGTCTTTGAGTTTGGTCTATTTTTCAGAGGAGCTATGAGATCTAAGGTTGAAGAACACAGGTAGTTAAAAAAATCAACCAAATCGTTGGTGTTGGAGGAATCGGGAAACCCACTGCCAGGAGAATTGAACAGTGTACAGAATTTTGAGGCACTATGCTCATTAAGGACGCGTGTGTACTTAGAGCAGGATTAGACAGTACTAGCAGCCTCTAATTCACAGTTAAAAACAATGCATTGGTGGTCAGATACAAACATGTCCCTGATTTCCACAGATGGGGTTTTCAGGCCCAGACTAAAGACTAGGTCTAAGGTGTGGCCACGGGAATGAGTTTGGCCAGACACATGTTGTTGAAAGTTGAAAGAGTTAGGGATATTTAAAAAATCAGCAGCAAGGGCATTAGAGTCATCAACATGAATATTAAAATCCCCACAAAGAACAATTCTATCATAATTTAAAACAAGACTGGATAAAAACTCAGGGAATTCCAACAAGAAGGAGCCAGATGGTTTAGGGGGGCGATAAATAATAGCAAATATGACCGGGAGGGGGCTGCCAAGTTTAAACATGAGCACTTCAAAGGAGGAAAAATCATTGCAAGCTATGAGGTTACACTTTAAATGCTTCCTATAGACAGTAACAAGGCCCCCACTTCGACCACAAACCCTAGGGCGACTAAAGCATTCATAATCCGGAGGGCACAATTCAGCCAGCTGACTGTGATCACCAGGACGTAACCAGGATTCAGTTAAAAACATAAAGTCTAAATCAGTGGAAGAGATAAAATCATTTAAAATAAACGTTTTGTTAGAGAGGATCTTACATTGAGAAGAGCCATCTTTAAAAGTCTGTGCTGGTTCAGATTTGAGGTTGAGACTGGAGGTAGGGTTCTGGCCCGGATCTTTATTAAGTTATTATTATTGCTGTGTCGGCTGTGTCTGTTTCGCATTAAGGACCTATGCGAAATTACCACAGGAATGTTAAAAGTGGCACTAGAGGGATCCGGGCTCCAGATAGCAGCACTATGATCAGTCCACAAGGGGGAGGTAGTGACAGCAGATGGTGCGTGGCTGTTTTTGGTGGGCACAGAAGAGGAAGAAGAAGAGTGAGGGGAAACAGGTGATGTAAATAGTCAACTACGTGAGGAGGACAGCACAACGTGCTGCAGGTTAGCCACCAGCATGCAACTACCTGACTTGTTTGGGTGAAGACTATCTCGTGCAAACAAGGAAAAACGATCCCAGAATAAGTTAAAGTTCTGAATAAAATCAACGTCATGTGTGCTGCAGAGAGACTGGAGCCAGGTATGAAGGCTGAGGATCCTGCTAAAACGGCCAATTCCCCGACCCAGTGTAGGAATTGGACCCGAAATGAAAGCATGCTTTCCGGTGCTGTTGAGCAGGTCGAAGAGGCGGATGAAGTCTGCTTTCATCAGCTCCGATTGCTGACGGGCGGTGTCATTGGTGCCGACATGGACTACGATTTTCGTGATGGTCGTCGGGAGTGCAGCCAGAAGTCCGGGGAGCTTTTCGAGGATGTCGGGGGTCATAGCTCCGGGAAAGCAGCGTGTGACCACATTAACAAAGCAGATATTCCTCACTATGGAATCTCCAACGATCAGCGTGGTTGGGGGGATGAGAGGAGGCAGAGTTGGTGATCGTGGAGACCTCCGAGTTCCATCAGCTGTCCCTGGGATAGTTGTGGCCGGGGACTGCTGCGGCGAGGGGGTGGCGTCCTTCTTAGCAGAGGAGTTCTCTGCTGTCTCAGGACGAATGAGATCCCCAGAGCTTCTCCTGATCACGGCCTCTTTCAGTAGCTTGCGGCGAGAGGAGGAGGAAGACCGCTGGAAAAAGGGAGCATCCCTCCAGTGGAGGAAAGTCCTGCGTATCCAAGATGTCAAACCTGTTGGCCAGCGGGAGGTCCCAATGTGAAAGTGGAGGAGGCAGGCGCTTTGCACCATGTCTGTCCTTACAGGCTACAGTCCAGTGCTCCGGTTGGCGTGTGTTACGGGTCCGGTCTAGGGGGCAGACCCGCACAGAAGAAAACCCTGAATATCTGAATATACAGGAAAATAAGAGACAACAGGCAGTGAGCTTCGGTTCTGTGCAGCCTCGCTTCATTGTATCTTTAATCACAAAATATTCAAAAAGCATTTTTCAATATGTTGTCAGAATCTGCCAATCTAACAAAAACCATCTGGCCTTTCACACTAAAACAGTTCCTACCAGAATGTGTTCATTCATCTCTGTGTTTTTATGCATGTACACAAGCTAACTTGTTACTATTTATACTAGAAAAGGTTTCAGTCGTAGTCATCTGGACACCGTTTTCAGAATCAAGACGTTTCGGCTCCCATCCGGAAGTCATTCTCAATTGTGAAGAAATGGGACAGGAATTGGAAATTTAAGTTACTCTGTGTTACATAAGCCCTGCCCTCAGGAAGGAATCTGCCTGAGTATCTGTCAATAGCTAGTTTCACCTGAAACTGACCTAATAGTTTCCAAGATGGCCCAGTAATCAGTAATCAGGCCTATTGTTTTCTGGCTGCATCTACTTCATCACTGTTAAGTACCTGATTAGCATGTGATTGGCGTGACCAAGGTGATAATACACTCTGATAGACTTTGGGCAGACTGAATCTCAGACCACCATTTCTGTTCAAAGAGGGGTTCTCTTTTTTTACAAAAATGGCTTCCTTGACGCCCCGTTAAAACCAACTCTTCTCTCTACTTAGAATCTTCACCTCGCTGTCTTCAAATGTGTGGTTTGTAGCTTTTAGATGCAAATGCACGGCGCTCTGTAATCCTGAGTTAGCGTGCCGTTTGTACTGATAAAGTCTTTTGTGAAGTGGCTGTTTGGTCTCGCCTATGTACCGTTCTTTGCAGTCTTGCTCACTGCACTGAATGGAGTAGACAACATTGCTCTGTTTCTGTGTGGGTAACTTGTCCTTAGGGTGAACGAGTTTCTGTCTTAAAGTGTTGCCTGGTTTAAAGAAAACAGGAACATCGTGCTGTCTAAAGATCCTTTGTAGTTTTTCAGACAGTCCAGATACATAAGGAATGGAGACACCGTTCCTTCTTGGTTTTGTTCCACTTTTGTCCTGTTTTTTGGCTCTTTTAACTTTGTTGATAGCCCAAGTAGGATAACCACAGGCTGAGAGTGCATTCTGGACATGCCTTTCCTCTTTCTTCTTACCCTCTGAGCCGGTGGGCACTTCTTGGGCTCTGTGTTGTAATGTCCGGATTACACCCAGCTTGTGCTGTAGTGGATGGTGTGAGTCAAAGAGCAAGTATTGATCCGTATGTGTTGGTTTCCTGTACATTTCTATCTGGAGCTTTCCGTCCTCTCCTCTGAGTGTAGAACAATCAAGAAAGGCCAGGCGGTTCTCTTTGGTGTCCTCACGCGTGAACTTGATGTTGGGGTCAACAGTATTGATATGCTCTGAGAACGCTTCCAAGTCTTGTTTCTTGATTTTCACAAAGGTGTCATCCCCGTAGCGGTACCAATGACTTGGTGGTGTGCCCGGGAACGAGGATAATGCCTTCTTCTCAAACTGTTCCATGTACAGGTTGGCCACGATGGGAGAGACCGGAGAACCCATAGCACAGCCGTGAATCTGTCTGTAGAAGTGTCCCGGAATTGGAAGTAGGTTGTGTTGAGACAGATGTCTAATAGTTTCAGATGTGTTCAGGTGTAAGCTTGGTCCTTTGCTGCAAGGTGGAGTCCTCCTGCAGTCTTCTCCTCACCGCTGTCACTGCTTCTGAGGTCGGGATGCAAGTGAACAAGGACACAACATCATAAGAAACCGTAACGTCATCTGGGTCCAACTGGAGATGTTTCACTTTGTCCACAAATTTCTGTGTGCTTTCCACATGATGTACTGTGTTCCCCACCAAAGGAGCCAAGATTGTAGTCAAATGTTTGGCTATGTTGTATGTGATGGAATCTGTGCTACACACGATGGGTCTGAGTGGAACATTCTCTTTGTGAATTTTGGGAAGGCCATATATGCAAGGAATGGCTTCCCCAGGGTATAGTCTGTAGTACAGAGGCCTGTCTATCACATCCTCCTTCTCAAGCTTCTGTAGACAGTCTATAACCTTCTTCTTGTAGCCATTGGTTGGATCTCTTTTAAGTTTTTGATATGTGGATGACGTTACGGTTTCTATCCTACTTGGGCTATCAACAAAGTTAAAAGAGCCAAAAAACAGGACAAAAGTGTAACAGAACCAAGAAGGAACGGTGTCTCCATTCCTTATGTATCTGGACTGTCTGAAAAACTACAAAGGATCTTTAGACAGCACGATGTTCCTGTTTTCTTTAAACCAGGCAACACTTTAAGACAGAAACTCGTTCACCCTAAGGACAAGTTACCCACACAGAAACAGAGCAATGTTGTCTACTCCATTCAGTGCAGTGAGGAAGACTGCAAAGAACGGTACATAGGCGAGACCAAACAGCCACTTCACAAAAGACTTTATCAGTACAGACGACACGCTAACTCAGGATTACAGAGCGCCGTGCATTTGCATCTAAAAGCTACAAACCACACATTTGAAGACAGCGAGGTGAAGATTCTAAGTAGAGAGAAGAGTTGGTTTTAACGGGGCGTCAAGGAAGCCATTTTTGTAAAAAAAGAGAACCCCTCTTTGAACAGAAATGGTGGTCTGAGATTCAGTCTGCCCAAAGTCTATCAGAGTGTATTATCACCTTGGTCACGCCAATCACATGCTAATCAGGTACTTAACAGTGATGAAGTAGATGCAGCCAGAAAACAATAGGCCTGATTACTGATTACTGGGCCATCTTGGAAACTATTAGGTCAGTTTCAGGTGAAACTAGCTATTAACAGATACTCAGGCAGATTCCTCCCTGAGGGCGGGGCTTATGTAACACAGAGTAACTTAAATTTCCAATTCGCGTCCCATTTCTTCACAATTGAGAATGACTTCCGGATGGGAGCTGAAACGTCTTGATTCTGAAAACGGTGTACAGATGACTACGACTGAAACCTTTTCTATGATAGAACACTCCTGGACGAATGAGGGACTACACCGTCTTATTTATACTAGAAATAAAATTCTAATTGCACATTGACACATTTTACACACCAACATATTATTACAATAAACATAGTTTTTACAATTCTTGAACATTACTTTCGTAACATTACAACAGTTAACTTAACAACAGTTACTCAAAAAGTGATATCTGAATACTACAACCATGTCTTGGATACTACATGCTTATTTCGCATGGGAGTTCGAGTTGCGGAGGGGTGCCGCCATTACACAACCTCGTGTTCGCCAGACGGTGACTAGCAGAACTTAAAACAAAACTTTTATGTGGTCTATCTTTACAAACCCACTCCTACGTTTGCTATAAACAACCAAAATAGTATACAGTTCTCTTGTATACATGTTTATGTGTGTTTTACATTATATTACCTGAATATACAGGAAAATAAGAGACAACAGGCAGTGAGCTTCGGTTCTGTGCAGCCTCGCTTCATTGTATGAAAGAGAGCGGCACAATCCATATCAAGAAGGGCCTGGCTGGGAGGCCCGCCACTGGCTCACTACACTGCCCCCTTGTGGCGCACCCCAAGAACGCAAGAGTACCTCACAATTAAACAAAAGCATATTAATAAATCAATTCAATGAGGATTTAGTGCATTTTATCAGTAAAGGAGCTACTTATAAGTGTAAATAGACATCGTCCAATTATAAAATAACATAAAATGTGACTGCACATTTTGTGTGCGTCACACGTGGAGTCGAACTCTCCAGAGCTTTCTCACCACCCCCGCCAACAAATGACATGAATGTGCATCCACTCCGCTTGGCACGGAGTTGAAATGTCCATTGCTTTGTGAGAAGGGATGGTCGCATTCCGGCTTGCGCAGCCAGAGGAGCTGAGGACTGCAAGGTGTTTTGCCTGGGCCGAGGCGACAGTGGAGAACTCCAGGATGAGCTCGTCTTTTTCTCTGAGCTCGGCTTCCAGATAGGCGATACTTTTCTTCAGCTTTGAGACGGTAAGGTGGCAAGATCCACACTCAGCCATCAGGCTATCATTTAGTCCGTGAGAGTGCTTCAAAGCTTAAAATCCACAGTAAAGTCCATAAAAGTGCTACAAGCTTAAAATCCTTGGTGAAAACGACCGGCTAGCCTAGCCGCCGGGCTAAAAACAAACCTAGCTAAGCTAGCAGCAGTGGAGGTACTCCGGTAAACCACATCGAGTTGCAGCCAGCTTAAAATCACTTAAGATCCACACGTCCGATGACTGAAAACTTTTACCAAGTTAAAACATATAGGTAAAGCAATGGCCAGGAAAACAGTGTAGCATAGAAAACTTGGCTTAAAAACTCGATAAAAAGTCAATTTATGATGGTTTAAGACAAAGCTTCTAGCGACGCTTCTGCCGGGTGCATATATACAGCCATTTTATTGCTGTAGCATTAAGATTTCCCTTCATTGGAACTCAGAGGCTAAAACCAGGAAAAACAGGCCAAGACCAAAAGTACACCAAAGTTTATGGACAGGTGTCTAAGAATTTGTCAAACAAACTTCTTTAATGTTGTCATTATGGGTTATTGTTTTTTTTTTTGAGGAAAATAATTAATTTAATCCGTTTTTGAATAAGGCTGTAACATAACAAAATGTGGAAAAAGTGAAGTGCTGTGAATACTTTCCAGATGCACTGTATCCAGGAGACAAGTGTTTTATGCAGTAGTATTGCTGTAATATAGCTTCTGATCACCAGTGGCTGCACTGAGCACAAATCCTCACATTTGGATTGAGGAGAGTCAGACTTTGTCGTCCAAACTATAGTATGCAGGCAATGGGTGTAGCAATCCACAGACAGAAGGGAAACGACAGGGAAGTGAAGGGACGGTCAACGAGAGAGAGAGAGCGAGAGCTGCAAGAAACAAACAGCTGTTTCTGTTTCTATCCGCCTGCTGATTTTGACAGAGAATCGTTTATAAATTCCAAAAATATTTAGCATTCTGCTAGTGCTACGTTCTTATGTGAGTGCTTTGATTAATAAATGTATTCTTTGATTTTGAAACAATAGCCTTATGTTGTTATTTTGCCTTTCTGGGGCTATTGCATGGTTAAATCAATACATTTTATTTTATGAAAAAAATGAGAATCAGTCACTTCATCCTGATGCCGGGCCTGTTATTGCACAATGCTCATTTTGTCCACAACGACAGGTCTTACACCTGCATTACCCTTCAGAGGTAGACTTATCTAAAGATATAACGTAAAAATCCCCACATACTTGGTTGTGAGAAGAAGTCCTATCCATACCACTGTCAGGAGTATCGTAGAAACACTGTCATGCATTGTCTGTTTCAGTAGTGGAACATAACATGACAAACAGGCTGAGGGACAACAGAGCAGGAGGGTTTCCTTCTATCTTATACAAATCGCCCTGTCTTAATAGTCTAACCTGTAATATTTCTCTCCATAGACTTGCACTGAATTGATTCTCAAAATTACAGAACAAAGCGCATCCCGTATCAGTTCAATACATAAGATATCTTTTGGCCGCCCACCATTGAGTCTGGTT
The DNA here is from genome assembly GCA_027580175.1 of Siniperca scherzeri. Lineage (NCBI taxonomy): Eukaryota > Metazoa > Chordata > Actinopteri > Centrarchiformes > Sinipercidae > Siniperca > Siniperca scherzeri. The sequence goes on from CM050848.1 coordinate 32,632,718, forward strand.
CTGTCCAAGGTTTCTGCCTCTTAAAGGAAGTTTTTTCTTGCCACTGTCACCAAATGCTTGCTTATGGTGGGATCTGTAAATAATATTATAAAGAGTACGGTCTAGACCTGCTCTATAGGAAAAGTGCAATGAGATAACTTCTGTTATGAATTGGCGCTATATAAATAAAACTAAACTGAATTGAATTGAAAGGTCGAGGGTGTGGTTAAAACAGTGAGTGGCATAAACGCAGTACTAATGCTATCATTTTCAACGTCCACATGAATATTGAAATCACCTACAATTTATCCGTTTTTAAGGACTAAACTTGATAAAAACTCTGAGAATTCAGTTAAAAATTCAGAATAAGGACCAGGAGCGCGGTACACTATAACAAATAGAATTGGCTGTCGTGTTTTGGGTGTGAAAGACTAAGACTGGGATGAATGCCGCTTTTGTCAGTGTACATTTTTATTAATATTAATAAATATATTTGATATTTTGCTAATAACCAAACCTGCCCTACCTGAATCCCAACACGTGTAATGTTGTCACAGCAAAACCTGCTTGATTCTTTCCTGATGCTGGGTCTCTCGAGGCTGAGCCATCCAACAGTTCTAGGTCTGCATTGATCAACGGCACGTCCTGTAAATCTGGCCTAGGAGAGCAAACTTCAGTTATTATGGCTACACAGTCGTGAGCTTCCACATCTTCAGCTGTGGGAAGCAGAGTAGCAGGGTTAAGAGTTGTACATCTTGTGACAGTGATGCTTGGCATTTCCAATATTACTGTGTTATATCTTATCCATCTTGCTGCTGACAAATATGTTGTTTTCTGTTCTAACAAAATCATTGAAACTGCATGTGGTACAAAGTCAAGTCAGTGCATCCTACAATGTCATGTGATGCCATTTCTGCTTTCTCAGAAGCGGCTACAGCTCTGAGGCATCTTGGTAGTCCTACAGAGTCAAGTTTGGATTAAAAAAATATACTACAGGTCTTTGTCTTCCTCCATGTTCTTGTAGCAAAACTAATGTCGTGACCATTTTCTCGTCAACAGTCTGTGTAAATGGCTTAGCTGAGTTAGGCAACCCCAGTGTGGGTGTTGTTTGCAGTGCTGTTTTTAAGTAAGAGAATGACTTATCAGCTTCCTCAGTCCAAATCACTTTGTCGTTAGCTGTTAGGCCTTTCCAATGAGCCACTGCAGAATGAACATGTGCCTAAGAAACTCATTACCTGTTTTTTTGTTTGTGGTTTTGGAACCTTATGAATGGCTTAAACTCGTTTGGGAGAGAGGGATTTGCCCTCTGCAGTAATCACATGTCCCAGAAAGGTCACTTGTTCTGAAACCCATTGCAATTTACTTAGACAAGCTTTTTGACTTTAAATGGTGAACATATCATCAAATCATCAATGTACTGTAACAGAGCACTCCTTCCAGGCAACGTCAGTGTTTCAAGAGTTTCCTTTAAAGCTGTGTTAAAAATCGCAGGAGATTTTCAGAAACCCATACATAAATGCGTCCAAGTCCATGTTTTACCTTGGAATGAAAATTAAAGCCAATATTGTGAATCTTTATGCACTGGGATGCTGAAAAATGCATTCAACTACTGAAAACCCTTTGCTGCTGGGAGGCACCTGTGACAGTATAGTATGAGGGTTTGTGACATTAGGAGCTCTAGGATGCACTGCAGCATTTACTGCACTATAATAAAATTTTTAAAAGGGTCAATTGACTGTCAGCTGCCAAACAAAAACCATATAATTAAAGTAAAATATCCTAGTGGAAAAACAATTAATTTACAGAAATTTTCATTAAATGTTCTGAAGAGAAACACTGTTATTTTACAGATTTTTCCTAAATTACACCTTCAATAAAGTGTGAACACATGCTCAAGACTGTAAAATCAGTTTTATTTGGTAAGACAAAATAAAGTCTCTCAAAATACTGTATAAAACAGATTAAAATCATTCAAAACTTAAACTTGCAGTGTTTATGTTTAGATTGCACGTTTAAATGTTGTGTAAATGAGATTCTGAACATTAAGCATAGCAGCAAACAACTATTTGCCATATAAAGCTATAGTTGAGTAATGGCGTCCTGAGCGTCCTAAGGATGACGTCACACCCCCTCTGCCTGTGTTGTTATTGCAGCCTCTGTGCTTTGTTTCTACATGCATGTTAGTGCATGTGAGTCCCTCCTGTGAAACTGTTCGTCTGTGGGAAGAGTTGTTTTTTTATCACCTACCGCAGTGAATAAAGGATTTATTTCAACCAAACCAGAGTTGGTGATTGTTGGAACAGTGGAAAGGCTAACAAATACGGTTTTAGTGAGTTTTATTTTCTTTCTGTCCAGTTTGAATGAAGTGTGTTTTATGATGATCTGCCAAATAAAATTATTGTTTTTCTCAATGGAGTCTGGTGCGCCCATTTGTTTTGGTCTGAGATGCTGGTGCTCTAGTGCGACATTTAGTGGCAGTTAATGTATCTTACAGCTCCTTTAAATATGTAAAGTAATGTTAAAAACCATGAAAAGTACAATCTAAATACAATATGTTATGATTTAGTTTTTGTAGAATTACAGTACGCCCTGCGACGAGTTGGCCACTGTCCAGGGTGTGCCCTGCCTAAGGCCCAAAGTCACTGGGATAGGCTCCAGTCACCCGCGACCCCCTAACGGGGACCAAGCGGTAGAAAATGGATGGATGGATGGATGGAGAATTACAGTATTAACCTTAAATTAAATACATTTAATATTTAAACTACTGTACTGATTAACAGTAGAAAAGTTTCTTCAAACTTTCATAAAACATAAGCTTTAAGATTACTGTGAGATATCGTCATCTGAAAACATACTGAAGAAATTGAAAATAAGTTAATACATCTACAAGATTTTCACAGTTTCAATAAAAATGGGGTTGGAAACTTTATTACAAATCAAGTAAAGGGGGGATGGGCACACTAAGATTCACTGAAAATCCTTCAAAAGTAGGATTTCATTTTTAACATTCCTTAAACTAACTGATCTGCAGTACTGTCAGCTTTGAGAGTGCTAGTTATTAAATGTTTACCAATTTAAACATGCATCTAATGCATATCTTAGCACTCCCATCAGAAAAAATGTGAATCACCAAAACAAGGAAGACGTGGATTCACAACAATGAACACTTTTCACAGATGTATCATAGCAACGTAAACACAGTTGTCGCTAAAGAAAAAACTTGCCAAGTAGTTTACCAAAATCAAACCAGCAATCTAATTGTATTAACTGCAGCTGCGTGTACCCTATGACATATCTGAAGGTCATAAGGGTCTTTCTCTCAGTGTTCTCCCGAGAATTAAATAAAGGATTGATAATGATTCTTTGAAAAGGGTCTATTCCCCTTTCAGTGTGCCAACTCAGAGGAAGGAAGACAAAAGTAAAAGTTACTCAGTTTTTCCATTGCCAGTGGGGGAAATGACTTAATTACTTAAGGTTTAGAAATAGTGGTTAAAATTGACTAATATCTTATATACTGCAGTATACTATTAGTAATGGACTTGTCTCCATCCTCCCCCGAAAACCTTGTTAAAAGCAAGTTTCTTATCATTAGTAATTATCAGTGTTGGAAAAGGGAATGTAAAAATTACTCAGAAAGAAACAGGCAGCTAAACAAACTGTACATAACAGATTTGGGCCAAATATAACATCTCTCTAAAATCACTTCAAGACAAGCACAAGCTGTACTATATATTTCTGTGTAGTTAAGGAAAAATTTGTAACACAAACCAAAAAGTAAATTTTTTATAGCCTGGGTCTAGATCATATTTTACTCACACAACTACCAGCCTGATAGTTTTATCATCCATTGGTGCTATGTTAACTGAGTGTTAACTATCAAATGTGCATATTTTGAAGTTTAAAACAGTCATTCTGCAACCAAAATAAAATAGACTCCTTTAAACGAAAAACAAAACAATGTCTGCAAGCTAGTTCAGGCAGTCAACTCGAGCTGCACTGCTGCATACGTACGTCACATTCCTCACTCTCTGCAGCATTCATCAAACGCATCCTCCCAATTTGGCAGTCTATTCTTATCTCTCCATACACGTCAAACACTAACAGCTGTTGTGCTGTATTTGCATGTAATTATCCCTTTCTACATGAGTTGATTGACTGCAATGCTGTTTCAGACTGTGATAGGTGGGTAAATGGCATTAACGTGCATTTACCCTGATAACTTTATAAGATAATCTGCTGCCCCCAAGTGGCCAAAAAATCTATGAATGCAGGATAAAAATTTCACTGTAAAAATCTTGCTACACTGAATAAGAGTGAAATTATTTTAATCTCTGTGTAGGTGGGTGGGCAAGAAGGAAAGATAGATTTTGAGTAAAAGAAAGACATGAAACACCAAAGTGAACAGGCAGTCTCATGTTCTCACATGTGCGTAAAGCTCTTTCAACCCTCTAATTTGCCCCCTTGAAGAAATACTACACGAGAGAGAGAGAGGGTGTGAGTGAGAGAGTGGAACAGTGGACAAGTGAAGGGACACATTTCCCAGCAGTAGGCAAATAAACCATAGCTCACTCTTCAGACTAATGAGAGAGAATGAAGGCAAAGCTACAGTAAAGCAGCTAAAATGCCTCACATTCTGACACTGTCATCTGCCACCTCCACTGGAACTAGTCAGACCGCTGCAGGACAACAGAGGGGGCTGGAGGGACCGTCACTCACACAAATGTCCCACAAAGCAATGATCCACTCTGTCAGACTGACTGGCAACTGTTTGCTTTGAAGTTATCATCCTCATTGTTATTGTGATGATCATCATAAAATAAATTAAAAGACTAAAGCCTATAGCAACAGTGTTCATCACAGCATGAACATACTGATGATTTTGTTATTCTCAGAGTCTGAACATGGAAAGTTTGTCCAGAGGGTGGCACTGGAGGAAAGGTCACGGGGTCATTAAAATTTAAAGGGTTTATTTCCTTGGTAGCATGAACCTGTCTAATTATGACATATTATGAACATATTTTGTCCTGATGATGGCACTAAAAGAAAGCTCATGGAGTGTCCAAAATGGAAAGGGTTCATGATCTGGGGAGCTCAGTAAATGTCAAACTTTCCATTAGATCTTGATATTTACTTTGTAAGTGCAATTGATTTTTGATCAGACGGTGGAGCTAGGGGAAAGCCAGGGGATCACCAAAAAACATTAAAGGATGATTCCAGTTTATTACAACTTGGACCCTTTTTCATAGTTTTGTGCATCATTTCTATCAGTTATGTTACTATTACACACTGCAATGTAATTCCTGAGATCTGGGAACAAGACAACATTGGTACAATGAAGTCTGATGGGGCAAGAAACATCTGATGAGCAGTCAGACGATCAGACAGATTGGAAACAAACCAACAGCTGATTCAGAACATCTAAACCACTTTATTTGGAAGTTAAACTGCAAGTAAGTCAATCTCATTGTACAGGAAAACTGCACACAACTACAGTAAGTACAGTAGGTCAAAGTTGAACAGGAAGTGGGAGTACACACATTTGAAAATGCATCTTATTCTCTCTGTGGTGTGGTCTTCTGTCCACAGCAATCAAGCAGTGCAGGGAACACTGAGCTTTTGGGAAATGACTTAAGCCTGCCCACACAGGTTGTGTGCTGTGTGACAGTAAAGTTAAGAAGATAACTTTCTGTCACCTCTAACCCTCTGCATGATCACTCAATTATAGTCATGTGTTTTCTGAAGTTACTTGTCACAGCTGATCACACAATACAGGTGTTGTCACAAGCTGTATTTAGTTTGTCAGATGAATTTGTCTTTATAAAATAGTGAATGAATCTCTGTGCGGCAGCATAGGAAATACTGTTCAATGGGTAGCATTTATGAGCCATGATCAAATGACAGTTTTATGCTTGTTAAGTGTCTGACAACAGACAGAAAAATATGTAAATGAAAACAAGTGAAAAGTGATTTTACACTGTATGTGATCACAGAGGGCGGGGGCGCTGAGCAGAGGGTTAACGATCTGAGTAACCAGGCCTTGTCTGGCTCACCTCCTCACCAGATGCTGGCTGTGAAGCACACTTTTCGTATTTGCCAACCGAAAGGAGGAAGAAGAGATTTAGCTATTTTTCTGTTGTTTATTCATTTTGGTGTGGAAAGAGTTTTTCACAAAAACAACCTGAAAATCCTAGTGTGGACGCACATCGTTTTCAAACAGCATTTTCAAATTTAGCCAGCTTTGTGTAGACATAGTCTGTGATGGATGTTTACAATAAACAGTTTGAGTAAGATTTTTACCATTCACATTCATTTGACAAATAAGTTTGTCTAACTTGTGTCAGACTTCTTTTTCTTTGTCATATGTATTTTTATTGAAGCAAAGGTTTTACAGTATTATGCTTCAGCTTTCCATAAAATAAAGCCAGTACAACAGAACATGGTGAATCCACAAGAACACACACTTAATATTGCAAAGACTGTACAAAACAAACAAAAAATCAAAAGAAAAAAGAATGAAAAACCCAGTGTTAGTATTATTGATAGGAATTATGACCAAAACTACAAAAATAAACCAAAATTATCCTTTAAGAAAAATCCTTGGACAATGGATTTCATGTCAATTCTGGAGGGTGCTGACCAACATGCTGACCCTGCTGCTCGAGGGTCAAAAACCAGTGTTGACTTTTAACCTCCAGTCATGTGGCTCTACTATTCTTGTGTCACCAGCAAAGAAGCTCTCTGTGACTCCGTGGTTAATATGTTAACTATTCTGAGGTCACACAGTGATGGAGTAACGTGTCAGTTGTTAATGAATGAGGTTGGTGTGAAAATTAAGACCAGTACCACATATTTTAAACCATGTCGTGCAGCCAAGCATAGTCCAAACCCACAGAAGTTTATTTGGATTTCCAGTGGAGATACCAAATGTTTCCAAAGACACCAAATGCCAGACTGAACTTTATCCCTAATATTACCATTAAATGTTATATTTCTCTCAATAAGGGATTAAGATGTGTTATTATTTGATATGACAGGTAACTTCAGAAAACACGTGAATAAAGAAGAAGAAAAGATGGGGACAAACCATGTGGACACAAATACATGCATGTATGCACACACTTTTACACACACAGATGCACCACCTTATCAGCAAACCCAATTTCTCACAGCAGCAGCTGCGGGACACCAACCAGAAACAAGCAGCTCTTTGAATGAACTGTGACAAGGTGTTGTTCTTTTCCCCCCTCCCTCAGTCTTCTGTCTTCCGGGAACACTAATAGGCTCCATGCAGAGTAATGTGACCAATTGAATCATCCTAGCCCCGGAGCTGGAAGCTGTAGATCGGAGGAGCAGAGAGCGCCGCGCTCATTCCGGCTCCCACACCGAGAAAACCTCTCTGGGGTGACACTATCAGTTTCTGTTCGGGACTCCTCTGGGATTTTACACCCTGTCCTCCAAGGAACTATTGGCACTCTTTCCATCTGCCTCGGTCCCTTTGCCCACTTGGCAGACCACAGACCAGTTCTTAGGTGAAAAGGTCAGAGGGCCTCTGTTTAGCCCTGACTGCAGCTCTAGGTGAGTACAAACTCCAGCATGTGATACTGGACAGAGCTAAGGCCCTGATACCAGGACAATGAGTGAGTGATCAACTGTGATCTGATCAGTGTTGGTTATCTGTTAAGGAGCCTAAGATAATGTAACTTGTTGAATCCATAATACAAAACAGGATTTGTCAGATGACATCAATTATGTGCACTTTATACACTTTGTTAATTACAGTAAATGCAGAAAAGAAATAGTTCCCTAACTGTTTTATCAGCTAAAACCATTTCTACAACCCAGAGGAGGTAAACTGACTGTGGGTAGTCCAGGTTGTAGATACAACAAAAGGCACAAGGGCATCTGAAAGTCAAGAGAACAACCATGTTCATTTTTGTCACTAGATCGTCAAATAGATTAGTTTTTCTATTTTAAACATTTATGTTGTGTGATAAAGTGGCGTTAACAGGGAATAGAAGAAGTGAACAGCTGCAGACTGAATGTTACATAAACCCCTCTGCACCCCTCCGAGCTGGCGATAAAGAGACATTTCCACTAACTTGCATTCTTAACTTGTACGTTAGCACAGTTAGAGATGGGAAAATGGCTGACTAGGCACCATCACGCGTAGCCATCATTACTAGGAGATGACTGCAGTAAGTCTAAATATTCCACCAGCCTCAGGGACTTCACGCTTCTCGGATCAGTTACACAAAGTGTTGTTTGTTTGCATAGTCATAAATTCAACAACTCACAGGGAGGAAAAAACTGTTACCTTAATGGAATAATACTTCAAGTTGAAGTTATGGATTCAAAAGTTTACTTAAATAAAAGTGAGGACGTGTTCACAGTTACACATAGTCAAGTATCAAAAATATGCATATGTGAAAGACACACAAAGACATAGTAAAGGAACATTTCCCCCAAGCATTCCATGATCCAGACTTAAGTACAGTACTTGATAATACGTAGGCTACTTTTCTTTGATTGTAATCATTTATAAACTTAGATATGAGTTAAACTCAGTGAAACAGACATTATTGAAGTAGCATAATACACACGCTGCATTTACAGGAAATCTGCAGAGACTTTATCTTCATCTAGTGTATATACTAAAGCAGAATATAAAAGCTGGAATGTATGAATGTTGTGTGATTGTGTCTGTTTTTGAAGGTTTAAGTTTTAAGGTTAATAACAAGCACCATACACACACTGCAGACTGATCTCTGTCTTTGTCATTACCCTGTCTTCTAAGAATTCACTTTATATATTACATACGTATTTGCATTAGCACATGTTTTGAACGGAACATACTGCCCCCCAAATTATGTTGAATGAGGAAGCAAACATTTTTAATGAACATATCTGCAAAGTATATATACAATATGTTTTGTGTTGTCATATCCATGACAATACATATGACACTATGTCATGTACATGTTTTGCCAAATACAGAATAGATGGATATGATACACTGAGAAACATCATACTGTCTTGTAATGTATTAATTCATCCTATTAAACTACCTACAAACCTTGAAGTATTTGGTACTGAACTACCATATACAAGTGCCCATAAACATGGATGACATAATACATATTTTAAGTTCATACAAAGAATTAAATTGGACATTGTACAAGATGTGACAATTTACAAGTCATTTTTCTTGTCTACTTTTTTCCATAATGTTATCCCATACTTACTGAAATAGACCAATGTGTTTATTGTACCGCATATCTTAACTTGTTTACATTATATTCCAAGACTTTATTTGATTTTCAAATAGCTTAACATTAATGAATGCCCTCCAAATTTCCATTTTCATTGTTGAATTGCATTTTCAAAACTAACAAAGGACCCTGTTAAAAACCAAAGTAGAAATAATTATTCAGAAGCATTGGTACCTTAAAGGAATGGTACAGATTTTGGGGGAAAATGCATATTCATGTTCTTTCAGAAAGTGAGATGACAAGATTGATATCAATCTCATGGCTGTGAGTTAAGTACAGCGATAGAGTCAGGACCATAGACTGTATAAAACATGGACGTAGTGTTCGTGACATCACCCATAGGTTTCTGAAGCATTTTAACATGGGGCTCTATGGGGATTGACTCGCTTTTGGAGCCAAAATACACCTACCAACACCTCTAAAGCTCACTGATTAACATGTTGTATATGAATTGTTTAATTTGAACCATTTATTGTTGAGCAACAGCCGGTCACAGTGACTGTGTGCAGCTTCCTGAAGTCTTTTTGTCACACTGAGGTTGTCACATTTGGTATCGTGCTTGGACCAATCAAAAGTGACCATAACTGGCAACCCATTCTATAGCTGGAGATTCTGAAGAAGTGCTGAGCAGGTAGATAAACAGTTTTTCCTCAAGAAATAGTTTCAGCATGTAACCACCCCTGAAACCACAAATTTGGTTTTTACATTTCTGTTTATATACAGGATAAAAAACAATGTACTACATGTTAATCAGTGAGCTTTAGATGTGTTGGTAATAATAATAATAACTTTGTTTGTATAGCACATTTCATGAAAAGATGCAGCCCAAAGTGCTTCACAAGACATATCATATCAATAATAAATAGCAAAGGCAATAGGGGAAAAAAGCAAACATAAAAAGTTTGATAAATCAACCTAAATTAAAAGCCAAGTTAAAATTATCTTAAAAATAAAAAGGTCTTTGTTTTAAAAAATATGTTTATGGACTTTGGACAGAGCCAGGCTAGCTGTTTCTCCCTGCCTTCAGTCTTTATGCTAAGCTAGGCTGACTATGTCCTGACTCCAGCTCTGTACTTAACACACAGATATGAGATTAATATTGATATTGTCGTCTCACAAACACAGGAAGCATTGTATAAATAGTCCGTTTTACTGTACTTATGCTGTAATGGCCAGTGTGGTAACTGTATGATCCAGTGACAGACTGAGATCCAGTACAATGAAGCCTCAGCCAGCCATATCTCTCATGTGACGACCTTGCTGACTGTTATCAAGCTGCTGTTTCCCCCAGCCTCAGCACAAAGACAAACTTCTTACCAAAATCAACTACACATTCACCCGACACACTCCTTAATACCCTGCTGTTACTTTAGCTTATGTCCCAGATAAGCCCTCAGTTGTTTGGTGTTTGCTTCATAGATGAACACAGAAAGTGGTCTGATGTTGATTATGCTGTCCTTATTTAATGACAACTACTGAACTAACTAAAGATTTTTTTAGTTTTTAGTCACTGAAGACCCAAACCAAGTAAGTTTTTTGTTTGTGTTTTTAAAATTTAAACTGGTTGAAACGTAACCAGGTATTTGAAAATATGTCGTCTTCTGTTGTTGTTAGTGTGTACTTTCCAGTGCTACTGTATGATGTTATCGAACATTATTTTAAACTTTTAACATCACTCCTCATGCCCTCACACTGGATTTATGGTTTTGTTCAAACATTAAATCTCTCACTCTCCCTGCTTTTTGTATTTTAAAGCTATGCAAAGTTCACAGCAAATGCATCAAAAGAAGTTGCAAGTGCTTAATAAATGCATGTGTAAAATTATGGTAAATGTATATAGTAATTGGTGAACAAGACAAGTGGAGAGCCATGCAGTGCAGTAAGTTTAAAGCTCCCCGCAGATGAAAGACGCATTCCTACACTGCATGTTGCTGTGTTCCTCAGACAGATTCCCAGCTGGGACCTGCTCTAATCTCCTGGCAACAATATTGACATAGAAATAGAAACTCTGACGAGGACAGGACTCTAGCTGTCTGCTTGTCAAGACTGCCTTCACATACATCTGGTGCTCAGAGTTCCTCTATACACATATGTCCTGTCTAAATTAGATGCATGTTGATTCTGTAGATACAGCTTAACCTTGGGATTTTAAAGGAACAGTCCTTTACTGTTTTACCCAGACTTAAATGAAAAGATGGATATCAATTCTCTCTATCCATCCAGGACTTGTTTAGCGTAGCTTAGCTCAATGGAAATGCTAACCTAGATCTATCAAAAATGAAATGAGTCTAAAAGTCTTGAAGTGAGGTTGAAAGTGTAAAGTTGGTCCTTTTGGTGCTGCTACAGGAATGGCCAATTTTTCACTGAAATCTGACGGTTTTATCCCTTTGGGATCAAGAATGCAGAGGTGTGGGCTCAAGTCATGACTTGGACTCAAGTCATTAATCTGACGACTTTAGACTTGATTTGACAAATCACAAAGACTTTAACTCCACTTTGACTTGAACACCAATAACTCATGACTTCACTCGGACTTTAGCCTTTTGACATGTAATGATATACTCCTCAAGTTGTGACAAAGTGTGCGGATCAGCTCTTCATTTTCCTGACAACTGTTATACTTTGAATCCATGTGACAGCAGCCAATCACATTAGACGAGCAGGAAAAAAAGGCGTGTTTGTAAGTGCAGACCAGCAGAGAGACAACCGACGATACCTCAGATTATGACATACAGATGTAAAGATGTTATCACATAAAGAAGTTATCACGTTCACTGCCTTAGTTTAGCATGTTAGCATGCTAACATTAGTTAATTAGCATTAAACTCAATGTACAGCTGAGGAGGAGGACTTGAATTCTGTACAAAATTTCATGACAATCCATCCAGTAGTTGTTGAGATATTTCAGTCTGGACCAAAGTGAAATAAAGAAGGTTAATTTGCACATTGTTTATTTACACGGGTAGAAATTTAAAACCAAGACAATTTAGTTTTAGCAGGTAACAGTGGAGCTGTTTCTTGAACAACAGCTGACTATAGTTACTGCTCACATCATCTAAAAAGTCCTGTCCTCATTGCCAGGTTTGAGCTCTGAGCTCCCTAACTCTGAGCTAACTTGCTAACAAGATACAACGTCAACAACAACATACAACATAAATCAGACAGCTTTGGCGATGTTTGAAGTCTCACTTTTGACATTGCTAGTCGAGCCGTTTCACCATGCTTTCAGTCTTTGTGCTAGGCTAGGCTAGCACATCTCAGATCTACTTCTGTACTGGACACACAGAGATGAAACTGATATTGACATTGGCTGATAATTTGTGCCTAAAACCTTCCCACAGTCTTATGAAATATCCCTGGGTGTCTTTTATCATTTCGTTTCAGAATCATACTCACCTTGACTTACCCTGCTTGAGATCCACCTGCAACCATGACAACCAAATCCAACAGTGGTGTTCTGGGTGGTAAGGCTTCCTCCTCTCCTCTCTTGTCGTCTCCACCCCGCCAGCGCCTGGTCACCAAAGACGGACACTGTGCCCTTCGTCCCCCTTTGTGCCCTTCAGGCTCGTGGCGCGGGGCCTCGGGCAGAGCCTGGCTGCTGGCCCTGCAGGACCTGTGGGGACTGTTGGTGGGTCTGCGCTGGAGATGGGTCCTGCTGGCCTTCTGCGCCTCCTTCCTGGCCCACTGGCTGCTGTTTGCTTGTCTGTGGTACTTGCTGGCCCACCTCAACGGAGACCTGGCTGTGCAGGATCATGATGCCCCCCCACAGGGGCATGTGGTTTGTGTGAAGCACATTACCAGCTTCACTGCTGCCTTTTCCTTCTCCCTGGAGACACAGCTGACCATTGGCTATGGCACCATGTTCCCCAGTGGGGACTGTCCCAGTGCCATAGCACTGCTGGCTGTGCAGATGCTGCTTGGGCTCATGTTGGAAGCATTCATCACAGGTACAATGCCCCTATTCCTAAAGCCTTCTCATCACAAACATCATTAACTTTGAAGTCACAGTCTCAATTATAAGTTTAATGGACACATTAGGAACCAAACTGGCGAATTACCGTATTGGCCAAAAATTAAGAAGCTATTTTTTCTGGACATTACATTTGAAAAAGTGTTATGTTGTCATGTCCGAGGACTATACATTTACATATTCACAACAGCAGGTGTGTCAACGTCTGTTTCCCCATCGATTTGTGTTTCCCCTTCCATCAATCTTAGCTCAAACCCTAACCAGTCGACTTCTGTGATACTTAACCTCAAACAAACCTTCCCATACCTTAATCTCAAACAGTTATCTCTGAAACAACTAACCATATCCTGACCTAAAACCTAACCCCAACCTCAGAGGGCAGAGCTTTGGGAAACACACGGGGAAACACTGTTTGAAGAGGAAACAGAAAGCGACATAAGACCTGTTCTTGTTTTACAGAGTGAGATTTTTACATTATGAAAGTGTTGCATTATGGGTTGTTTGTAGCCATAATGTTAAGCCCTAAAAGCATTTAATGAAAGGTTCAAAGGTTTATGAAGCACTGAACCATTATGAAGCAATTGTGCTGAAAATCAATCTGTTTCAAAGCTTTTGATGTAGACAAAATGTGACATCTGCTGGGCGACCTTTGGTATTGCATTTATACATAATGATCAAATCCAAGACTATGAGTTATTATAAAACTGGTCTCAAACCTGTAATTTTTGATATTTTGTTCAGTAAAGAATGTATTATAAAAATGAATCACTTGTAAACAGAGTCTACTGCGCTGCTTATAAATAGTGTTGCAGATCTTCCCTTATTCCAAACCATTATGAAACCTCTCTGATATGAGAGTGATGTAACCAGTCTCAGTATGACCTCATTGTTTCTACAATCCTGGCTACAGCCTCTGTAATGAAGACGCTATGTCAGAACTGTGCAGTAATCTGATAATAACGCACACCCTCTGTCATCAGAACAGTGGTGGAAAGTAACTAAGTACATTAACTCAAGCAATGTACTTAAGTACATTTTTGAGGTACTTGTACTTTACTTGAGTATATCCATTTTCTGTTACTTTATAGTCCTATTATATATATTTCTACTTCACTACATTTCAGAGGGAAATATTGCACTTTTTACTGCACTACATTTATCTGACTGCTATATTTACTAAGATTTTACATTTAAAAAACATATGATAAGCTTATAAACACATTGTTAATATTAAACCAGTGGCTTGTGACCTTACAAAAAAGCTGTGTGTAGCCCTTTGCCACATTTTATGTCTATGAATTGTTAGCAGTTCCACCAAAGAGACATTTCCCCCCCTAAACATCTTACACTTTGAATAACTGCTTGAGGTCCCATTAATCATCTCATGACCCCTCAGATTTATCTGGGTTGAAAACCACTGGACAAAATTGCCTGACTGTATCTAAAGAAGATAAACTAGCTCGACCTCGAACAGCAACAACAGTAATAAAATGCTGCTTACACATTGATGCATCAGTATTAACAATCTAATAATGTCGTATAGAATAACATATTTTTTTCCGAATTTTTCTGAAGAACGAGTACTTTTACTTTCGGTACTTGAAATATATGATGCTGATAATACATAACTTAAGTAAGATTTTGAATGCAGGTCTTTTACTTGTAATTAAGTATTTTTATGTTGTGGTATTGGCACCTTTACTTAAGTAAAGGATCTGAATACCTCTTCCACCACTGCATCAGGATCAAGTATTTTCCATAGTATGCATGAAGGCACGGGATGAATTGAGGTTTATCTTTCTTGGTCTTTCTTACTGTGGTTCAGTTTAATTCAATTCAATTTATATAGTGCCAATTCCTAACAGAAGTTATCTCATTGCACTTGTCCTATAAAGCAGTTCTAGACCGTACTCTTTATAATATTATTTACAGAGACCCAACAATTCCCACCATGAGCAAGCACTTGGCAACAGTGGCAAGGAAATACTTCCTTTTAAGATGCAGAAACCTTGAGAAGAACCAGACTCAGGGTGGTCGGCCATCTGCCCGCTGCCGATTGGTTAGAGAGAGAGAGCGAGAGAGAGACCAGGTGGAGCATACAGTAGCACAATGCAAATTCCACATGGAATTTTAAAATAATGTAATGGTAGTGGTAATATTGATATTAATAAAATAATAATAGTAATAATAATGATCATAATTATAATGATAACAATAATAAGACAAATTATAATAATTGTAGCAGCGGGTATCGAGCAGGAACATGGGGGCAGTAGGTGGCCCGCAATCATGGATCCAGACTTTACAGCTATAAAATGAATAAAATAAAATAAAATAAATAAACCTGCTGAAAGCGACAGAAGGAGAGAGGAGAGAGACAAGAAAGTACAAAATTATGGGAGAGAGAAGATGATGAGTTAGTAACATGCAGTAAAGGGATAAGAATGCATACAGATGGAGAGCAGGAGAGACGAGAGAGGTGCATCATGGGAAGTCTACCAGCAGTCTAGGCCTATAGCAGCATAACTAAGGGATGGTTCAGGACTCACCTGAGCCAGCCCTAACTATAAGCTTTATCAAAGAGAAAAGTCTTAAGCCTACTCTTACATGTGGAGATGGTGACTGCTTCCCAAAACCAAACTGGGACCTGATTCTACAGGAGAAGAGCTTGATAGTTGAAGGCTCTGCTTCCCGTTCTACTTTTGGAGACTCTAGAATCCACAAGTAACCCTGCATTCTGGAAGTCAAGTGCTCTAGTGGGGTAATAGAGTACTCTGAGCTCTTTAAGAAACGATGGTGCCTGACCATTAAGAGCTTTGTAGGTGAGGAGAAGGATTTTAAATTCTATTCTGAATTTTGCAGGGAGCCAGTGCAGAGAAGCTAATATTGGATATATGATCTCATTTCCCAGTTCTTGTCAGTACACATCCTGCAGCATTCTGGATCAACTGGAGAGTCTTAAGGGACTTATTCAGGCAGCCTGATAATAAGGAATTGCAATAATATTGCCTAGAAGTAACAAATGCATGCACAGAACCTTGCGGAACTCTGTGACTAACTTTGACATGCATGGCGGATTCATTGTTAACATGTACAAACTGATATCGATCTGATAGATAAGATTTAAATCAGCTTAGTGCGGTTCCTTTAATGGCAATTAAATGTTCCAGTCTCTGTAATAGGATGTAATGGTCAATAGTGTTGAATGCAGCACTAAGATCTAACAAGACTTGATTTGGTGGGATTTGTTGGGTCTCTGTAATAAATATTATAAAGAGTACAGTCTAGACCTGCTCTATAGGAAAAGCGCAATGAGATAACTTCTGTTATAAATTGGCGCTATATAAATAAAATTGAATTGAATTGAAGACAAGTACAGAGAAAAGTCCATTGTCTGATGCAATTAAAAGGTAATTTGTCGTTTTCACCAGTGCTGTCTCTGTGCTATGATGCACTCTTAATCCTGACTGAAAATCCTCAAATAAACTATTGTTATTTAGAAAGTCACACAACTGATTGGCGACTGCTTTCTCAAGGATCTTAGAGAGAAAGGGAAGGTTAGATATAGGTCTCTACTTGGCTAAAACCCCTGGATCAAGAGTGGGCTTTTTAAGAAGAGGTTTAATTACAGCTACTTTAAAAGAGTATGGTACATAGCCTGTTAATAAAGACAGATTGATCATATCTAGTAGTGCTAACTAAGGGTAAAACTTCTTTAAGCAGCCTAGTTGGGATGGGGTCTAAGAGAGTTGATGGCTTAGATGAATAAATCGTTGAAGTTAGTTGGAGAAGGTCAATGGGAGTAAAACAAGCAAACTAAATATATATCAGGTTTTACAGCTGTTTCTAAGGTTCCTGTCTTTAAGGATAAATCATTGTCGGTTGAGGGCAGGACTTGATGAATTTTGTCTCTAATAATTAAAATTTTATCATCAAAGAAACTCATGAAGTCGTTACTACTGAGGGCTATAGGAATACATGGTTCAACAGAGCCACAACGCTCTGTCAGCCTGGCTACAGTGCTGAAAAGAAACCTGGGGTCGTTCTTATTTTCCTCTATTAATGATGAGTAGTAGACTGCTGTGGCATTACAGAGGGCTTTCCTATATGTTTTAAGACTATCTTGACAGACTAAATGAGATTCTTCCAGATTGGTGGAACGCACTTTCCTTTCAACTTTTTGCAATGTTTGCTTTAATTGTGGGTTTGGGGGTTATACCATGGAGCTAATCTTCTTTGTTATATTATCTACTTTTTTAGAGGGGCAATAGAGTCGAGTGTCGTTTGCAGTGAGCCTGCAGCACTATCTACAAGATGATCAATTTGGGAGGGACTGAAATTAGCATAGGAGTCCTCTGTTATATTAAGACATGGCATTGATTTAAATACAGATGGAATGACTTCCTTAAATTTAGCTACAACACTATAAGATAGACATCTGGTGTAGGAGTTTTTGCCTAATGGCATGTAGTCCAGTAACAGGAGTTCAAAAGTTATTAAATAATGGTCCAATATTGAAGGATTCTGTGGAAAGACTATTAAATGTTTGATTTCAATGCCATATACCAGAACAAGGTCAAGGGTGTAAACAGCGAGTGGGTGTATGTAGACTCTGACAGAAGCCCATCAAATCTAATAATGAGATAAACACAGTACTAAGGCTATCATTATCAACGTAAATTAAAAACACCTATAATAATTACTTAAAATATAAAACTTGATAAAAACTCTGAAAATTCAGATAGAAATTTAGAATATGGACCAGGACAGTATAACAAATAGAATTGGCTGTCGTTTTCGAGGTTGAGTGTGAAAGACTAAGAACAAGGCTTTCGAATAAGTTGTAATTTAGTTTAAGTTTAGGCTTGAGTCGAAGATGGCTGCAACTCCACCTCTTCGGCCGTTGCCTCGAAGAATGGGAGTATTAATATGACTGGGCGGAGTGGATTCATTTAGGCTAACATATAGTAGTTGGCTGACTACCTAACAATATTTTTTAACCTTTTCATCTATCACCTGCACAGTCAAATACTGTACACAGAAACACAGATTCAGTGAATGGAGCTAAGGCAGACTAGAAGTGGGGTTAATGTAAGAATTCAACCTCCAACACCACACAGGCCCTTTTTAAAGTGAAAAAAACATTTAAAAACAATTATTTAATGTATGGTAAAGCATTTTTAAGAAGCATGCACAACCTTTACAGCCTACATATAAAAAAGTTTGGATGATCACTAATTTTTAACAGGGGGGATAGCCCAATGGCACCCCCTCTCCATTGGGCTGCATTGTAAATCATTGTGATGCTGCTCAGCCAATCAAATCTGGGCATAACCACTGCGAGTCAAGTCAGTGAGTAAACACACACACAGGGAGAGTAGAGACGTGACAAAGAAACAATTTCACATGGCGTGCTCTAAAAAGAGAAAAGTAGACAGCAAAAACTGAACTTTTAATCAAGAATGGACAGACATCTTCCCACAGGCAGTTCAAAACCAGTACGTCTCATATGTTCCAAGATTGTGGCGATTCTTAAAAGCAGCAATGTGAAGCACCACTATGAGACAAAGCACTGAGCATCTTTTGAGCAGGTTAACAAGGGGAATGGATTTTGGTCATTTTGCTAACAAGGGGGATGGCACCCCCCCCCCCAAAATCGCCTACTGCATGTAACCACATTGAGCTGTAGCTCAATGGTGTAGTGGGTTGGCCATTAATCATAATGTTGGCAGTTTGATCCCCGGCTCCTTCTGACCACATATCAAAGTGTCCTTGAGCAAGTCACTGAAGCCCAAATTGCTCGTGATGTAAAAAAAAATAGGAGTCACTTTGGACAACACAAGCTATTGTTTAGAACTAGAAATTCAGATTTGAATTGCACTCCTCCTGTTTCTTCTTTGAAAGTACACCTCCATTATCCCATTATCAATTGGACTTATGTGCTAACATGTCACACTTGCCTATTCATTTTGTGCCTCTGGAAGATTTTGTGGTTTTACCTCTGCTGCTATTTGTCAGAATCTGATTTATTATGCTACAAATTACTGCAAAGCAGCATGAGACAAACATTTTCAAGTAACAAGTTCAAAACATCTCCTCATATTACATTGTCTCATTGTCTTAACCTTCAGGTGCATTTGTAGCCAAGATTGCACGTCCCCAGAAGCGAGCAGGAGCCATCCAGTTCAGCCCCCAGGCAGTGGTGGGACAACACCAGGGCCAGACGTGCCTCATGCTACGAGCCACCAACCTGCTGCAGCGACCTCTGGTGGATGTAAAGGTGAGTGCTGTGATATACGAGGAGCATGAAGGTCAGGCCCTGCACCAGACCTCTCTGGACTTCCACTTGGATCATCTGGGCCAGCAGCCCTGTCCCTTCTTCATCTTTCCACTCACCTTTTACCACCCCCTGGACCGCCGGAGCCCCCTCTACCCCGCCCTATGTGAGGGCATGTCCAACCACTTTGAGTTGGTGGTCTTCCTGTCAGCCTTGCAGGAGGGAACTGGTGACTCCTGCCAGAAGAGGACCTCCTACCTGCGCCAAGAAATCCAGTTTGACCGTCGCTTTGTCCCCGCCTTGGGGCTGGATGCTCGGGGGAGATACATGGTGAGCACCCAGCACTTTGACACAGCCCACTCAAAGGAGCCTTTGAACAAGGACTGCGTGGTACAGATCAACGGTGATGGCAGTGACAGGATGGAGTAAGGATGCTTAAGGGGAGGCCTCATAGGGACAGTGGGAATTTCTGAGGGATAACTGGAGAGGGTAACAATGGGGCAGATATTTTTGTCAGGAGCTACTTGATTTAATTTGGTATATCTGAATTTAAGAAAACATTTTTAATTAAAACGTATATAAGACATGGATGCTGCTGCAGACGTCCTCAGCTCCTCCCTCCAATCTGATCCCCCACTGGCTTCCAACCCATCAAAATATCCAACTGTGTTGGTTGGAGTGCCTGGCCAGCAGGGGGCACCATCTTTGGGAATTGAGTGTGAACAAATACTGTTTATTACAAGTTGGGTTTTATTTTTGTCGCTCTGGCCATCATTACTTTTGGTTTCACCTTTAAATAAAGTGGGAGCTAATTTGGCATGACTGTTGTTATGTCTTATGATCTGACTGCTTTGCAGTGTTGGACCTAATTTCAGCAATGTCCCTGCATTCTGAGTACAATGTTATCATACCTGATTGAACTGATGGCCAGAGTTACGAAAATAAAACCGTTGTAATAAACCTGTAATAAACCGCAGTTTTCTTTTAAATTTAATCAAAATGAATTTGCATTTCATTATTCTTACTTTTTGTGTGAGGTTTTATAACTGGATTGAGTATGATCAAGCTATATTTGAAAATATTTAGGTCATTTGTGGTGGCACAATCAATTTCAAATTCAGTTCCTGTTCAGTTCCAGTAATCAATATTTTATTAACACTGAATCAAATAACTATGTGTAACATGAAAGTGGGCATTCATAGTGATGGACCCACAGAGAATTATGACTCTACAGAGATTTTTAGTGTCTTTCAGCTTATTGTTTAGGTTCTGAAGCACATTTGGTGTTTGGTTCAGTCCCTCCATTTTCATCAACCTGGTTTCCAGCAGCAGCAGGCAGCTGTTTTCAGCAAAAAAGCTGTGACTGAGACTAGTTGGCGAACATAGTGGAACATTTAGCTGCTAGAGTCAGATATTTCCCTTGGCACAGACCAAAAACAGAGCTAAAAGAGAGTGAATATTGGACTTGCATTCATCAGGTGGACACAAACACCACTCCACATGAATGATAATGTTGCTCTGATTTGTTAATATGTGACAGTTGGGTACTGTCAGCTTGTTCTTCTGCCCCAACGTGGCCAAAAAAAAATGATGTAGCTTAAAGCCCCATGTGTATTTGAACATTTCTGACATTGTTGACAATATTTTGAAAGATGCTATGATCACATAAACATTTTACACATAGGGGGTTTTAGAAAAACAAACAGAGAGATTTATCTACGAATGAATGACGACAGT
Organism: Siniperca scherzeri; assembly: GCA_027580175.1. Taxonomy (NCBI): domain Eukaryota; kingdom Metazoa; phylum Chordata; class Actinopteri; order Centrarchiformes; family Sinipercidae; genus Siniperca; species Siniperca scherzeri. The sequence goes on from CM050848.1 coordinate 32,653,950, forward strand.
TTTCTCTTCTCAGTCCCTGGGTGTAGTGTCTCAGAAAGTTGTATCCATCACAGTTTGAACTTGAAATTTGTATACCTGAATTTATTGAAATTTAGTTTGATCAATTCAGTTTCACAAAAAAAAATATTTTCCAAACTTCATATACAAGTTAGGAACAAATTCCAAATTAAACCATGTCTTGTGTACAATTTCAAATTCTGAACTATGAATTCAGATTCACCACATTTAGATCTAATAAATATCTGCCCATAGGTTATCAGTGAGACTAAATAAAGGGTAGGACCAATTATTATAGGAGTAATGATGAATGGAAATTACAAGGTTGGCAGATGGAGTTGGGGGTAGTCAAAAACTTTTTTATTTTCTAACTTCTATAATCAGAACATTATGGCTGGCGACCTGTCCAGGATGTATCCTGCAACTCACCCATTGTCAGCTGGGATCGGCTCCAGACAACTGCCCCTACCCCACTGAAACTGAAGTGAATATTTTCCACTTTGTGAGAGAATTATTTTTGGCACAGAAGGTCAGTTACCAGCCCTGTAAAACTGAATATGAAATTAGCAGGTATGGCAGGTATATTGAAAGTGTTGAAAGAGAGTACCAATAAGGAAGGGACCGAGTGCAACAACTCTTCTGTCATCTCTATAAAAGGGCATTCATGTTGCTGATCAATGACTTCCTCTACTGATGTTTGTGGACTAGCAACAGAATTGAAGGATTACACTGTAGAATAGCAACATGACCTGACAATTACAACAAACCATCAGATGGTTGTAATTCCACTGTCAATATTAAGCTGCTAAGGTTATTCATTGGAAGCCTTTTGGAACAAAGACATCCATGTCTTAAAGTGAGCTATCTAACATTAGACTGACCTGAAAGAAATGACATATGGCTCAGTAGTGACTGATATAATGATACTGACTGCTGATTGATTTGTAGATTAATGCCTTTATTTTGAAAAATCATTGCCTAAATCACTATGCAAAGCAGAAATTAATGTATTATGTTCAATTTGTACAATAATAAATGTCTCTAGATTTAGCAAAGAAAGTTAGGAGGTTAGAAAGAAGTCTAAATGTTGTAGAAAATAAGTCTTTGTATTTGGAGTATTTTCCTTTAAAGGCTGTTGATATGAAGAGAATCACTGTGTTATCTATGTGGTTGAAAAGAAATCATGTAGCAATTTCAGGCATGAGAGGAAACGTTTCACAAAATGTGATTGTGAAGGATGAGATCTCAGTGTATTTCACATGCTCCAATACCTTTGTACAGTGTACATTACATGAAATAAATATTTTCTAAACAAGCTTGGAAGTGAGAAGGACCATTATTTAATTTAGCTTGTGGACTCGTGAACTCCTACATCATAGTTACCATGGTGACTAACAGTTATAGATACTGTACTGCAGGGCTATTCAATTACAAATTCAATTGGGCCAGATTTCAAAACCAGGAAATGTAGATGGCCCAGACATTTTCAGTAGCCTAAACCTTTTTTGGTTTTTGGTAATGACAAATTTTAAACAAATGCAAATGAATGTAGTAAAAAATAGCAGGCGTTTGGAGAAGGCAGTAAAATAAACAAATACTTATACTTGCCAGTTCAGGCAGGGTTAAACTGACGGATCAGCGTTGACAGAGACATATTTTCAGTAGAGCACTTCCCTACTTGACTTGACTGTCAATAGCCAGATGTTTTGAAATATATCAGTAACGTCCATTTGATTATTGTCTTTAAGTGATCAATAAATAGGCCTAATACTGGATCCAGTGATCCTGCTGTTGACTTACAACCTGTCACACTATGGCTTTTAATTAGTCTTAAAACTCACACGTACATAAAAAACGGGCGCGTGCACGTGATACAAGTGCATAGAACAGTATCTGTGAGCGGAAAACCATCCTCACAAGGGAGCATTTCTGCTCTGCATGCACAAATGCAGTCCCGCAAGCATGGGGCTGTAAGGTATGGAAAGCCCAAAGTGCCACTAAATGCCTCTATTTCCCCATGATTTACATTAAAACACTGTTTTTCACATAATTTTATTTGTCAAAAACGCCGCCATTTTCGACGCTTTAGTGAGCTGCCGTAAAACGCAGCTTTTCACGCCGTCGACAACCCGCCAATGTGCTTGTCATGGCGTTTTTCCTTATGGTAATGAGTCCTTCCTTCTGTTCTGCATAGCCAGTAAGTTTAAAGTTTAAAGTTTCTTTAACCAATCAGTGAAGAGTAAAGCCAGACCAAAGCAATGCATCAATGAAAAGTGCCTGCCATTGTTATGTTGTTGATCTGTGTTGTCTTTGTGAATTGTACAGTATTCCGGATTCAGAGGATTAAATATTGATTTGCCTGAGAATGTAATCACCTTGCCTGCCTTCATTGTCTTTTAAAATAACCTGTATTAATCATAGTGTAAATATAACTGTATTGGGTTGTCTGTCACTGCAAGAGTTGGGCAAGGCTATAGCTTGAATTTTACAGTTTACAGAGGATCAAATATTGATTTGCCTGAGAATATGATTACCTTACCTTGCCTTTTAAAATAACCTGTTTTAATCATATTGTAGTGTAAATATAATTGTATTATCTTTTTAAAATTACCTTTATTAATCGTTTTTGTATGAATGTAACTGCACTTGACTGTCCCTGAAGGTGATAGCTACTCAATTCCAAATTAGTCTTATAACAGGTACAACCCCCCCGCTGTGCTCATCATAAGTGTTTTTGACTGCAATGACTTCATGTAAATAACACCAACAATGTATTTAATGCAAGTACAGCTACACCTCAATTTTACCCACTGCTTGGCAACAGCTGTGTTTTCTCCAGTTTTCTAGGGTACTAGAATGTCTTGTGTCTTCCCATTTCACAGCAATGAAATGCCCAAACTAGATCCAACCATATAAAATTAATACAACAAAGTGGTTCTCAGACTTGTATACAAAGTGGCTTCACAAACACTGCAGCATTTTCTGCTCGTATTTCATCATATACTTCAGAACAGTATTACATATTTCTATATAGCTAACAAAATGACTTTAACAAAGCGTGTTACACCTGCTCATGTTGTAGCAACATAATGGGAGGTCACATGTCAATGAAAAAACAACCTTTATATTGAAGAATTACAGAGAAAAAACATATCGGCGCATATCAGTGTCTAGGGGTTTCTGGTGATCTGCAGAGTGCTGGTGAAGGAATATGGAGCCATCCAAGGTGGAGACTGCGGCATTCTTCACCTCACACCCAGCTGTGGGGCGCTATCAAGGCAACCCGGCACACCTGCACCCACTTACTACCTGCAGGAGGAGACATATACACCAGCAGAGAACACAAGACGGGAGCCATGGGGAAGGCCAGGTCGGGCCGTAACAAGCAGTGTAATGGATAAATATAACATTTGGTACATATTATGCATTTATTATGTATTGGATTTTCAGTCAGGATCTAGAGTGCATCATCTCCACATTTAAGAGTAGGCTTAAGACTTTCCTCTTTGATAAATTATAGTTAGGGCTGACTTGGGTGAGTCCTGAACCATCCCTTAGTTATGCTGCTATAGGCCTAGACTGCTGGGAGACTTCCCATGATGCACCTCTTTCCTCTCTCCTCTTCTCCCTCTCCATCTGTATGCATTTTATCCCATTACTGCATGTTACTAACTCGACATTTTCTCTCTCTCCCGTAGTTTTGTGCTTTCTCGTCTCTCTCCTCTCTCCTTCTGTCGCTTTCAGCAGGTATTTCTACCTCCGGAGCTGCAGAGACTGGATCTGTGGTTGTGGGCCACCTGCTGCCCCCGTGTTCCTGCTCAACAACTGCTACTACAGTTGTTGTTATTGGCTTTATTACTATTATTGTCATTATTATTCCTATGACTATCATTCCTATTATTATTACTTTACTAATATTAATATTACCACTACCACAACATTATTACTATTTTAAAATTTTAGGTGGAATTTGCATTGTGCCCCCCCCCGCCTCTCAAAACCTAACACGGCAGGGGCAGATGGCCCACCATTGAGTCTGGTTCTGCCCATGGATTCTGCCTGTTAAAAGGAAGTTTTTTCTTGCCACTGTCGCAAAGTGCTTGCTCATGGTGGGATTTGTTGGGTCTCTGTAAATAATATTAAAGGGTACGGTCTAGAACTGCTTTATAGGACAAGTGCAATGAGATAACTTCTGTTAGGAGTTGGCACTATATAAATAAAATTGAATTGAATTGAATGTATTTAAAAAAGCAAGGTGTAATTGTGTAGCTACAAAACTGTAATACATCTCAATACTTTTGCAATGAGAAAGTCATTGTAAGGCAGGGCATCATCAGAAGGCAGCTGCAGATGGGGTTTAGTTTAAGAAGTAGGAGAATTTTCTCAACCCATAAAGGAACACTTAATCCTTCAGTTTATTAGAAAAGTTCAGCTAAATTAAATTCATAATCACCAAATTTAGAGATACATGGTTTTCACTGGACAGGAAGGGTATGTTCGAAAAAAAATAACTAGTAACTAAAGCTCATAGGAAATACTCAAGTAATACACAACTAACTAAATTTTGTACTTAAGTACAGTACTTGAGTAAATGTACTTAGTTACATTCCACCACTGGATCAGAGTGATGTCAAACATCAGCAGAAGATTGAGCAATGGGAGCTTGGTTTAACTTGTGCAATTTCTCGGTAAAGCCACTGCTACCGCTGGTGGTGCTGCCACGAACAACAGAGGTCTCCACTTCTTATTACCAGTACAATGGACTGTCATTGTTCATTGGCAATGACGTCTGCAGGTGCCATGGTAGTGCAGAGGAATTTCACATGTCTAACCAAACCCCCGGCCACAGATGGTGCAGTACGGTGAAATGTCAACGGAGGATGGTCCTGCAGAGTCAATCAGCAACTGATGATTCAAAAGCAGATGCAATCAAGGCTTCAGGCTGCACAGGAGCCAAAGAGGAGAAGGCTGCAGGGCGACAAATTATATTGTTAAGAGATAAGCAATATATGAATTTAGACACTGGACATGAACAAAACACTCACATTCATTCCGCAGTTATATTTAGTCAACAATGAGAAATGACTACAACATTAAATGGTGTTTTAAAGAAGCAATAGATTATCTACTTAATCTACTAGATTAATACAGTATTGTTTAAATTGTGTATTTCAGAAAACATTGGACTTGGGTAATATCTGAAAACAAATTAGAATATTATTAGTTCCAAATGAGAAGGTCACCATGAAGCAGGGCGTAATAAGAAGGCAACTGCAGACAGAAGTTGAACTCCAGTGGGGGCTGCAGCAGAGGCAGATGAATTTAAGTGATGTGGCACCTCAGCTGAAGATGGAATCTTGGCGGTATTAAGGCTGCAGACTTTGGAGGGGCCATGGCGGAGAAGGCTGCAATACTGTTTAGAGATAAGCAACATATAAATGCAGATATTAGACACAAACAAAATTCTGGCAGCAGGGTGTGGAAAGATATTGTCCAGACTGAAATATTCTCTGCAAGCCAAAAAACTACAGTTGTAGTTTATATTATGTGTGCCACCTATCTCTCTCTTTCTCTCTTTCTTTCTCTCTGTCTGGGGGTGTCTAGTGGATTCGATTCAGTCAGAGGAGAGGCAAAGAGAGTGAAGGGGGTGGGGAGAGAGATGAGAGAGGCGGAGAGAGAGAAGGGTGGGTGGTGGAGGTGGAGCGACAATGCCAATTCCACCTTGATTTTAAAATAACAATAATGTAATGGTAATATTCATAAAGTGTTATAGTTTGAGGTTTTGTCATTTCCTGTTTTATTTTGAGCAGAACCATCTGCAGCTCAATGCGACAAAGTCAAAGGAGCTGATTGTGGATCTACGGAGGGCCAAGGCACCAGTGACCCCGGTTTCCATCCAGGGGGTCAGTGTGGACATTGTGGAGGACTACAAGTACCTGGGAGTACACTTGGATAATAAACTGGACTGGACCAAGAACACTCAGGCTGTTTACAGGAAGGGCCAGAGCCGCCTCTATTTTCTGAGGAGGCTGAGGTCCTTCAACATCTGCCGGACAATGCTGAAGATGTTCTATGAGTCTGTGGTGGCCAGTGCTATCCTGTATGCTGTTGCATGCTGGGGCAGCAGGTTAAAGGTAGCGGACGCAAACAGACTGAACAAACTGATCCGTAAGGCCAGTAACATTGTGGGGGTGGAGCTGGACTCTCTGGCGGTGGTGTCAGAGAGGAGGATGCTGGCCAAACTACACGCCATCTTGGACAGTGTCTCCCACCCGCTCCATGACGTGCTGGCTAAACAAAGGAGCACCTTCAGCGGAAGACTCATCCCACCAAAGAGCACCACAGAGCGCCACAGGAAGTCATTCCTGCCTGTGGCCATCAAACTATTTAACTCCTCCTCTAAGGATTAGTCTGTTTGACCCTAGGTCACTAAACTGGACATTGAGCATTACATCTCCGCCATAATCAATAATAATTGTGCAATATTCTGTTTACTACTCAAGTGCAATATTAGTTTTCCCTTGTTAGTTTTTCTTATTTACTGTTACGGATATACCTCAATTACTCTCGACAGTACATGCACCTCCGCCTTTACTATTATTTATTACATAATTAGTGACATTGTATTTATACTGTACTTCACCATCTACCAGTAAACCCACTTGGTACTCGACACTTAGTTTATCTTATACTTATACCAACATGTTACTTAATTTATTTCTGACCTGTTAATAGTGTAAAAACTGTGTGCACTGACGTAAAGACGAGCTACTGTAACAAAGAGTTTCCCTACGGGGATCAATAAAGTATTTCTGATTCTGATTCTGATTCTGATTTTGTAGTGTGTTCCTCTCCTTGTATGTCTTGTGGTTTTACTTCCTGTCTTTGATTGCTTTCCCTCCAGTTTTGATTTTTGGCCATCTGCCGCTGCCTGTTAGGTTTTGAGAGAGAGAGAGAGAGAGGTTTTGAGAGAGAGAGAGAGAGAGAGAGAGAGAGAGAGAGAGAGAGAGGTTTTGAGAGGGGAGGGGTTTGGGGGAAGGGATAGGGTTAGGGAGGCACAATGCAAGGACCACGTAGAATTATTATTTTTTTTAATATAGTAGAATAGTAATTGTAGTGTTAATATTAATAAATTAGTAATAATAGGAATGACAGCTATAGGAAGAATAATGTCAGCATCAGTAACAGAGCCAATAACAACAACTGTAGTAGCAAATGTCAAGCAGGAACACGGGGGCAGCAGGTGGCCCACAACCACAGATCGAGTCTCTGCAGCTCCGGAGGCAGAAATACCTGCTGAAAGCGACAGAAGGAGAGAGGAGAGAAACGAGAAAGCACAGAACTACGGGAGAGAGAAGATGTTGAGTTAGTAACATGCAGTAATGGGATTAAAATGCATACAGATGGACAGGGAGAAGAGGAGGAGAGAGGAAAGTGGACTTTACACTTTACATGCTGCCTGTCAGATTTGTTTAGCCTTGTTGGACTCTTTGCTTGGTTTCTACCACTGCCAGCTGGTAACCCATTTCCTATTCCTGGACCTGTATATGCCTACCTGCCTGTTACCTGTTTGATGCCTGTCTGCATGCCAGTCTGTCTGCTTGTACCTGCCTGTAAGCTACTTCACCCTAATAAACACTGTAGCCATGCGGCTACTTCATCCTCATACCGCTTCCTGGTCGTCTGCATTTGGGTCCACATACTGCACCCCATATGACATAAAGTAATAATAATAGGAATGATATTCATAGGAATAATAATGACAATAATAGTAATAAGGCCAATAACATGGGCAGCAGGTAGCCCACAACCACAGATCCAGTCTCTGCAGCTCCGGAGGCAGAAATAACTGCTGAAAGCAACAGAAGGAGAGAGGAGAGCGACACGAAAGCACAAAACTACGGGAGAGAGAAGATGTCGAGTTAGTAACATGCAGTAGTGGGTTAAAAATGCATACAGATGGAGAGGGAGAGAAGGAGAGAGGAGCTCAGTGTATCATGGGAAGTCTCCCAGCAGTCTAGGTCTATAGCAGCATAACTAAGGGATGGTTCAGGACTCACCCAAGCCAGTCCTAACTATAAGCTTTATCAAAGAGGAAAGTCTTAAGCCTACTCTTAAATGTGGAGATGGTGTCAGCCTCCCGAACCCAAATTGGGATGTGATTCCACAGGAAAGGAGCTTGACAACTGAAGGCTCTGGATCCCATTCTACTTTTGGAGACTCTAGGAACCACAAGTAACCCTGCATTCTGGGAGTGCAGTGTTCTAATGGGGTAATAAGGTATTATGAGCTCTTTAAGATATGATGGTGCCTGACCATTAAGAGCTTTGTAGGTGAGGACAAGGATTTTAAATTCTGGATTTTACAGGGAGCCAGTGCAGAGAAGCTAATATTGGACAAATATGAAAAAATGAAGGATTCTGTGGAAAGACTATTAAATGTTCAATTTCAATGCCATATACCAGAACAAAGTCAAGGGTGTGGTTAAAACAGTGAGTCGGCTTACGTACACAAAAGCCAATGAAATCTAATAATGATATAAACACAGTACTAATGCTATTATTTTCAACTTCCACATGAATATTTAAATCACCTACAATAATTACTTTGTGTTTTAAGGACTAAACTTGATGAAAACTGAGAATTCAGATAAAAATTCAAAATAAGAACCAGGAGCGCGGTACACTATAAAAAATAGAATTGGCTGTCATGTTTTCCAGGTTGGGTGTGACAAGACAAGAACAAGGGTTGATTAATAGGCTTGAGTCAAAGATGGCTGCAACTCCACCTCCTCGGCCAGTGCCTCGGGGAATGTGAGTATTAATATGACTGGGCAGAGTGGATTCATTTAGGCTAACATATTTTTGATTACCCAGCCAGGTTTCAGTAAGACAAAATAAGTCAATATGATACTCTGATATTAAATAATTTACTATTACAGCTTTAGATGACAGAGATCTGATGTTTAAGAGTCCACATTTAATTCTAATATTTTGTTGTGCTATTTCAGCAGTGGTAATTTTATTTAGGTTTTTATGTACAGTGGTGTGAAAAAGTGTTTGCCCCCTTCCTGATTTCTTATTTTTTTGCATGTTTGTCACACTTAAATGTTTCAGATCATCAAACAAATTTAAATATTAGTCAAAGATAACACAAGTAAACACAAAATGCAGTTTTTAAATGAAGGTTGTTATTATTAAGGGAAAACAAAATCCAAACCTACATGGCCCTGTGTGAAAAAGTGATTGCCCCACCTGTCAAAACACAACTTAACTGTGGTTTATCACACCTGAGTTTAATTTCTCTAGCCACACCCAGGCCTGATTACTGCCACACCTGTTCTTGTCATAGTTAGCCTCTATGTCCCCCCTGATCCCTGTGTGCTCCAGTATGTTTTCCCCTCCTCGTGTTTCCTGGCTGTCCCCTGTTCGTTACTGTGTGTATGTGTGTGTGTACGTTCTGGTCTGGCTTCCTGATCTCCTGCCTGCTGCTGATCACCAGCACACCTGTCATCAATCACTCATCAGTCTCCACTGCATATCTACCAGGCTCTTCCACACTACCAGCGCCAGATCGTCTCCGTACGAAACCCATGTAACAGCTCCTACCTCGACCCCAGATAAGTGATTAGTTCATTTTCACTTTTTGACTTGTAGTATCTTGATTCTGTCTCTGTCACTCATAGTTACTCACTGCTGGTGATCTCAGCCACAGTCTGTCCTCGGACCTCTGCCAAGCTTGTCTCTTCACCCACTGCCACGCTACACGAGCCAGCTGCCTCGTCTGCCCTGCCAATCTCACCTCCGGAGCCTGCCGCCAATCGGGTCCAGCCAACTATCTCTACGGGTCCGCCGCCTGGCCAGTTCAGCTTTTAATGTTCATGACTCCACAAGAAAGAGACTGGGCAAAAATGGCCTGCATGGCAGAGTTCCAAGACGAAAACCACTGCTGAGCAAAAAGAACATTAAGGCTCATCTCATTTTTGCCAGAAAACATCTTGATGATCCCCAAGACTTTTGGGAAAATACTCTGTGGACTGACGAGACAAAAGTTGAACTTTTTGGAAGGTGTGTGTCCCATTACATCTGGCGTAAAAGTAACACCGCATTTCAGAAAAAGAACATCATACAACAGTAAAACATGGTGGTGGTGGTAGTGTGATGGTCTGGGGCTGTTTTGCTGCTTCAGGACCTGGAAGAATTGCTGTGATAAATGGAACCATGAACTGCTGTCTACCAAAAACTCCTGAAGGAGAATGTCTGGCCATCTCTCCGTGACCTCAAGCTGAAGCGAACTTGGGTTCTGCAGCAGGACAATCCAAAACACACCAGCAAGTCCACCTCTGAATGGCTGAAGAACAAAATGAAGACTTTGGAGTGGCCTAGTCAAAGTCCTGACCTGAAACCTATTGAGATGCTGTGGCATGAGATGAGTGGGCCAAAATTCCTCCACAGCGCTGTAAAAGACTCATTGCAAGTTATCACAAATGCTTGATTGCAGTTGTTGCTGCTAAGGGTGGCCCAACCAGTTATTAGGTTTAGGGGGCAATCACTATTTCACACAGGGCCATGTAGGTTTGGATTTTGTTTTTCCTTAATAACAACTTTCATTTGAAAACTGCATTTTGTGTTATCTTTGACTAATATTTAAATTAGTTTGATCTGAACATTTTAAGTGACAAATATGCAAAGAAATCAGGAAGGGGGCAAACACTTTTTCACACCACTGTATAACTCCTCTTCTGATGATTTTATTAAAGTGGTCGGGGTCAGACGGCATCACTAAGGAATTGTCATGGGCGTGCACAGATCCCGCTGTTGTAGGTGAGTCTGGTCGGTTTTTCCCTCGAAATGCACATTTGGCAGAGGCGCCATCTATTGTGTTTATGTAAGTATACAGCACATAGCTTGAGAGTCATATAGTGATTTCCCAGGACGAAAAAGCTAAATACGCTAGCATATGTAGCTAACATTAGCCTTGTTATGCAGTGTGTCAATGCTTCAGAACTTAAACATTTGCAGATGAAGCTGGTGCACAGATTGAAATAAAAAAACAGTCCGATTGTAGAAATTAGATTATCACTGTAAAGTTTGATTAGCTGAGAAGCCCCCTCCCCGGCCCAGGTAAATGCATACTGTGAGTCAGGAGGAATTGGTGCTATACATGTCTAAATATTTCTGTGTAGATGCTCCCGCAGCTAAGTGATGTATGATCTGAGTTGTTGAATTTTTAAATCCCTCTTTTCCCTCACATGTCCCTGTAGTGATGCTATTGTCATCCTGCTCCCTGGCTGTGCAGCTGACCGATGCAGATCATCTTATCTCAACTTGGGACATCCTTCGACACTCCTCTACAACAAACACTCTGTATTTACTACTGTCTTTATAAACATGTTTCAGTACAAGTTTGTCCATTATTTAGCTGGTAACCAGTGTATTGTAGTTACAAATAGTTGCAAAGTTGACCCATCCTGTGTCCTTTACAGTGTTAGGCAGACACAGCCTTTAATTTTGTACAGGTTTTTGGCCAATCAAAAAAAGAAATGGAATAATGCCTCTAGTCTCATGCCTTTTCCTTCATCCTGTTCCTAGCCAAGTTCAAAAACATCTACTGTAACAAGTTAAATAAGAACTCAACAGCATTCAGCTTACACAAACATACAGTGCATTTGGAAAGTATTCACATCGCTTCACTTTTTCCCCACATTTTGTTATGTTACAGCCTTATTCCAAAATGGATTAAAGTCATTATTTTCCTCCAAAATTCTACAAACAATACCCCATAATGACACCGTGAAAGAAGTTTGTTTGAAATCTTTGCAAATTTATTAAAAATAAAAAATGAAAAAAATCACATGTACATAAGTATTCACAGCCTTTGCCATGACACTCAAAATTGAGCTCAGGTGCATCCTGTTTCCACTGATCATACTTGAGATGTTTCTACAACTTCATTGGAGTCCACCTGTGGTAAATTCAGTTGATTGGACATGATTTCGAAAGGCACACACCTGTCTATATAAGGTCCCACAGTTAACAATGCATGTCAGAGCAAGCCATGAAGTCCAAGGAATTGTCTGTAGACCGACGAGACAGGATTGTATCAAGCCACAGATCTGGGGAAGGGTACAGAAAAATTTCTGTAGCATTGAAGGTCCCAGTGAGCACAGTGGACTCCATCATCCATGGTCACTCTGACAGAGCTCCAGCGTTTCTCTGTGGAGAGAGGAGAACCTTCCAGAAGAACAACCATCTCTGCAGCACTCCACCAATCAGGCCTGTATGGTAGAGTGGCCAGAGAGAAGCCCCTCCTCAGTAAAAGGCACATGACAGCCCGCCTGGAGTTTGCCAAAAGGCACCTGAAGGACTCTCAGACCATGAGAAACTAAATTATCTGGTCTGATGAAACAAAGATTGAACTCTTTGGCCTGAATGGCAAGCGTCATGTCTGGAGGACTCCAGGTACCGGTCATCACCTGGCCAATACTATCCCTACAGTGAAGCATGGTGGTGGCAGCATCATGCTGTGGGGATGTTTTCAGCGGCAGGAACTGGGAGACTAGTCAGGATCGAGGGAAAGATGAATACAGCAATGTACAGAGACATCCTTGATGAAAACCTGTTCCAGAGCGTTCTGGACCTCAGACTGGGGCGAAGGTTCATCTTCCAACAGGACAACGACCCTAAGCACACAGCCAAGATAACAAAGGAGTGGCTACGGGACTCTGAATGTCCTTGAGTGGCCCAGCCAGAGCCCAGACTTGAACCCGACTGAACATCTCTGGAGTGATCTGAAAATGGCTGTGCACTGACACTCCCCAACCAACCTGATGGAGCTTGAGAGGTCCTGCAAAGAAGAACGGGAGAAACTGCCCAAAAATAGGCATGCCAAGCTTGTAGCATCATACACAAAAAGACTTGAGGCTGTAAGTGGTGCCAAAGCTGCTTCAACAAAGTATTGAGCAAAGGCTGTGAATACTTATGTACATGTGATTTTTTTCGTTTTTTTATTTTTAAAAGATTTCAAACAAACTTATTTCACGTTTATGGGGTATTGTTTGTAGAATTTTAAAGGAAAATAATGAATTTAATCCATTTTGGAATAAGGCTGTAACATAACAAAATGTGGGAAAAGTGAAGCGCTGTGAATACTTTCCGGATGCACTGTAGTTACTCTAGATGACATTGCCCTGGCCTCCAGCACCACCGTAAGGAACCTCGGAGTTATCTTTGATCAGGATTTATCCTTTAACTCCCACATGAAACAAACTACCTTTTTTCACCTACGCAACGTTGCAAAAATCAGGCACATCCTGTCTCAAAATCATGCTGAAAAACTAGTCCATGCATGCACAGAATGCTGCTGCACGTGTACTGACAAGAACTAGGAAAATAGATCACATTTCTCCAATATTAGCTTCTCTGCACTGGCTCCCTGTAAAATCCAGACTAGACTAAAATCCTTCTCCTCACCTACAAAGCTCTTAATGGTCAGTCATCATCGTATCTTAAAGACTTCATAATACCATATTACCCGACTAGAATACTGCGCTCCCAGGATGCAGGGTTACTTGTGGTTCCTAGAGTCTGCAAAAGTAGAATGGGAGCCAGAGCCTTCAGTTATCAAGCTCCTCTCCTGTGGAATCAGGTCCCAGTTTGGGTTCGGGAGGCAGACACCATCTCCACATTTAAGAGTAGGCTTAAGACTTTCCTCTTTGATAAAGCTTATAGTTAGGGTTATGCTGCTATAGGCCTAGACTGCCGAGAGACTTCCCATGATTCACCTCTTTCCTCTCTCCTCCTCTCCCTCTCCATCTGTATGCATTTTTATCCCATTACTGCATGTTATTAACTCGACATCTTCTCTCTCCTGTAGTTCTGTGCTTTCTTGTTTCTCTCCTTCTGTCGCTTTCAGCAGGTATTTTTGCCTCCGGAGCTGCAGAGACTGGATCTGTGGTTGTGGGCCACTTGTTGCCCCCGTGTTCCTGCTCGACAACCGCTACTACAGTTGTTGTTGTTATTGGCTCTGTTACTAACACTGTCATTATTATTCCTATAGCTGTCATTCCTATTATTAATTTATTAATTAACACTACGATTACATTTCTAGTATTTTAAAAATTCTAGGTGGTATTTGCATTGTGTCTCCCTCTCCCCCTCCCCCAAAATTTCTCTCTCTCTCTCTTTCTCTCTCAAAACCTAACACCAGCAGAGGATGGCCGCCCACTATTGAGTCTGGTTCTGTCCAAGGTTTCTGCCTCTTAAAGGAAGTTTTTCCTTGCCACTGTCGCCAAATGCTTGCTCATGGTGGGATTTGTTGGGTCTCTGTAAATAATATTATAAAGAGTACGGTCTAGACTTGCTGTATAGGAAAAGTGCAATGAGATAACTTCTGTTATGAATTAGCGCTATATAAATAAAATTTAATTGAATGTAATCCTTGCATGCAGACGTGAAGCTAGGTGAGACAAGCGACCTGCCAGCCAATCAGAAGAAAATTGAGTCCCTGCCTCAGATCATGGACAGATCTTGATATTTCGTCATGTGGGGGGAATCACTCCAGGAGAACAGCGGGGATAGGGGCAGAGAAATCAAAAGAATCAGATCATTTATATCATATATAATATCAATTTATATCGTTTATAATAGATTATCAATGTGTTTTCTTGCAATATTGGCTCGCGGCACGCCGAAACTATCGCTGCTGAGCGCGAGCTGACAGCGGACCTCTGCTCCGCACCGCTCTCTGTCTGAACAGCCAATTGATTAACATGGCATTGAGAATCTGGTCAATTTTCAAAATAAAACATCCTGTGCAGACTCCCAGTCGTATATCAACATAAAACACAACTAAAACAGACAAAAATAGAAACCATTTAACTACGTATCCTACTTACTTAACATGGTAGAACCAGAAAAGTCAAGAAAAAAGGACCAAATCAACAACGTTGGGCAGGTAAACCGCTCTGCTTTTGAAATGCTCCCGGTGGGGTATGAAGCCGCTTGGAGAACGTAAAATCGGGTTGCAGACACGACGTTATAGAGCCTTGTCTGGCGGAATCCCGGCGTGAGGAAGGTTTTCCGCTTGCAGATACTGTTCTGTGCGCTCGTATCACCTGCACGCACCTGGTTTTTATGCGCGTGGGGTTTGAGACTAATTAAACGCCATATCACACACCCGCAAAAACAACTCACTCTAACGTTAATGCTTTCTTATACTGTCTGTGATGTTAAAATTCATTTCTTAGGACTTTTAAACACAGTCAATATACAGCCCAATATCACAAATCACAAATTTGCCTCAGGGGGCTTTAATCTGTACAGCATACCACACCCTCTATCCTTAGACCCTCGATTCGAATGAAGAAAAACTTTAATGGGGAAAAAATGGAAGAAACCTCAAGAAGAGCAACAGAGGAGGGATCCCTCTCCCAGGACGGACAGACATGCAATAGATGTTGTATATGTAGTACAATTACAGTATGGACAATCAGGAAGACACAATTGTAGATAGATTGTAAACATATATGAAGAAGGGATCCGGGAGGACATTGTGCAACTTCAAGTGAAGCAAAACAGATAGAACCTGAGCTCAAGCACACCATTCACACAGGTAGGAGAAAAGAAACAAACACACTGAGGGAGAGAGAGACATGGACAACGTGCACACAACTGAGAGAGAGAGAGACAAGAGAAACACAAGAGGACAAGCTGAATCTCCTGAAGGACAAAGATCCAGAACCAAACATCTGGAATGAGGCAGCCAGGGGACAGGGAGAGGTCATGTTTTTATTATCTAACTAGACATCTATTAATGAAATGCTGTACAATTATTTACATGACACTGAGCACTGTTGGCTCACAGCAGGAGGGTCTTGGGTTTGCATGTTCGTCCATGTAGCGCAGGTGAATCTGAGACTCTAAAAGGCCTGTATGTCACTCTGTATGTGTTAGCCCTGTGATGAACTGGTAGCCCATCTAGTACTCTGACCCTTGCCTAATGCAAGCTGGGATAGGCTCCAACCCCCAGTGACACTGTACAGGACAAGCGGTTTAGAGAATGGATATTAGGGATTGTGTCAAGATTATATCAATATTTATGAAGTGTATGATTTCCCAATAATGCTACTAAGCCTCCTTCATAAGTAAAAATTTGTATTCAATATTTTTTAAGTTTTATTTATCCTTTATTGCAATTAAGTCAAACATTTCCATTCTGACAGGGAGTATAACAACACGACATCTTTACAAGTGCCCAAAAATATATTTCACTTACCTTTTTTATATTTGGCAAATTATAAGTCTTTGCTAAAACAAATAACAATATATACTATTTTATTTATGAAAAAATACATTGTCAATTTCCACAACAAATACCAAAGAAGGTATGTGATACATACAGTAGTTTTGTTATATGACAATTCGAACATGCTACATCTTAAATACGTTACTACAGAGTAAATAAAGGGCCAGATACATGAACTGCACTTAACAATAAGCACTGCTTAGGTCAGAGTTTCTCAGCTTTTTAGGGCCCATGACTCCACTTTTAGGTTCCAAAATTGATACCAAAGTTGTCAAATAGTTGTGTGAAGGGTTAGGGATGAGCTTCATATATAATTGATGTTGATTCTAATTAGTTTATTTTTTAATTTCTCTTTATTTTTATTCTAACATGTTATACATATAAATATATTTCAGTTTCAATATGCTGTATATTATTTATTAATTTTCTTACTTTTAATTTGTTAATATCAATGCAGTACATTTGTATATCTCCACATTTAAGAGTAGGCTTAAGACTTTCCTCTTTGATAAAGCTTATAGTTAGGGCTGGCTTGGGTGAGTCCTGAACCATCCCTTAGTTATGCTGCTATAGGCCTAGACTGCCAGGAGACTTCCCATGATGCACCTCTTTCCTCTCTATCTGTATACATTTTTATCCCATTACTGCATGTTACTAACTCGACATCTTCTCTCTCCCGTAGTTTTGTGCTTTCTCGTCTCTCTCCTCTCTCCTTCTGTCGCTTTCAGCAGGTATTTCTGCCTCCAGAGCTGCAGAGACTGGATCTGTGGTTGTGGGCCACCTGCTGCCCCACTGTTCCTGCTCGACAACTGCTACTACAATTGTTCTTAGTCTTATTACTAATATTATCATTATTATTCCTATGATTCAAAAACACATCTACCAACACCTCTAAAGGTCTCTAGGGTATTTATTCTGTTTGGACACAGCCAGGCTAGCCTGTTGCCCCCTGCTTCCAGTCTTTATGTTAAGCTAACTACATTCTGACTCCAGCTCTGTACTTAACACACAGATTGATATCTATATTCACATCTCACTCTTAAAGAAAGCTAATAAACCTATTTCCCAAAATATTGAGCTATTCCTTTAAGTATCACATAGCTGCATAGCAAAGCTACTGATATAACACTTTGTTACTAACCACACAGTGTTTAAAGAGACTGCAAGGGCTCATAGTTAAATTAGACTTGACATACAGTAGAGTGAGCTCTGTGGCTCAGTGACAGGATGCTTCAAGTTGAGTCTGTAACACACCCGTCACCCTGTGCTTTTCATTATTGTACCACACTGTAGAATAGATAGATAGATATAAGAGATTCTGGAGACCACATCATGAAGAAATATGCATATCTCTTATTTTTCTGTCATTCTGACCCCTTCTGATGTATTTAATGTTAAAATATAGACTTGAAAGAACCCTGAAATGGGATACTTCTTACATAAGTAAGAATGTCGCCAAATGCTTGCTCGTGGTGGGATTTGTTGGGTCTCTGTAAATAATATTATAAAGAGTAAGGTCTAGACCTGCTCTATAGGAAAAGTGCAATGAGATAACTTCTGTTATGAATTGGCGATATATAAATAAAATTGAATTGAATTGAATTGAACTGGTCATAGTTAGTACTATTTAGTCTGTGAAAACAGTATCTTCTGAGGGTCTGGAGGAGCTTTGTCAACTGAGAAAATAACCCTGATGACATCCTAATGATGTCATTGGGCTTGTAGATTACAAATTTCTAACATAAAACCTGTGTTACAAACTGGGGCCGTGGAGTTTGAAAGATCTGGGCATTTACCAGGGAAGAAGGGTCTAATCAAAGATTATATCAAGTATGGCATAGGGAATGTAGGATCCAGTGTTTTTGGAGTTTTGACAAGTCTTTCAAAAATCTGTCTCTTGCAAATCCCCCAACTTTATGGAAGTGCAATACTAAATCACTGGAGTACCCCTTTCAGACCTACACTACATACACTTTGAGAAGCCACAAATTAACACTCTTCAACCAAACATAAATTCTTATGTCACAGTAAAGAACCCCCTTAAAGTCTGTTTTAAATAAATGATACAAACAATGCTGGCCATTCATTGGCCATCCAGTAAGCCTTTCCGCAAAGACACTCAAAAAGACATCACTTAGAAAACAGTTCCAGCATCTGGAATTGAATCACATGAAGAATCATTATCATACCTACAGTTAAGATAGCAAGTCTACTCTGTTTTAGAGGTAAACCACCTGAAGCCTTACTGCTATTTCCCCAAGACTCCCAACCTTGAGGCTGGGACCCAGCTTCAGTCACTTGTTATGCATACAGGGCTCAAGGACATTTCTAATATTGATCTATTTTACATAGAAAATAAGCTAAATTGATGTAAAATATATTAGAATCTCTAGACTATATAACACACTTGCACTGCATGCAAATGAAAATAGATTATTAAAGTGAAAAATAGATTATTAAAGTACACAATACTCAAATTCACATGATAACTTAATTGTCTAATTGCTGTGGTCATGAGAATTTAGTATATTTGCTTTCTTTCTGAGAGTGGGATGAGATGAGGGATATTTATCTCATGTCTGTGTGTTAAGAACAGAGCTGGAGTCAGGACGTGGTTAGCTTACCTTAGCACTAAGACTGAAAGCAGAGTGAAGCAAGGTCTTGGTCCTCTCAGCTCACTCACAGAAAGAAAGCAAAAAAACATTTCCCAAAATGTTGAACTATTCCTTTAAAGATAACCTCCCTGATTTTGCAACTTTAAAGTTCACAGTTGAGCTTTAGTGGTCATCTGGGGATTTTGGGTGCAATAACAAAACCAGGGAGTGTATTGTTAGTGGATCAAATTATCAAAAGCTGGTCCAGACTGTTTCATCCACATACTGTATACTGTTCATGAAAGCCAATCAGAGTATGACCTGTTTAATGTTGGATCAGTCAAAATCAGTGGCTAAAGTTGCATAAGGCTTAATTTGCCACGAATAATGTGATGTTAATATGTACTATTATTACTATGATAGTTATTCATACAATTATCTATTACTATACTATTTCTATTACATTGCAGATTGCAGAGTATATGTTCATTTAATTACACCCATTATAACAGTGTTAACAAGGTGAGGATGAAACAAGATCATATGACAAACTGTAACATGAAATTAAAAATGCTTCAAAACAACATATGCAGAACGTACTGAATACAGCTTCGCTTAGCCTAAACAAGTTAAAATTCCCATGAGATGAAAACTTACAGATCTTGTACAAAGGGACACACAGAAAAAAATCCACACAAATGCACAATAAATCTATGAGATTTCCATGAATTTGGAGAGTTTACTACATATTTCCTTACAAATCTGAAGCCGTGTTTTTGCCTTATTGTTTTCTGTGAAACAGAAAGTCTGATATGAATAAACCTCGCCTGTGAGGTTTTATCAGGTATTTTCAAGTATTTTAGTGAGTATTTACTTTAATGCATCTTTCTATTTTGTTATAAAGTGCTAAATTCTGAGCGATGACATTGGTTAAAGTATAAGTGGAGTGTGAAGCTATTTCTAAAATCTCAGTAACACTGACTGTGCATGTCAGTGTAGTTATCCGCCTCCTGTTGTGGGTCATGAGCAGAAGGTAGACTGCAGCTGCTTGAAGGCAGCTTGTCTCTGTTTTTTCTCCACTTCCTGTCTCTTGCGTTCTTCTTTTTCCTCTCGAATCTCAGCCTCAAACTTGCTGCCCAGAGACACAGCCTGCATCTGGTAACACACAAAATGACAAACAAAAAAGTGTTCCTTCCTATTAACACAAATCATCCTTTAATCCCAAGTAGCCCTACATGGCTGCTTTCTTCTGCCTTACTTTTAGTCTAGGACCGGGCATCACCTTGCCTGTTTAACTGATCCAAAATTCTAAGTGAATGGCTTTAACTTCATCTGGCATCTTTTGCAGAGTACATGTACCTAACTACTTATGTAAACACTTCTATTTTGTCAGAAAGCAGCTCGTGTTGTGGAAATGAGCTACAGAACCTATTGAAACAGAACGATGGAGGTCACTGTTGTCCTGTAGACTTTTACTGCTTATCTTCTTCACCAGGGGTCTCATTTATATAACTCCGTAGGATCCTTACTAAAAATGTACGTACGCACAAAAGGCGAAAATGGCTTGCGCCAAAAAAAATTCTGATTTATAAAACCGTGCGTACGCACACCTGAAGGCAACTTTCCCTTTATAAATCACAGTCCACCTGGAAATGTGCACAGGTAGATCAGCCTCATATCCCGCTCTCTACACACCCACATTCAACCATAGGAAGTCGACAACACAAAGCACCACACGAATATTGATGCATATAAATGAGCCTGCTTACGGTGAATCATGGCAACAACAGCCGAGAGGGAGATGAAAAAAAAAAAAGTTTTCTGACACAGAAGTCGAGGTGCTTGTGAGGTGGAGATTAGAAAGCAAATATTGTTTGCGGGCCATAGCAGCGGGTCACAAACAAAAGGAAATGCAGTGAGTTTAACAGAATTATATTATTCCCAAAAGGGGCTTCAGGCAGAAAGGTAAACATTATATATTGTTGATCATATCAAACACACCTAACCTGTCGGCTAATTCCTGCTGGTAACAGCCAGTTGCCAGAAACACCAGAGTGGTTAGTAGCCTACTTGTATTTCTGGGATGGCGCGGTTCCGTCCGGTTGGTTTGTCTAATGCTGGACCCAGTTCAGCACATAGATCCAAGAGCATGGCTCTAAGGAATCTAAAATCGGCGTAGGCCTATTAGCCAGTCATCATCATGGGCCAGGAAATCTTCGTGGTCCCTGAACACTCGTTCTCTCCTGATCCTTCCATTCGCGTTGTCCTCTGCAGTGGCAGCACATCCATCATGCAGCATTATGCACGAGTGTCACCGCATGTTTACAGCAATCATACTGATTACTTCACACCTTCTCAAAATGATCGTGTCATTCAGTGGTATCCACCACCCAGAGATATCATTTGAAGGTGGAAGTTTGACAGGTGAACCCATTTTTTATGTGGGTTTTGTTATGCTTGGCCTGCATTATGATTAGGGCTGATAATGAGGATATGGAGTGTAGCGATTGTGCGAGAGCTGTCACTGGCTTTATTTCCAGACTTTGCTAATGTAGACAATCCATATGTGCAGGTGGTGAAGGTGTGCTGGGTGAGTCGAAGTGAGAAGACAGAGTGTGTGCGCCACCGAGGTGTCTCAGTGTGCTTTGTGCGCCTGACAGCTCAGTCGTGTTCACTGCGGCGATTTTATACACAAAACCTAACAACTAAAATCTGCTATAGGCCTAGACTACTGGGCTTGTATCTTTTACAACTGAAAGGTGCTTAAGGAATAGTTATGGCTCACTACAAGTGCAAGTATAAATAACATTGCTGGTTTGAATGTTTATGATAACGTGGATCTATAATTAACGTTTGATATTAAGTGAAATTAAATGTGTGAGAGGCATCGTTATACAATCTGGCTTCAATTCACCACCTCACCATCTGCGTCGCCAGTTTCCCTGTCTCCAAAATGTACGTACACATGGGTCAGAGTTTACTTACAGATACACACATTCTCCTGTCAGGTTTGGTTTTACAGATCATAATTTTTTTCGTGCGAAGTTGTGTACACCTCTTTCAGGCCCCGTTTTGTGCGTACACAACAGTTATAAATGAGACCCCAGCTCTATGCCTCAGCTCAACTTTATTTTGGAGGTCTATGGAGAGTTCCTTGGACTTGGGGACCTCTGTCTCTGGCCAGATGGTCGGAGTTTATTTATACATCTAAAATGTTTGCTATAGAAAAGTTGAAGACTAAGTCCTGTGCACTGCAATAAAAGTTGTATATGTCTACCACTGTTGGTTTGTCCCTTTGTGTCTAGAAATGAGTGAGTAAAAATGTTATCATAAATGACTGAAATGAAATATAAAAATACAAGTCATAATGTTTAATATGCCTCTAACGAAGCTAATGTCAAACTAAATATTATCAATCCGAAGGTGTAAATGTGAAAGTACAAGACAACATACAGTACAAACATAGAGTACCTTGGCTTCAAAGAAGTCTTTGGCCCCCATTACTCCCTCAGTGGAGACATTGATCTCAGACAGTCTGGCCAGAGCCATCAGACCACTCTCCTCTTGCAGCTCTCCAGCCGCTGCCCTCCGGAAAATCAGCAGGAACTGCAGGAAAATAGTTCAAATACATTCAGTAAAGTAATATTGTCTTCATTCAGTTGTTTCCTTGCTGTGTTCATGTGAATAACATATAGCCTAATATGAAGGCTCTATGACGACTTTGAAAAATTGACCATTCAGAGCTGGAAATCGGCGGCCATCTTGGATTTGAATGTCAAAAATAGATAAAATCATCAAAACAACATCAATTATGAATTTCTCGACCCAAAAAGTCTCAGAAACCATGTACTGTGCAGCACTGTAGGCCAAATCATTGAAAAGATAATTTTCAACATGGCCGATGGTAGCCATTTTGGATTTGGGGCTCTCACAAAGTTAGCCTGCATTTTTGTGAGGGGCATGGGGGCTAAATTTGTTTTTTTAACCTTCATAAAATGACAAATCCACTGAGAAACGAACCTCCGCTTTCCACGGTCACAGAACTGCTGGAGATGACCCAACTACCAGCTTGCCCTTCTCCACACTTCAAAATCATCCTTCATTCTTGAAGAAATTTTGGTGTCCTGTTTGATAGCAATTTATGTTTTGAGCAACATATCACTAAGCTTGTCCAATCATGTTTTTATCACCTCAGAAACATTGCAAAAATCCGATCTATTTTAAATCTTAGTGATGCAGAAACTGTTGTACATGCTTTTATCTCCTCACGCCTTGATTATTGTAACAGTCTGTTCACTTGTCTTAATCAAAACACTTTGAAACGACTACAGACGGTACAGAACTCAGCTGCTAGGCTTTTAAACAGAAACAAGAGGTACGATCACATCACACCTGTTTTAGCCTCTTTACATTGGCTCGTTTTAGATTGATTTTAAGATCTTATTGATCTTAAGATCTTATTAAGATCTTTCCCATACCCTATCCCTTTCCCACAAACCCCTCCCCTCTCTCTCTCTCTCTCTCAAAACCTAACACGGCAGCGGCGGATGGCCGCCCACCATTGAGTCTGGTTCTGTCCAAGGTTTCTGCCTCTTAAAGGAAGTTTTTCCTTGCCAACTTCTTGCTCATGGTGGGATTTGTTGGGTCTCTGTATTAATATTATAAAGAGTACGGTCTAGACCTGCTCTATAGGAAAAGCGCAATGAGATAACTTCTGTTATGAATTGGCGCTATATAAATAAAATTGAATTGATTACTTTTAAGGCTCTTCATGGCTCCAGATTATATTTTAGACCTTTTAATCCCTTATGAACCTTTACGTAGTTTGAGATCTTCGGGCAGGGGTCTTCTGTCTGTTCCTGAGTCCAGGATGAAAACTAAGGAGGCCAGAGCTTTTGCCATCAGAGCCCTGAGGCTCTGGAACAACTTGCCCGAAGAAATTAGGTTGTCCTAGTCAGTGTCTTCATTTAAGTCTCTTCTCAAAACGCAGTTTCATCGGAAAAAATATCCTGATTTTACCTGAGCTGTCTGTTTATTTTATTGTTTTTATGTATTTTATTTATTTTATATGGGTCGGGGAATTGGCCGTTTTAGCAGGATCCTCAGCCTTCATACCTGGCTCCAGTCTGTCTGCAGTACCCATGACATTGGTTTTATTCACAATTTTAACTTATTCTAGGATCGTTCTTCCTTGTTTGCACGAGACGGTCTTCACCAAAAACAAGTCAGGTAGTCACATGCTGGCGGCTAACCTGCAGCACGTTGTGCTGTCCTCCTCACGTAGTTGACTATTTACATCACCTGTTTCCCCTCGCTCTCTTTCTTTCTCTTCTCTGTCCACCAAAAACTGCCACGCACCCTCTGCTGTCACTACCTCCCCCTTGTGGACTGATCATAGTGCTGCTTTCCTGGAGCCCGGATTCCTCTAGTGCCACCTTTAACATTTCTGTGGTAATTTCGGATAGGTCCTTAATGCGAAACAGACACAGCCGACACAGCAACAATAATAACTTAATAAAGATCCGGGCCAGAACCTTACCTCCAGTCTCAACCTCAAATCTGAACCAGCACAGACTTTTTAAGATGGCTCTTCTGAATGTAAGATCCCTCTCTAACAAAACGTTTATTTTAAATGATTTTATCTCTTCCACTGATTTAGACTTTGTTTTCAACTGAATCCTGGTTACGTCCTGGTGATCACAGTCAGCTGGCTGAATTGTGCCCTCCTGATTTTGACTGCTTTAGTTGCCCTAGGGTCTGTGGTCGAGGTGGGGGCCTTGTTACTGTCTATAGGAAGCATTTTAAGTGTGACCTCATAGCTTGCAATGATTTTTCCTCCTTTGAAGTGCTCATGTTTAAACTTGGTGGCCCCCTCCCAGTCATATTTGCTATTATATATCGCCCCCCTAAACCAGCTGGCTCTTTCTTGTTGGAACTCCCTGACTTTTTATCCAGTCTTTTATCCAGTACGCTGAGTTCTCTGCAGGACTGCCTGTCTGACATAAAAAATTGGATGTCGATAAATTTTCTTCAGCTCAACTCAAATTAAACTGAAATCCTTGTTATTGGGCCCGAACACATCACTAAACAAATACTGCCATCCACTGGTAACCTGTCACAACATATCAAGCCTGTTGTTTTGAGCAACATATCACTAAGCTTGTCCAATCATGTTTCTATCACCTCAGAAATATTGCAAAAATACGATCTATTTTAAATCTTAGTGATGCAGAAACTGTTGTGCATGCTTTTATCTCCTCACGCTTGGTTATTGTAACAGCCTGTTCACTTGTCTTAATCAAAAAACTCTGACACGTCTGCAGACTGTACAAAACTCAGCTGCTAGGCTGTTAACCAGGACCAAGAGGTACGATCACATCACACCTGGTTCAGCCTCTTTACACTGGCTCCCTGTTGGTTTTAGGATTGATTTTAAGATTTTATTGATTACATTTAAGGCTCTTCATGGCCTGGCCCCAGATTATATTTTAGACCTTGTAATCCCTTATGAACCTTCACGTAGTTTGAGATCTTCGGGCAGGGGTCTCCTGTCTGTTCCTGAGTCCAGGATGAAAACTAAGGGGGACAGAGCTTTTGCTATCAGGGCCCCGAGGCTCTGGAACAACTTGCCCGAAGAAATTAGGTTGTCTGAGTCAGTGTCTTCGTTTAAGTCTCGTCTCAAAACACATTTTTATCTGAAAGCATATCCTGATTTTACCTGAACTGGTTGTTTATTTTACTGTTTATTTTATTGCTTTTGTGTATTTTATGTGTTTTATTTCTTTATAATTCGTCATTCACTGTGGTATTTTATTTCTCTTGTTGTGAAGCACTTTGTACTTTGTTTTGATAAGTGCTCTATAAATAAAGTTTTATTATTTATTATTATTATTATATTTTATCATTCACCGTGGTATTTTATTTCTCTCTTTGTGAAGCACTTTGTACTTTGTTTTGAAGTGCTCTATAATCAAAGTTTTATTATCATTATTATTATTATTTTTTTTATTATTATTATTATTATTATTATTCATTTCCTGCTAGTCTATGGACACAGCACACCTCTATTCTGGTCTACAACACAGCATGAACACTTTTTAAACTGGAAAGAACCAAGTTGAGAAACACAGTAAGCAAGGTAATCAACACAGACAAAATCAGGGCCAGATGAACCCAAAATGAGCTGTGAGCCCCATTCAGGCCAACCCCAACCCCAAGTATGTTTGTGATCATTTGATTATATGCAAATTAATTGTATAATATCAACTGAAATATTAAAAGGAATGTATCAAGATCAGGTAAAAATACAGGAGCTGCCTTGACCTTACCAATTCAGCTTATAATGTGCCTTCAAGGACCATAAGGGTTGCAGTTTGAAACTTTGTCCAGCTGGTAATCCATCTTTGGAAAAGACTCACTAACTACTTCTTAAGGGGACATCCTGTTATAAAACAAATGGTCAGGAGCATTACTGTTTGTGTGGATTTGTCAGTCTGTCTCCCTGTCCCTCCTCTCAAGTCTCATTCCCTATACTCCAGTCGGCCGTCCCCACCGATGTCCAGCCAGACCTCCTGCTGCCGGCCTCCTGCTCATCAACCTGCCCCGACCTACAGCCGGATCATCAGTTACCGGCTGCCTTTCCTGACCTTAAGCCCCCTGGCCGCCCTTCTGAACAGCTTCGCCAACATATCTGGCCTCAAGTCCTCTGTCCCAAGTCTACAGGCAGCGCCCCAGAGAAGCCCTATCTACATTGCCGCCATCCGGGCGGCACCACAGAGTGGTCCTGTCCTCCAGATCAGTTCCACCGTCTGCCCTGCTTTCTGGCCAACAGCGTGAGGTCTCCTGCTCGGCCTCTGTCCTGCCTCCAGGGGCCTGTCACAGTCTGTCTCTCTATCCCTCTTCTCCAGTCACATTCCCTATTCCCCAGACCCCTTCATTGCCATTTTCCACCCATCCACCAGAGGCCCTCGGACTTTCACTCCTTTCCCCATCACCTGACTGCCCCACCCGTCTACACACCTGATCTGCTCTGCAGTTGCCTGGCCTTCCCCACTCACCTACTCACCTGCATCTCATTCCCTCATCAGCCTTTCAGTTCATATTCCAGCCCAGTTCCATTCATTCCCTGCCAGACAATTAAAGTTGCCACGAGCCTTGAACATTTCCAGAACCTGAACCTTGCCCCTGTGCCTGTATGCCTGCCTACCTGTATCTGAACCTGCTGGCCTGTAAGCATTTATACTACTCCACATATGAAATAAATCATTGAACAGCAGATTTCAGCATATATACAAATATAATTTGTAGTACGATTGGCACTTCTAGAGTTTTGAGGTTGAACAGAGATCATAACATCTACGACAGGTGTTAGAGCCATCTGCAGTTAACTAGTGCTGTGTTTATGCATAAATACAATAGATACTGTGTGCCATTTATATCTTTTTCTAAAATTCAGCAGTATTTATCCTCCCTCCTGACACAACACATTAACATTTGATCTTTACTTGTTACATAAAAATGTTTCCCACACTCGCTAATGTGGGTATATTATGTGAGTGACTGTCTTTTTATGACCAAGTTTTTAAAGGTGATAATTAATATTTAGCAACCTCGACATGTATGAAATCACTTGCAGCATCACCGTACTGTAACAGGACACATCAGTCCCTACTTAAGTCACACTCTCACCTCTCTGAAGCTCAGCTTGCCATCAAAGTCTTCGTCCACCTCTTTGATCATATTCTTGAGGCCCAGGTGGGTCTGTGGAGCTCCCAGCTTCTCCATCATCAGCTTCAGCTCCATTAGGTCGATGAAGCCGTCTTTACCAGTGTCATACCTACAAACCACAAAACCCACACAGTGTTAGGTCCAATTGCGCTGGAAGCATGATGACAGCCAACACAGCACAGTATTAACTCATACAGTGATTATTTTTCTGTGTTTTGTCACAGTAACAAAACTCCACCGGCATTTTCTTATGCTAGGGCTAGGAATTGTTTGAACATTTTTGAGACTGGTTTCAATGTGATACCCGTGTTTTGGTGCCAGTCCCATAGGATCTGAATGTGACTTACATTTGGTAAAACGGTGTAGTCCCTCATTCGTCCAGGAATGTTCCATCGTAGAAAAGGTTTCAATCGTAGTCATCTGGACACTGTTTTCAGAATCAAGACGTTTCGGCTCCCATCCGGAAGTCATTCTCAATTGTGAAAAATGGTCTGAGAACTCAGAAATTTAAGCTAATCTGTGTTACTTAAGCCCTGCCCTCAGGAAGACTCGATTAGCTTAAATTTCTGAGTTCTCAGACCATTTTTCACAATTGAGAATGACTTGAGAATCACTTCTGGATGGGAGCCGAAATGTCTTGATTCTGAAAACAGTGTCCAGATGACTACAATTGAAACCTTTTCTACGACTTACATTTGGTAATTACATTTTTTTTAAAGAGACCCAAAAAATCTACCAATTAACAAGCAGCTCTGCTGAAAAAGAGCAACAGTACGTGTCATTTTTCCTGCAATTCACTGTTCGCCGGTTGATGATGATGATGATGATGATGATGTGATGTATGTCTGCGCTGAGAGAGACGTGCTGCAGTAAGTATATTGTCTCATTTCCGGTCACCGGTGTTTGTGTGTTACTAGTAGCATATATTTGCTGCTCTAGCTCATCAAAGTTAATTTTGTTCGATTCTTTATTACTGTGACAAACTACTACGTTCACTAGTTCAGCTCAAGCGCTCATAGCTCTCTCCATCTTTTAACGACTTACTCGCTAATCCCACAGTTTACACGCTATTAATTTTTACTAGCTACCGTTCTTTAGCTTAGCAGCTTCTCCCTCTCACTCTCCTGCTCTCTCCTGCTCGGTGTGTCAAATGTTTAGCTATTCCTCTGCCTCCTTTAGTGACAATGGTAAATGTAATAAATGTAGTTTATTTGTAGCATTGGAGGCAAGGCTTAGGGAATTGGAAACGTGGTTCTGCACCATGGGAACTGCAACCAGAGGTAGCTCCTGTTAGCTGTCTCCAGGGAAATGAAACCAGGGAGGCTGGGTGACTGTCCGAAGGAAGCATAGCCCTAAGCAGAAACCCACGGTTCACCACCAACCTGTTCACATTTCTAACAAGTTCTCCCCCACTCAGTGACACACCCGCTGAGAATCCAACTCTGATTATTTCCAGCTCCATTTTGAGAAACATAAACATAAACATTTTGAGTGTACATAAACCCACTCACTGTTTTGACCACACCCTCGACCATGTTCTGGTATATGGCATTGAAATTGAACATTTAATAGTCTTTACACAGAATCTTTCATTATCGGACCACTATTTAATAACTTCTGAACAGCTTCTGGACTACACGCCATTAGGCAAAAACTCCTACTCTAGATGTCTATCTGATAGTGCTGTGGCTAAATTCAAGAAAGCGATCCCATCTGCATTTAATTCAATGTTATGTCTCAATATAACAGAGGACTCCTATGCAAATTGCAGCCCCTCCCAAACTGACCATCTAGTTGATGGTCAGTTTGGGAGGGGCTGCGTATATTGCTGCAGGCTCACTGCGAACGACACTTGATTCTGTCGCCCCTCTAAAACAGAAGATAATAAAACAAAGAAGGTTAGCTCCATGGTATAACCCCAAAACCCACAAATTAAAGCAAACATCACGAAAACTTGAAAGGAAATGGCATTCCAACATAACGCCAACTATAGCCCTCAGTAGTAATGACTTCATGAGTTTCTTTAATAATAAAATTATAACTATCAGAGAAAAAATTCATCACGTCCTGCCCTCAACCAGTACCGATTTATCTTCAAACACAGGAACCTTAGAAACAACTGTAAAACCTGATAAATATTGACTATTTTTCTCCTATCGACCTACTTCAACTAACTTCAACGATTAATTAATCTAAACCATCAACCTGTCTCTTAGACCCCATTCCAACTAGGCTGCTTAAAAACGTTTTACCCTTAGTTAGCACTTCGTTACTGGATATGATCAATCTGTCTTTATTAACAGGCTATGTAACACAATCCTTTGAAGTAGCTGTAATTAAACCACTTCTTAAAAACCCCACTCTTGATCCAGGGGTTGATCCACTATAGACCTATATCTAACCTTCCCTTTCTCTCTAAGATCCTTGAGAAAGCAGTCGCCAATCAGTTGTGTGACTTTCTAAATAACAATAGTTTATTTGAGGATTTTCAGTCAGGATTTAGAGTTCGTAATTTGTTTTTCAAATGAAAGTTCACTGTCAAATATCACACCCAGGTTTCTGGCTGTGGGTTTGACATTCAAAGACAGGGATCCAAGATGTTTCTGTACAATCGCGATGGACTTTGGGGGACCAAAGAAAATTGTTTCCGATTTACTTTCATTTAGTTGCAGAAGGTTTTTGGACATCCAGCACTTAATTTCTGGATAGGATAAAAGATGATTAAAACTGCCTTCATCACTGGTTTTTAACGGGACATACATTTGTGTGTCATCTGCATAACAATGGTACTGGATTTTGTTTAGTTATGATCTCTCCCAGTATGTATATACAGAACAAGGGGCCAAGGATGGACCCATGGGAAACACCACAGGTCATAGGGGCCACAGAACAGGAGGTATTACCCATGACTACTGAGAAAGTCCTGTTTGATAAATGAACCATTGTAGAGCAGTGTCCCTGATGCCAACCCACTTTTCAAGGCAGTCCAGTAGGATGAAGTGATCCACAGTGTCAAACGCCAAGCTCAAATCCAGAAGAATTAAAACCGAACAATCACTAGGATCAGCTGTAAGTAACAGGTTGTTTGTCACTTTGACAAGAGCAGGTTTGGTGCTATGACCTGCATAGAAACCTTACTGTAACTTGTCAAAGATGCCACGAGTATTCATAAAACAAGTCAACTCTAAGTAAACAGTCTTCTCTAAAACCTTTGATAAAAATGGCAATTTAGAAATGGGTCTACAATTTTTAAAATCTGTAGGGTCAAGGCTCGGTTTCTTAAGTGGGTGCACTACTGCATGCTTAAAGCAAGCGGGAACACAGGCAGTGGACAGAGAGCTATTTACAATCGCTAACATAGTGGGACCAAGAATGAAAGAAAGAATGAAACCTCTTTGAGAAATCTGGCAGGCATAGAAACTAAAGGACTCGATGGGGGCTTTAATTTGGCCATTGTGTCCTTTAAAGTGCCTAGTTAAAGGGCCTGAAAATCATTTAGCAAGGCAGAGGCTTTGCAGTGTGGCAAGGAAGGGTCACCAGAGGCATGACCAATCTGGAGTTTTATTTAATTGATTTTGGTTGTGAAGAAGGATAAAAACAGCTCACAGATCATTGGGGTGGCTAGTTTGTTGGATAGGAGGAGGGTTAATAACGGATTCTGTGGTTTTGAACAAAAGTCTGGGGTTTGTTGTAATGATGTTAATAGGAGAAATAGGAGGACCTGGCTTCTTTGACGGATTTCTGATAAACAGACATTAGTTCTTTTAAACTTTGATAAGAAACCATCAGATGGTCCTTTATTTTCGTTTTGCTTGTCTGCATTTCCTCTTTATTTCTCTGGTGTTGTTATTTATCCAAGGTGTGCTGTGAGTTGCTTTGACTTTCCCGGATTTTTACAGGTGCAATGGAGTCAAGTACAGCTTTACAAGTAGCGTTGAAGTTGTTTAGTAATTCTTCTGTAGACATATTCGGTTTTTGGTAATTGTTATTTTTAGATGTAGTGGTGAAGTCCTTTGATGTGGTACAACATGGCTGGACCCAAAAGCACGACTAGCACAGAGGGAGTTGAAGTAGTTAATTTCAGTTTATCAGGAAGTACAATGAGTAACCAGGACTGTGGAGGTAATCGCTTTAAGCTGGTGGACTGGATGAAGACAGCGGGCTGGCAAGAGAATGAGGAGAGCAGGCAGGCAGGCAGAGTAAGGACAGCGGGCTGAGGTGGAGCAGTGGAGATCCGAGGTGAGGTCCTCCTGGAAAGCTGGTGAGTAACTTGGAGGCAGGGGCGATGAACCACTTGGGTAAATGGACAATCTGGCAAAGACAGGTGAGAAGAGCCGGGTAGATATACTGCCAGGTGTTGATTGTGGATGGAGAGCAGGTGAGCAGCAGCAGATGAGTAGCAGGTGTGTCAGTCTCTGATTCAAGTTCACCAGAGGCCGTGCCCCACAGCGCACACACACAGACATATACAGGAGAGGAACCAATAAGAGACAAACAGGTAGAGACACTAGGAACGGTACAGCTGTACCATGACAGCCTTATGGAATCTGTCAGTAGAGTTAGTGTTGAGAACACAAGATGAAACATAGGTTGCTACTGTGGGAGCAGGAGTAGGGAGGAGGGACTTAAAAATAATGGCTTAGTGGTCAGACCCACATAAGCTGGCCTCACAGAGATCAACACTATCGAGACTAAAACCAGAGGACAGAACAATATCCAGGGTGTGTCTCTTTCAGTGAGTGGGACCCTCAACTGACTGAATAAGATTAAAAGAATGCACAATGAACAAAACAGCCCCAGACCATCACACTACCACCTCCATATTTTACTGTTGGTATGATGTTCTTTTTCTGAAATGCGGTGTTACTTTTACGCCAGATGTAATGGGACACACACCTTCCAAAAAGTTCAACTTTTGTCTCGTCAGTCCACAGAGTATTTTCCCAAAAGTCTTGGGGATCATCAAGATGTTTTCTGGCAAAAATGAGATGAGCCTTAATGTTCTTTTTGCTCAGCAGTGGTTTTCGTCTTGGAACTCTGCCATGCAGGCCATTTTTGCCCAGTCTCTTTCTTGTGGAGTCATGAACACTGACCTTAACTGAGGCTTGTGAGGCCTGCAGTTCTTTGGATGTTATTGTGGGGTCTCTGAATGGCTGAAGAAGAACAAAATGAAGACTTTGGAGTGGCCTAGTCAAAGTCCTGACCTGAATCCTATTGAGATGCTGTGGCATGACCTTAAAAAGGCAGTTCATGCTCGAAAACCCTCCAATGTGGCTGAATTGCAGTTGTTGCTGCTAAGGGTGGCCCAACCAGTTATTAGGTTTAGGGGGCAATCACTATTTCACACAGGGCCATGTAGGTTTAATAATAACAACCTTCAAACTTAAAAACTGCATTTTGTGTTTACTTGTGTTATGTTTGACTAATATTTAAATTTATTTGATGATCTGAAACATTTAAGAGTGACAAACATAACTTATTATGTTCATCAGGAAGAGGGCAAACACTTTTTCGCACCACTGTACATGTGTTAAAATCACCTAAAATCAAGACTGTCAAAACGAGGCATAGTAAAAGCTGAAAGATCAGATTTTGGGCGTCTGTAGATTAAAACACAAAGTAGCGGAGTCTTGCCATTAATCATAAAACCAAGTGATTCAAATGAGGAGAAGTTTCTAAGTGAGTACAGGGAACATTTAAAATTCTCTGTGAATTACAGCCAGTCCACCTCCCCAACCTGAAAGCCTAGGCTGCTGAAAATAATTTAAACCTGGACGACAAGCTTCATTCAGCGCAACACAGTCACCTGGACTTAACCACGTCTCAGTAAGCAAAAGGAAATCTAACTACTTAGATAGAATGTAATGATTGCAGAAAAATTGTTTTTTTGCCAGTGATCTACCATTCAACAGCCCAAACTCTACAGGTATGAGAGATGGAGATGGAACAGGACCAGCCAAAGAGGCATGAGGTGAGGCAGCAAGGTTGACTGGGATTGAAGAAGTGGTTTTAACTGTGATTAGATTGTTTCTGTGCATACCGTGAGTAGATGTTGGTAATGCACACTGCCTTTCAGTAATCATAACAGGAATTAATGAGTTTGCGGAGGAAAGAAATACACAACCAGCACCAGCAGGACCCGCACTGTCAGGGATAGGGTTATTAAAAACAGAGCCAGGATGCTGGGCAGGGTCTTGTCGTCATACCATCATATCGCCCAACACAGAAACCAGGTTGTGTTGAAATGCAGCGGGTGGACTACGGAACAACACTGCCTACTGCTTATTTATGGCCTGCTACAATTCTAGCCTATCTAGATTCTCCATCTGGGAAAATTCTGGGAAAATCCAAACAATGAGGACAGTCTCAGCAAAGGGCAGTCATCATCTGATTAACCACCAACCCAAACCTAATGGGGCAAAGGTCAAAGGACAAGAAGCCTGAGGGCCCGAGTTATCTCAAGTACAGTCTGCTGAATGAGCTCTATCTGGGGAATACTCAGACCAGCCAATCAGATCTTTTGTTTTACTGACCAACTACTAATCTTCAATTAAATTGAAGATGCACCTGTGCAGATATCAGTCAGTAAACAGAAACCTTACATGCCATTCTGACAAGACAAGGTCTGACAAGACAAGAATCTACAGCCATGCTAGAAGCTCTGTGAGGCTGTACTTAGGCACAGCGATGGTTTGAGCTAAATACTAACATCAGCATGCTAACATGCTCACATTTACAATGCTAAGATGCTGATGTTTAGCAGGTATAATGTTTACCATGTACATCTTAGTTTAGCATGATAACATGCTAACATTTGCTAATTAACACTAAACACAAAGTACAGCTGAAGCTGATGGGAATGTCATTAGTTTTGCAGGTATTTGGTCAAGTTACTACAATACATTCTGTGGGAAAGATGAATGCAGACCACCAAGACATTTAGATTGAGTATGACTGCCACTGGAAGACACAATAAACTGACGACCCATTCAACAATTACAGCGAGGTTTACTGTTTCACAGTTTAAGCAGAGTCAAGCGTACATCACAAGGTTTATTTCATCAGATCAAATCTACATTTTCTACAGTATTTCTATAATCCTTATCTTCATTTTTTCCAGCAAAACAGAAAATTAAACAGCCCAAAAGACGGCCAAAGAGGAGCAAGATGTCAGAATCTCAGAAACTGTGACAATCCCATTTCCTTAAAGTGAAATGTGTGGAATGTCTTTCAACCAATGACATCTGTCAATCACTTGTGGCTTTTCTTCCTTTGATTCTATCTGTAAATGATTTATAACAGACAACGTCCAAAAAAGTTGTGATCAACGCCATCAACATGTCCAGGTATTTGTTTGTCAGCTCCTTTTGTCCACCAGAGAGGATAAATAAAGCCTTAAGGCACAGTTACGTGTAGCGTGACTTTATGTTAGTCTCCAAAATAAATAAATATACTCAGTTTCCTCTGTGTGACCAGATAGCTCGAATAACACGGAAGAGGTCTCCAAAACTGTCCAATATGACTTCATGTTTATAACTCTTGGTTAATTTGGAATTACTCAGTACAAAATGGACCTAAATGGACTGGAACTAGGTGTGTAGGCAGGGCTCCAGACTAACTTTTTTCACCACCATCCCGGAACCGTCCCAAAAAACAATTTTAACTGTCCTGAAGTGAATGTAAACCGTCCCAAAATCAAAATGTTGTTTCTTTACTTTGTTTGTATCATCTACGGTTGTTAGTTGTTAGTGGCATAATAAAAACACCATTGAGATGTTATAAACAGAATTAAGAAAAAATAAATAGGACACAGAATTTAGTAACACAGTAGCGGTGTTTACGTCACCACGACCACATGTCAAGTCAAGGTAGATTGATAAGACAGAACTGATGAATGTCATTCAGACTTACATAAAATCACATTGTGAACATTACTGTCCAGGCTGGTAATTATTTGTGAAGTAGAAAAGCTACCATGGCTTTTGCCCTGTAGGCCGACATTGTTGTTTGTTTTGTCAGCTGGCAATTACGTGGTTGCTGCCGCTGGCTGACAGATTACACTCCATTTAAACAGTGTTCCCGGCCGTCACCAATAGGTGTTAAAGCCCTGTCAGACACAACACGACAACGGCACCACTACACTCTGAAACCCATTACTTCCAGTGGCTTGTTCAACAACTAGATTGAACTTTGTGCGCAGAGTGCACTGAACCCAGCAGCGAGTGCAGCGCAAATCGCGTTGTGTCTGAAAGGGCCTTAAAGCGGTGCACCAGTATTGTTTACAATGTAGCATTATCAGGGAAAAAATAATATACTCACACATAGCCAGGGTAGCGCCTGGCTAAAGTTAGCTAGCTAGTAGCAAGCAGCTGGCTAGACTGTTTCAATCAAATGATGTGCTCTATCTGTAACCAGCGCAACATATTTGCGGGGGGGATAGATAGACCGGTACCGTGGGAACATTTCAGGATCATTATATTTTTCATAGGTCTCGCTAGTAACAGCATGAGAAGATGCGCTCCGTTGTAGTCAGCGCTTGGTCCAGTTTGTCATTTGCTAAGCGATAGTTATACGTACATACATACATACAAACAAAAATCCCTTTCGTGCCGGAGGCGTCCTGGAGAAGATCTCTGTTTGTCCCAAACACATTTTCTATTGTCCCCGGGACAACATGATGCCATTAGTCTCGAGTGCAATATGACAATTGTCGGAGGGCCGAACTGGGGACCCAAAAGCAGAACACACAGACAGAGCAGATAAGGACTCGAACAGTTTTATTGTTGTTCGTGCTGGTTCT
Organism: Siniperca scherzeri; assembly: GCA_027580175.1. Taxonomy (NCBI): domain Eukaryota; kingdom Metazoa; phylum Chordata; class Actinopteri; order Centrarchiformes; family Sinipercidae; genus Siniperca; species Siniperca scherzeri. Next base: position 32,690,373 of record CM050848.1, read on the forward strand.
GGGGACTTGGCGAGACCGGGATGGCGACCGAGTGGCAGCACTTTGAGCGGAGGCGACGGGACTGGTTCTGGGCTGGCTGGTGAGGCGGCAGGTTGGGCTGAGTTGGCGATGGGTCCGGGAGTCGCGGAACAGGAGCAGCGTGACCGCTGGCGTGGAGTAAAGGTTGCGGGGATCTGGGAGCGGAGATTACCGTCGAGGCGAAATCTGTGACAGAGACTAAGTTACTATCAAGGTAAGTATTAATCATATAAACAATTCCTTACTTGTGAAGGCCGTTTCGCGTGGTGCATACATGTGTATGAAGACGATCTGGCACTGGAAGTGTGGATAAGCCCAGTAGATAAACTGTTGTAATGGATGATGATGGAGAACAGGTGTGCCGGTAATCAACCGCAGCCGGGAGATCGTGGAGCCAGCCAGAACACAGACACACACTAACATAGACAACAACAGACAGGGGACAGCCAAGAAACACAAGGGAGGGCAGATACCAAAAGAGTACAAAAGGATCAGAGGGCATAGTGGCTAACTATGACAGGACCCCCCCTCTAACGGGCGCCTCCTGGCGACCCTCCCGGACCTTTCAGCGTGAGCCCGGTGGAACTCCCGAATCAACTGCGGGTCCAGGATGCGGGATCGGGAACCCAGGACCGCTCGGGACCATATCCTCCCAGTCCACCAGATACTGGAGCCCCTACCTCGCCGACGAACGTCCAACAGCCGCCGCACAGTGTATGCCGGATGGTCCTCAATCACCCGGGCGGGTGGAGGGGGAACGGCTGGAGGGCACAGGTTACTGACAGCTACAGGCTTGATTTGTGAGACATGAAAGGTCGGGTGAACCCTCATAGACTGAGGTAAACGGAGTCTTACGGCAGTGGGGTTAATGATACGTTCAATCATGAACGGTCCAATGTAGCGGGGGGATAATTTTTGGGATTCGGTATGTAATGGAATGTTTCTGGAGGATAACCACACTTTCTGACCTGGTTCATAAGCGGGTGCAGGAGTCCTCGTCGATCTGCGATCAGCCGATTCCGTTCTGATGACCGAGACAGTGCTGCTCGGGTCTCTCGCCATACCTTGTGGCAGCGGCGAAGATGGTGGTGAACAGATGGAACCGCTAGCTCCCTCTCCTGGGATGGGAAGAGGGGGGGCAGGTAACCTAAAGATGCCTCGAAAGGAGAGAGACCAGAAGCAGAGCAGGTTAAAGAATTATGGGCATATTCAATCCAGGCGAGGTGGGAGCTCCAGGTAGACTGATTTGCGGCTACCACACAGCGCAGGGCAGCCTCGAGGTCCTGGTTAGCCCTCTCAGTTTGACCATTAGACTGGGGATGGAACCCTGAGGAAAGACTGGCTGTTGCCCCCAGCGCCTGGCAGAAGGCCTTCCACACCTGGGAAATGAACTGGGGTCCCCGGTCAGAAACTATATCTAGGGGTATGCCATGAAGGCGGAAGACATGTTGGACTATGAGGTCAGCCGTCTCTCGGGCTGAGGGAAGTTTGGTTAAGGCTATGAAGTGGACTGCCTTCGAAAAACGATCCACAATGGTGAGGATGGCGGTATAGCCGTGTGAACGGGGAAGACCAGTGACGAAATCTAGGGCAATGTGTGACCACGGCCGACCGGGGATGGGGAGAGGTTGAAGTAGGCCTGCTGGTGGTTTATGTGAAGTCTTGCCTCGGGCGCAGGTGCAACACGCAGCGACAAAGGCCCGGGTGTCGGCCTCCATATTAGTCCACCAAAAATACCTCTTTAAAAGTAAAAGAGTACGGGTCGCTCCGGGATGGCAGGCGAAGCGCGAGTTGTGTCCCCACTGTAGCACCTGGGAACGGACTGAGTCCGGGACGAACATTCGATTTGGAGGGCCGTTCCCTGGGTCGGACTGATCACGTTGGGCCGCTCTCACAATGGACTCAATCTCCCACGTGACAGCAGCTACTACGCAGCTAGACGAGAGAATGGTATCTGGTTCGGGGGAGCTGTCCAAGGTGTAATGTTGCCGGGAGAGAGCGTCTGGCTTGGTGTTCTTGGACCCAGGACGATAAGTTAAGGTAAACTTGAAGCGACCAAAGAACAGGGCCCAGCGCTTGACGGGAGTTTAACCTTTAGCTGTCTGAATATACTCCAGGTTTTTATGATCAGTCCATACAATAACGGTTGCTCCGCTCCCTCCAACCAGTGCCGCCACTCCTCTAGGGCTAGCTTGACCGCGAGGAGCTCTCTATTTCGATGTCGTAATTTCGTTCGGCCGGAGAGAGTCGTCGCGAAAAGAAGGCGCACGGGTGGAGTTTCTGGTCCGTGGGGAGCGTTGTGAAAGGACTGCTCCGGCGCCGATGTCGGAGGCGTCCACCTCCACAGTGAATTGTCGTGAGGGGTCGGGTTGGATGAGGATGGGAGTCGATGTGAAAAGGTCCTTTAACTGGGTCCAGGCCATCTCAGCTTCCGGGGTCCAGGAGAAAGGGCTCTTGGGGAGGTGAGACTAGTCAATGGCGCTGCCACTCTGCTATAATTTCAATGAACCGCCGATAAAAGTTTGCGAATCCCAAAAAACGCTGTAGCTGTTTGCGGGTGGTGGGTCTAGGCCATTCTGCCACCGCTTGCGTCTTAGCGGGATCAGTCCTCATCTGGCCGCTCTCCAGGATATACCCCAGGAAACTTACTGATTGGACGTGGAACTCGCATTTCTCCCCCTTGACGAATAGTCTGTTCTCCAGGAGCCTCTGTAATACTTGCGGACATGGAGGACGTGGCTGGTTTGGTCCGGGAGAAGATAAGTATATCGTCCAGGTAGACGAAGACAAAGTGATTGAGGAAATCCCGTAGCACATCATTCACCAGGGCCTGAAAGACGGCTGGGGCGTTCGTGAGTCCAAATGGCATTACTAAGTACTCGAAGTGGCCCAGAGGGGTGTTGAATGCCGTCTTCCACTCGTCCCCTTCTCTGATACGCACCAGATGGTAGGCATTCCGGAGGTCTAGCTTGGTGAATACTTTAGCTCCTGGAGTGGTTCAAACGCGGAGTTGATTAGTGGCAGCGGTATTTATTCTTGATGGTTATTTGGTTTAATCCTCTATAATCAATGCAGGCGAAGTGACCCATCTTTTTCTTCACAAAGAAGAACCCGCCCCAGCCGGTGAGGAGGATGCCCGGATCAGACCGGCATGAAGCGACTCCCGATGTACTTCTCCATAGCCTCCTCTCTGGTCGCGACAGGTTATACAGTCGGGTCGCTGGCAGTGGAGCCCCAGGGAGGAGGTCGATGGCGCAGTCATATGGTCGATGTGGTGGAAGGGACGCCGCCAGATCTTTGCTGAAGACCTCGCTAAGGTCGTGATACTCGGGGGGAATTATAGACAGGTCCGGAGGATCCATCTTGGGCAAGGTGGAGCTGTTGTCTGGTGGTGATCGAGCAGATTGTAAGCATGTGGCGAGACAAAAGGAGCTCCAACCCGCTATTCTTCCCTTGGCCCAGTCAATGTGGGGATTATGATGCTGCAGCCAGGGGAAGCCCAGGACCAGTGGTGTGATGGGAGAGGAGATGAGTTGAAACTTGATCCGCTCGCGGTGGTTCCCAGAGAGTACCAGGGACACCTGGGTGGTACGATGAGTAACGCGAGCCAGAACCCTGCCATCTAGTGCCTCAGCGTTGCGTGGATTCTCCAGTGGTTCAGTGAGGAGACCCATCTGTCGAGCCAACCCCGTGTCCAAGAAGTTGCCCTCGGCACCAGAATCTATCAGGGCCAGCAGAGGAATAGACCCACCCTGGAAGTAAAGGGTAGCCGGGACCTGTAATCTGGGTGAAACTGGATTAAGGGGGTCGTTGTGGCTCACCTGAACCCCTACTGCGACCGGTGAGCCTACTCTTTTGGCCTCCGGGGGCATCTATCCAGGAAGTGGCCTCTCACGCCGCAGTATAGGCATTCTCCTGCAGCGAGTCTGCGACGGCGCTCCTCAGGCGTCAAGTGGGTCCGGCCTACTTGCATAGGTTCCCCCTCTGGTTCGGTTGTGGTTGGTGAGTTTGCAATAGCCGAAGACGGATTGGACACTCTGGTGCGGGGGCGAACGGTTGTAGCCACATGGCGAGCAGGAAGGGGGCGAGAATGGTTGGCGCGCTCCTGGAACCGCTCGCGCATGCGATTATCCATTCGAATGCACAAGGTCACCAATGCATCCAGTTCAGAGGGTTCTTCACGGGCGGCTAGCTCGTCCTTAAGGTTGTCGTTAAGGCCAGCGATGAATGCGCTGATAAGCGCCTCCTCATTCCAACCAGAGTCAGCAGCGAGGGTGTGGAACTCCACGGCGTAGTCTGCTACACTGCGGTCCCTCTGCCGGATCCGCAGCAATCGATTACCCGCATTTCCACCGTCCACAGGATGGTCGAAGACCCTTCTCATCCTCTCCAGGAAGTCAACGTACGACAAAGATGAGAGGGGTTGCCGAGCATGAGTTGCCTCCGCCCACGCTAACGCTCTGTCCCGGAGTAAACCCACTATATAGTTCACCTTGGATTGGTCGGAGGCGAAAGTAACTGGACGTTGACTGAACACCAGTGAACATTGCAGCAGGAATCCCCTACAATTCGTGACGTCACCGGAGAACGGGACAGGATCCGAGGCGTGGGATTCCCGGGGGGGAGGGGCCCTCGGAGGATCCGCGGGAGTGGGAGGTGACGCCAACGGAGCCGTTGAGGAAAGTTGGGTGGCGAGTTGGGATACCTGCTGCGTCAGCTGAGTAAGTTGAGTCACCATGGCCTGATTGCTGTTGGCTAGAGCCTGGATTAACTGTTCGTGCTGTCCCAGAAGAATCCCTTGGCTTGTTATTGCCTGGTGGAATGGGTCTCCTTCCGGGTTTGCGTTCGCTGGGTCCATGTTGGCCAGATCGTTCTGTCGGAGGGCCGAACTGGGGACCCAAAAGCAGAACACACAGACAGAGCAGATAAGGACTCGAACAGTTTTATTGTTGTTCGTGCTGGTTCTGGGGACTTGGCGAGACCGGGATGGCGACCGAGTGGCAGCACTTTGAGCGGAGGCGACGGGACTGGTTCTGGGCTGGCTGGTGAGGCGGCAGGTTGGGCTGAGTTGGCGATGGGTCCGGGAGTCGCGGAACAGGAGCAGCGTGACCGCTGGCGTGGAGTAAAGGTTGCGGGGATCTGGGAGCGGAGATTACCGTCGAGGCGAAATCTGTGACAGAGACTAAGTTACTATCAAGGTAAGTATTAATCATATAAACAATTCCTTACTTGTGAAGGCCGTTTCGCGTGGTGCATACATGTGTATGAAGACGATCTGGCACTGGAAGTGTGGATAAGCCCAGTAGATAAACTGTTGTAATGGATGATGATGGAGAACAGGTGTGCCGGTAATCAACCGCAGCCGGGAGATCGTGGAGCCAGCCAGAACACAGACACACACTAACATAGACAACAACAGACAGGGGACAGCCAAGAAACACAAGGGAGGGCAGATACCAAAAGAGTACAAAAGGATCAGAGGGCATAGTGGCTAACTATGACAACAATATTCCACATCCTAAGAACTACTTTTCTCAGCCAGCTTTTAGCACACCAAGGCCCACACCTTTGCCTGCAGCCCGACTGGCAGCACACCCGACTTCTAATCCTGCCTATGTAACTTGTTCACGTAGCCTGGAGATGTTTTTCGTCATGCCCGACCAGGCTCCATGGATATAGGCTTAGCCACCAGGTGGTTGCCAGCAAGCTGTCCTGGCTCTAGTGGAGGCCAGGTGTCCCTAATGTAGGGAAGGCCGCTTCATTCCAAAGATCCTGATTCATAGAGGTGTTTTAATCTGGCCCCTCACCTGGGAGACCTCACCTTACTGTTCTGCAGGGACATGCAAACCCCTCCAATACAATAAGGTGGCAATTCCAAGTGAAAGAGTACTAATTAAATGGATTGCATTAGTATAGTACTTTTATACAATTTTGCCTGTACTCACACACACTCGCACACTGATGGCAGCAAGCTACCATGCAAGGTATGGACCCAGGGTTGCACCAGACTTTCTGTTGCCAGACTGAAATACATTTCTATAACACAGTGTCTTGGCTAACCCGATAGGGTGATGACCTTATACATCTGAAAGGAGCTTGGAGTAAAACCGCTGCTCCTTTGTATCAAAAAGGAGCCAGTTAAGGTGGTTCAGACATTTGACGCAGCAAATCCTCACATTTCAGAGGCTGGAACCAGCAAATATTTGCTATTTTTGCTTGATTGATGATTAATTGATTATCAAAATTGCTGTTCAGTAGTTTTCTATCAAATAACCCATCAAGTAGTCTTTTTTGTGGGTGTCTGTAGAAAATCAGGTCGACTTTTGGTCTGGTTCTGGTCAAGCTAATTTTGAATTAGCGAACAAGATTGTGATTATGGCAAAAAAAAACTATGGTTGGCAGGGCTCGATAGTAACAGTTGCCAGATTGCCATTGGCAACCATTTTGAGAAATTGAGAACAAATTCTTGGCCTTTGGTTGCCATAAGTGGCAACCACTTTTCGATTTCAAGCTTCGAAATCTAAAGCAGGATTGGCGATTCTCCCAGTATTTATTTCTCTCCACCCACGCCTAAACAACACTTTAGAGACACAGTGTAGCTTACCGGTAGACTGCAGCTGCACTTTTCGAGACACCAAGGGACACACACAGGGAAGTGGGTCAGACCGTCTGAGAGTGTCCGTCGCTAGCCTGCCAACGCCTGGCAGTGCATCAAAAAAGCCTGCTGTTTGTTAGGCCGCCTGTCCTAACAGTCCGGATCTGTCTTCTCTTCACCCACCATGGCATTTAACCACTAACCATTCCCGAAAGCCTGCCGCCTCATCTGGACCTATAGTCTAAATTCTCGGGACTCCTGCAGAGTAATTGTGGAAACCAAGAAAGTCTCGACCGAACACAGGACGTTGGTACTGACACAGACGATAGTCTAACAATGGCATAGTCATCAGTGATTAGATTCATAGATTCAAGGAGGCGATCCCATATTCATTTAATTCAATGTTACGTTTCAATATAACAGAGGACTCCTATGCTAATTTCAGCCACTCCCAAATTGACCATCTAGTTGATAGCGCTGCAGGCTCACTGCGAACGACACTCGATTCTATCGCTCCTCTAAAAAAGAAGATAATAAAACAAAAAAGGTTAGCTCCATGGTATAACCAATCCCGCAAATTAAAGCAAACATCACGAAAACTTGAAAGAAAATGGCGTTCCAACAACCTGGAAGAATCTCGTTTAGTCTGACAAGATAGTTTTAAAACATATAGGAAGGCCCTCCGTAATGCCAGAGCAGTCGCCAATCACTTGTGTGACTTACTAAATAACAATAGATTATTTGAGGATTTTGAGTCAGGATTTAGAGTGCATCATAGCACAGAGACAGCACTGGTGAAAATTACAAATAACCTTTTAATTGCATCAGGCAATGGACTTGTCTCTGTACTTGTCTTGTTAGATCTTAGTGCTGCGTTCAACACCATTGACCATCACATCCTATTACAGAGACTGGAACATGTAATTGGCATTACAGGAGCCGCACTAAGCTGGTTTAAATCCTATCTATCAGATCGATCTCAGTTTGTACATGTTAACATTGAGTCCTCCGTGCACGCCAAAGTTAGTCACCGAGTTCCGCAAGGTTCTGTTCTTGGACCGATTCTATTCACCTTATATATGCTTCTTCTAGGCAATATTATTAGGAAACACTCCATAAACTTTCATTGTTATGCAGATGATACCCAATTATATCTATCAATCAAGCCAGATGAAACTAACCAGTTAGCTAAACTTCAAGCATGCCTTAAGGACATAAAGACCTGGATGACCTGCAATTTTCTGATGTTAAACTCAGACAAAACAAAAGTTATTGTACTTGGCCCCAAACACCTCTAAGACACGTTATCTAAAGATATAGTTACTTTAGATGGCATTGTCCTGGCCTCCAGCAGCATCGTAAGGAACCTCTGAGTTATCTTTGACCAGAATTTATCCTTTAACTCCCACATGAAACAAACTTCAAGGACTGCCTTCTTTCACCAACGTAACATTGTAAATATCAGGCACATCCTGTCTCAAAATGATGCCGATAAATTAGTCCATGCATTTGTTACTTCTAGGTTGGACTTCTGCAATTCCTTATTATCCGGCTGCCCGAATAAGTCCCTTAAGACTCTCCAGTTGATCCAGAATGCTGCGGCACGTGTAGTGACAAGAACTAGGAAAAGAGATCATATTTCTCCAATATAATAGCTTCTCTGCACTGGCTCCCTGTAAAATCCAGAATATAATTTAAAATCCTTCACTTCACCTACAATGCTCTTAATGGTCTGGCACCATCGTACATTAAAGATCTCATAATACCATATTATCCGACTAGAACACTGCGCTCCAGAATGCAGGGTTACTTGTGGTTCCTAGAGTCTCCAAAAGTAGAATGGGGGCCAGAGCCTTCAGTTATCAAGCTCAACTCCTGTGGAATCACATCCCAATGTGGGTTTGGGAGGCAGACACCATCTCCACATTTAAGAAGAGGCTTAAGACTTTCCTCTTTGATAAAGCTTATAGTTAGGGTTATGCTGCTATAGGCCTAGACTGCCGAGAGACTTCCCATGATGCACCTCTTTCCTCTCTCCTTCTCTCCCTCTCCATCTGTATGCATTTTTATTCCATTACTGCATGTTACTAACTCGACATCTCTCTCCCGTAGTTTTGTGCTTTCTCGTTTCTCTCCTCTCTCCTTCCGTCGCTTTCAGCAGGTATTTCTGCCTCCGGAGCTGCAGAGACTGGATCTGTGGTTGTGGGCCACCTGCTGCCCCACTGTTCCTGCTCGACAACTGCTACTACAATTGTTGTTATTGGCTCTGTTACTAATACTGACATTATTTTTCCTATAGCTGTCATTCCTATTATTATTCATTTATTAATATTAACACTACAATTAAAATTTGCATTGTGCCTCCCTCTTCACCACCCCTCCTCCCCCAAAACCTCTCCCTCTCTCTCTCTCAAAACCTAACACAGCAGCAGCGGATGGTTGCCCACCATTGAGTCCAAGGTTTCTGCCTCTTAAAAGGAAGTTTTTTCTTTCCACTGTCGCCAAATGCTTGCTTGTGGTGGGATTTGTTGGGTCTCTGTAAATTATATTATAAAGAGTACGGTGTAGACCTGCTCTATAGGAAAAGTGCAATAAGATACTTCTGTTATAAATTGGCACTATATAAATTAAATTTTAAAAAAAATTTGAAATTATGAAAAAAAAGTTTAAATCAAAAATCGAATTGAATATTGACCTTGAAATCGAAAGTCAAATCGAATCATGGATTTGGAGAATCGTGACACCCCTATAAAATAGCTTCTAGAAAATAGGGAAAGCGAAACAAAATAAATCAATTTCTAATATTTGCATTAGTGATTTAAATATTGCTGTTACAGTCGGAACCGGAACCAGACAATGCTGCACATGCACAAGATGGACACGTTAACGGATAACACTTAAGATTCAAATTCTGTATCAAAGTATCAGATAAAACACAAACTTCAGTTCAGTTACTATTATAAAGCTTTTAAACATAATTTTATGTCACATTTAACTGCATGACATGTAACTGCAGAATATCTTAATTAAAGTTGTAATTAATCATTTATTATGAGCTTATAAAGTTGTTAGGGTGAACATTTTAGCAAACAATTGCTTGTTTACACATCCAGCAGACAGAGCAACATTATCATTCATTTGGAGTCGTGTTTCTTGTCACCCTACAAATCTAAGTCCAATATTCACTCTCCTTTTAGCTGGTTGGTGTCTATCTGGTTTGATCTCTACTAACTCCTAAGGGAAATATCTGGCTATCTAGCTGCTAAATGCTCCACTATGTTCACCAGCTAGTCTCTAACTATGTCTGTCTGTTGTTTGCTGCTGAGCAGGTAGTGTACAGTGGAGTTATCAGAGCTTTTTCACTGAAAACAGCTGCCTGCTGCTGCTGTTAGAAACAAGGTTGATGAGAGCTAAGACAGTAAACCAGTGGGCTGTAAAGCCAAAACTATGAGCTGAAAGCAGTGTTAATTTGGACAGCTATTTTAGATTTTGTCTTAGTCTTTAGATAAAAATGCTTATTAGTTTTAGTCATATTTTAGTCATTTTTGTCCTTCATAGTTTTAGTTTAGATTTAGTCGACTACAAGTCATAACATTTTAGTCAACTTTTAGTCAAAATGTTTTCTCTCTTTAAACTAATTGATTACCATTAAAATCACACTAGTGCTGAAATAATGAGTCGATTAATATGCCTATCTGGCCTTAGAGCTAAGAAATCATACACAAATATCTTCCAAATAAATTGCTGTGTAATCTTAGAAACAACAGTTTGACTAGGTAATAATGGCAATGCATGCTCAAGGCTTGCTTTTCTGGTAAGGACACGTAAGTCAAAACGGATCGAGCATAATTACAAGTTGCTTGTCCAAATATATAAATAAATAAATTTGCAGGCTATAAACGTTATAGCAGCAAGACGTGATGCGCACTGACATACCGGGGAACAGGTCTGAAAAGCCAACACGGTTGTTCCTCATGTTTCACTCGAATGATAGGACAATATATGATAAAGCATTTCACTTGTCCGACCAAAAAGTTTACTTGTCCCTGACAAGTTTTAACGTTAATTGTCAAGTCCTGCATGCTAACGAACTGACGTTAGCTAACACATTAAACCAGCCAACATTAGCCTGGAAGCCAGATTCATTAATTTATTACCACAAACCAAAAACTTCTTTTGGAGAAAAACTGGCTTCCAGCCATGCTAAGCCAATGTGGCTTGCTAGCAAATTTGCCACAAGTTGACATAGCCAACTGCCCAGTAACATTGACTTAACATAACAGCAAATTACAGGAACAGTTATAGAAAACACACTATATGGCCAGAAGTATATGAACACCCAGACATTAAACCCATACATGATTGTTGACCCCCTCATTCAAAAACCATTGACATTAACATGGAGTTGGTGTGTCCATACAATATACCTAGTGAAGGGTAATATAGGTACTGCCGTCATATTGCAGTTCTGATTCATATTCCAGGAGAATTGGCCAGTTTTTGCTCCGTATTTATGCATGGATCATGTGTTAGCTGCAGTTATTTGCTCTGCATCTTCTCCTTGAGGGTGTAATATGTTGTACAAATTGTGACGCTGTCTGAGACTAATTTGATTTTGGCCTGTCCTGAATAAAATGAACTTGACAGTTTGACGTGTCTGTGTTCTTGGCTGGGTTGTAAACAGTGGAGGGACCTCAATTCTACAGTTTTTTGGTCTGAAAAACATTGATTTTTTATTGTGCAGCTGATGCGGGATCTTCAAACTTCACTATTTCCATGTGATTACATCAAAATAAACATTTGCTTCATTGATTTGTAGCACTACAATTATGTTTTGAACGGTGGCTTATTTGTGTTGGAAACCAGTAAAATCCCAAAATGGTGTTAAGTGCATGTACAGTGTGGTCACAAGTTGATCTGCTGTCTCCTGTGTTTAAGAGAGACGGCTGGCTGTATAAGATGTTTTATGCTATGCCTACAATGCAGTAGTGGGTGATAATGGCGTACTGAGATAAACTCCCGACTTTTGTTTATTTTCTCACAATGGTTTATGTTCGACGTCCTTTTTTTTTTGTTAAAAAGGGCTGAATAGTTCTTCTAGGTGACACGTTTACTCTCACAAGCTCCAAAGATGAATAGGTGTGCTTTTTAGAATGTATTAGAAATAGACATTCACAGGAAGAGCAACTTGCTCTCTTCCTGTTTTGGACATATTCCATAACAACAAACAACATGTTCAAAATGTGACTGAGTACATGACAGGTTTCCACGAACAAGACTCCAGAGACGAATCAGATAGGTATTTTTTGACATTGTAATGCAAAACTAAACAAAGGCATTCTGATGGCAGCTACGTATTATCTTCCTGTTTTCAACAGCTGTCGTAACTATGACAACCACAGATGCATTCGGCTGAAATTCGCCAGTTAACATAGTCACTGGTTAAACCGAAACACCAGCCCAGTTAAGAAAGCAGTCCGTAGTAAAATGCACACACATGTTGCCACTAAAAAATACACTTTATCGACTCGGCTCTTCTGTCCTCTGAGGCGGGGGGGGTGATGTAGCGATTTGTGCTGGTTCTTTGACATGGTGTTAATTAGTTAATAAACAAATTAATTAGGAGCTGAGTAAATGTTCAGTAGCAGTCTGTAGCACCTCAAGCCGCGCCCCCTTTTAGTCGAGTCTCTTATGATTGGCCCACTTCTTCTTCTCTACTTTGCATCCTTTTTGGCCATCGAGTGGCCATTTTTCACTGAAACTACTTTTCTGCAGATGTATTTCTGTGCAAAAGAGAACTTAAAAAAAATATTTTATGATTTTCAAAACTTGACAGTTATTGTAATCCTAAAAATTATTCTTTTCACACCCATTTGGGTCACATAATAAAAAGAATTTGGTGGATTTCTAATAAAAATCTAATCGAAAAACCCAAAAACTTATTTACACCAACTATGTTTAATGTTTACAAGAGTCAAAAGTTCATTTAATATTTTCAGTTTAATGAAAAACTTGATTGGTGGGGAACATACATTATACACACACACATGCTGGCCAACTCTCCCAACTGGTCTGGGAGCACCTGGGGATCTCCTATGAGGAACTTGAGCAAGTTGGAAAAGTTATCTGGGCTGCTCTGCTTGCCCTTTTCCCACCATGAATCTGATCTGGGCAAGCAGCTAGAAAATGGATGGATGGATCTTATGTGACTTAATCATGGCAAATATCAACTATTTTACTTTATTAATCACAGACAATGATATTGTTTGAGGAGGAGGCATAGCATTAGCATAAAGACTGCTCAATTTTTTTCTTGTTTCCACAAGCTAAAAATTGCAAGGGATCTGGGAAAGTATGACGTAAGCAATTCAAATATACATGAAAACATATAAATATTGAAAAATATTTAAAACATTTCTGCCATTAATACTACATAAATGTCATGCTTTCACAAAAGGTCTGGAAACATTTTTAAACTTAAAACTCCTATCTTCATTAGTACAAACTGGTATGTATGTTCGACACCAGTAACAGGAAGCTTCAAATTAAAGGCTAGCAGTATTAACATTTAACAGGCCCAGGCTGTCAAAATATCGTATGTTGTCATAGTCATAGTGATGTAAAGACATCAAAGATAACATCAGTATGAACACATGCACAGAAGTGACAACAATATGTAGTCACTGTGGACAATTGTAAGAACATTTATCTGATTTAGAACAACTATTCAGCCAAATGGTGCGAAACAGAGATGTAATGTTGTGCAAGCACTACATTATTAGCCAGTACTGTTTCTAAAGTTATGATGTAAAACAACAGAAAATTGAAAAAAGCGTTGCTCCTGTCGCCACCTTGACAACTGCCATTGACAATCGGCACACAGCAGAAATGGAGCCAGTAATGTTAATTATAACCTCTTTTTTGTTGTTGTTGTTTTACCATTTATTAGAGGAAATGGAGATGCTTCACCGCTGCTTTTCATTCCACTGGATAACTTTAGTTACTAGTTACTTTGCAGATTCAGATGAATACAAAATATAAATCAACTAATAAATTATAATATATTATTATAGATTAAGCTACCCAGATTAAGCTACCCAGCAGTATATAAAGTAATTAAAATGAGCTCTACCTTCACCAGCTGCAAAATTAAAGTGATGAACACATTAATGCATAAATAATTATAATCCAATAATATAACATATAGGCCTGTTATTCTGAAATGGGCCATTCTGTAGGCTACTTTAACTTGTGGTACTTTAAGTATATTTTGATGCTAATACATTGTATTTTTACTTAAGTAAGATTTTGAATGCATTATTTTTACAGTTATTGCTGCTTTTACTCAAGTAAAAGATCTGAGTACTTCCTCCAACATTAACATAGGTTAAGCTGTGTACTTTTATACAACAGTAATGTTAACATTAGCATATCATATTTAAAATAACCCTAACCTTCCTTTAATATTAAATATTTGTTGGATATTTAATATTTTGTCATGAATCACCTGAAACGGGTTGAGTAGACAGATAAGCTTTATCCACCTTTAATCCTTATCTATCTAAGCTCTCCACACTTAATATCTAGCTATTATTAATTTAAAGTTTTTCTTTTTCTTCTTTCCCTGAACCAGCCCAGACCCCTGTACTGCAGGATAAACCCGAGTGTTCCTGTGCTGGACAGGTTTTTAACCAGCAAGACACAAGGCCTGATTTTTGGCTGAGCAGGGAGGCCCAGGCAGTGCTGCTGGACCTTCTCAACCAGGAACAGAGACACGATTGGGGTCCCACAGTTGAGATCCTGGTGTTTCTCTTCTGGCTGGTAAGTCGGGCATCATACAGGGTGGTCTCCAGAGTGTTTGGGATGCCTTGTTCCACTGTCTACCGCATCGTCCACAGAGTCACTGAGGAGGTGGTGTCCATTTGCCACAAGACACCCCAAACACACTCTGGAGACCACCCCAGATGATGTCCCACTGACAGAAGACAACAGAGTCTTCAGAGGGGGGGGGGGTGCCTCTGGCCAAACACCTTATCCATGAGAACAAACCACAGCCAAGTTGCAGCAGTGGGTTTCCCACTCATGCCCTCTCCCTGGACACTTGCAATCCTAAGGCAGAGGAAATCAATCATGGCAGTTAACAACAACAACAAAACATATTTCAGCAAAAGTGTGTTTATTAACTTGCATGATTAAAACAAATATAATTTCAAAATCCCATATACATACTTTGTAACTGTCCCATTTTTGGGGGGGCTTGCAAGGGAGTCACCTTCTGCAGCAGGCCCATTTTCTCCAGAAGTGTCCTAATCACAGAGAGAAAACAAGAGAAAAGGGAAACACTTATCAGTCATGGTAGCACAGGGATGCACACTTGGGAAGATTGGAAAAGGTGACACAGCAAGACAGACACAAAATCCCCCAGAAATCATTTACTTGGATGCCCTATTTTGGGTTTAAAAAAGAAAAGAAAAAAGGTAACAAGTCACAGGTTGCATCCCTGTGACAGCACTACAAAAAATGGGTATTGCCCTATCTACTAGTTGTCTTATTATTATGGGCTTTGTATAGGATGAGGGTTAATTTAACTGTAACCTCAAGTAAAAGATGGTCAAATGGAGATAAATACCTCTAAGCTTTTCAACCGAGTTTTTGGCCCCGATGAAGAGGTAATAATCAATCATTTTTAAATCTGTATCGGTACTGGAGTGAGTTGAAACCCAATACTTACATTTAAAAGTGTAATCATCCTTAGCCGCTGTCAACCTTACGTTTGGGGACGCCATTTTCAACACCGGAGCGCAATGCATCTTGGGATAGGTTGGGCTGCGAAGGATCCACCCGTTGCACCATCCAAATTAGGGAAAAGAAGGCTGCATTTGTTGAGTAGGGTATCTCTGCAGACTGGAGACTTTGAATGTGCAGGGTAACTGTCCGTACAAAACAACTGATGGATGGAGCGTGAGTTGTTTGTGTACCTCCACCTTTATAATACTGTGAAGTGATTCGCTTAATTAAAAAGTGATTGACAATTGTTTCAGGCGGCGTATTGGTGAAATTTGTTTTTGACTGACAGTGGATTGTCAGAATCTGATTGGCCAAATTAAAAAACATTGACAGTTACCACGCCCTCTCAAAGTCTGCAGAGATACAAACTTGCATTTGTCGGCCAATGGAAGGAGCCTTTGAAATGGGACAGCCTAGTCGCGCCCGCTGTGACACATTCGGTTTTTAAATGCAGCCTTCGAAGGATGTAGCCCCTGGATCGAGACACAGCTATTGTCTCTCACACACTATCACACACGCATATGCTGGCAGCTCGTGTTAACTACGATAGCATTAACCTAGCTTCGGTAACGTTAGTTGATATGGCTAACATTAATCCTAAACAAAAAACCCTGCGCTAAATAACGTTTACTATTTGTAAAATATCATCATAAGTAGTACTCTCACACACACACCATGCTGGCAGGCTAAGCTAACATTAGCTTACTGTCGTCGCAAGACTAACATTGATGCTGCATCTAACCTAGCTAACATTAACCAGCTGCAATAAATAACGTTTCTTTTTCAAATGTTTTTATACTTATTTGTGCAATAACATCATACGTTCTACTTCAGCTTCACTGAGCTGTGATTACCTACCTGCTGCTTCACCATTACGCAAATGCCGCCATCTTCTTTTAATGAAATTTGACCTAGATCTAATAGCGACGTCATGGTCCTCCATTAGCCCATTGTGGGTTTAGGGGTTTAACTGGATGCTCACGTTGAGCCCCCTGCAGCCGGACCCAGCCGGACCCAGCCGGACCCTTCGCAGTCTCCATTAGGTTGAGTGAGCTCAAAGTTGTGAAAACAGGGGTGTTTTGACTTCCTGTCTTAAAAGTCTTATAGTCTATTAAAAGCATACAATTATTAAAACAGAAACACATTTGTTGAGTAAAATATATCTGAGTATTATTTTTATACATAATCATTGTTATTTTTAACATAATATATCACTCAAAAATACAATACATCAGGTCTGCATATCTCTCCCGCCTGAGAAAATAATGTATTAAGAAGCGCCCTTCTCCTTATGAAAGTAACACCCCCGAATGTTGTCCAACAAATGAGAATTTGGTCGGACAAGAGCATATCGACTAACCAATCGACCAACAGACCAGAAGGTGTCAGCCCTGAGAAACATAACAGATCTTGTGTGATAACACGCACAAGAAACTAAGTGTTTTTAGCTTGCTACACTGACAAATGTCAGCTCTCCCAAGAACACTGGGAGCCTAAAGCTGTTTGCATCTTCAGCCTGTGACAATGTCTATGTCATTTAGTTCAATTCTTTCCCACACCAAAGCATGAAACGAGAAACAAGGGAAACAAGAAATGTTCTGAGGAAAGTGTAAGTAAGGTGAAACAATAAATACAAACAAAAATAAAGGTAAATGATTTAGAGCTCAAACGATTAGTCAATTAATGAATAGACAGAAAACTATTAACTATTTTGATCGATTACTGGTTTACTAATTTTTCAAGCAAAAATGCCATTCACTTTTTCCAGTATCTCAATTGTGAGAATTTGCTGCATTTCTTTGTCTTATATGATAGGTTACTAAATATAATAGTTTTCAACTGTTGTTTATCTTGGACATTAGGAAATTGTTATGGACATTCTGACATTTTGTAGACCAAATAATTAATCAATTAATCATTTAGATTAATCTTCAGGTTAACTGATTATTAAAAGATGTTGCCCTAAAAAGATTAAATATTCTATAACTAAGAAAATAACAAATTTAGTTTTGACTCCATATCAGAATCAGAAATACTTTATTGATCCCCGAGGGGAAACTCTTTTGTTACAGCAGCTCACATTAATGCACACAGGAATAGAAGTACTACGCAAACCAAATATAATACGCTATAATACAGCTAAGATAAATTAAGTACAAAGTGGATATAAGTATAAAAGCTAAATAAGTGTAAGTACAAAAGTGGATTTAGAGGTTGATAGGTATGTACGGTATAATAATACAATGTAATAATATAAGTTATAAGTAATAGTGCAATAATGAATACTGTCAAGTTAAGGAAAGTGTAGCTTATTAAGATGATTATGAGAAGGTGAATATTGCATATCATATTTCCACTGCTCTGCACAGATTATTTTGGCCAGTTGAGGTTGTCAATAAACCTAAACCCCTCAATTTCATTGGACATGGGTGGGGGTGGCATGCCAAAGTCAAGCCAAACCATGGCTTCTTCAGCAATACAGCAATACCAGAAAAACTCACATCTCTCCTCTGTATGACACAACACTAGATGGACAAAATGTACAAGCAAGAAGGACGAAATGCCAGCTAATAGTGAAGAGGGCCTGCAGTGAGCAGTCAGTTTGAATCAGTCAGCAGAGTACGAGCCCGTGCTTTCACCTGGAGGCTTCACGTCAGCAGCAGCAGAAGCTTAATCTCATCATGAGCTTCCAGCCCTACATGCTCTTTCAGTCCCAATCCCCACGACTACAAGTAAACATGTCGGACCGCTGTTACATATGTATATGGCCAAACAAAAGAAAACATAGCTTCAGCCTTACCGTTTGAACATAGTCTCCATGTCCTTAATCTGCTTGCGGGAGAACTCCTTGAACTCCGTGTAGGGGTTGAAGACGCGGGTCGGTCGAGGAGCAGCGTTGCCCTCGTTGATGTCCAGCCTGCGGGTCAGTTTGGCGGACAGTTCGGAGGACGAGTCGCCTCCGGCTGCCTCCGGATCCTGCGGTCTTTGTGGGCCCGGGCTCTGTTCGGGATCCGGCCTCGGCTCAACCTCCTGCGTAGCGGCCAGCCGTGACTGCAGCTTCCTAGCCAGCTCTTCAGATGCCATGCTGAGAATACAACGCTGCTCAGTGAGGAGAATGGAGCCTGACATACAACTGCCTGTGACCTGCTGACAAGAAGGAGAACGGTGCTTCCGGTCGCATTTTTTTTTTCAGAATAAGACACTTATCTGTACAAATGTAGAGGCCTTGACCTTCCAAATATGTTTTGTTTGGGTTCCACATCTGTGGTCAACGTTTAATTATCAGTTCCTGGATTTTTCAAAAAACAGCTTAC
This sequence comes from Siniperca scherzeri, assembly GCA_027580175.1. Taxonomy (NCBI): domain Eukaryota; kingdom Metazoa; phylum Chordata; class Actinopteri; order Centrarchiformes; family Sinipercidae; genus Siniperca; species Siniperca scherzeri. The sequence goes on from CM050848.1 coordinate 32,709,087, forward strand.
AAGGGCATATTTTGTTTTTCCCTTTTCATTTAAAAAAAATAGAATTACAGCAAAATGTTGGCTTCATATTCACCTAATGCAGAAGATGGCTGTAATGTACATAAAAACCTAAACAAAAACGCTGAAATAGCACAACAAAATAGGAGAATTAAATGTGGATTCTTAGACATCAGATCTCTGTCATCTAAAGCTGTACTAGCTACTAATGTACTAACGATTTAATATCAGAGAATCATATTGACTTATTCTGTCTTACTGAAACCTGGCTGGGTCATGAAGAATATGTTAGCCTAAATGAATCCACTCTGCCCAGTCATATTAATACTCACGTTCCTCGAGGCAACGGCCGAGGAGGTGGAGCTGCAGCATCTTCGACTCAAGCCTATTAATCAACCCTAAACCTAAACTAAATTATAACTCATTCGAAAGCCTTGTTCTTAGTCTTTCACACCCAACCTGGAAAACACGACAGCCAATTCTATTTGTTATAGTGTACCGCGCTCCTGGTCCTTATTCAGAATTCTTATCTGAATTCTCAGAGTTTTTATCAAGTTTAGTCCTTAAAACAGATAAAGTGGTTATTGTAGGTGATTTCAATATTCATGTGGACATTGAAAATGATAGCGTTAGTGTTGCGTTTATCTCATTATTAGATTCAATTGGCTTTAGTCAGAGTGTACATGAAGCCACTCACTGTTTTAACCACACCCTCGACCTTGTTCTGGTATATGGCATTGAAATTGAACATTTAATAGTCTTTCCACAGAATCCTTCTTTATCGGACCATTATTTAATAACTTTTGAACTCCTCCACCTTACTGGACTACATGCCATTAGGCAAAAACTCCTACTCTAGATGTCTATCGGATAGTGCTGTAGCTAAATATAAGGAAGCTATTCCATCTGCATTTAATTCAATGTTATGTCTCAATATAACAGAGGACTCCTATGCTAATTTCAGCCCCTCCCAAATTGACCATCTTGTTGACAGTGCTGCAGGCTCACGACACTTGATTCTATCACCCCTCTAAAAAATAAGATAATAAAACAAAGAAGGTTAGCTCTATGGTATAATCCCCAAACCTGCAATTAAAGCAAACATCACGAAAACTTGAAAGGAAATGGTGGTCCAACAACCTGGAAGAATCTCGTTTAGTCTGTCAAGATAGTCTTAAAACATATAGGAAGGCCCTCCATAATGCCAGAGCAGCCTACTACTCATCATTAATAGAGGAAAATAAAAACAACCCCAGGTTTCTTTTCAGCACTGTAGCCAGGCTGACAGAGAGTCACAGCTCTATTCCTATAGCCCTCAGTAGTAACGACTTCATGAGCTTCTTTAAAGATAAAATTTTAACTATTAAAGAAAAAATTCATCACGTCCTGCCCTCAACCGGTACGGATTTATCTTCAAACACAGGAACCTTAGAATCAGCTGTAAAACCTTATATAAATTTAGACTGCTTTTCTCCCATCGACCTTCTTCAACTAACTTAAACGATTTCTTCATCTAAGCCATCAGCCTCTCTCTTAGACCCCATCCCAACTAGGCTGCTTAAAGACGTTTTACCCTTAGTTGGCACTTCTTTACTGGATATGATCAATCTGTCTTTATTAACAGGCTATTTACCTCAGTCCTTTAAAATATCTGTAATTAAACCTCTTGTTAAAAAGCCCACTCTTGATCCAGGGGGTTCAACCAACTATAGACCTATATCTAGCCTTCCCTTTCTCTCTAAGATCTTTGAGAAAGCAGTTGCCATCAGTTGTATGACTTTCCAAATAACAATAGTTTATTTGAGGATTTTCAGTCAGGATTTAGAGTGCATCATAGCACAGAGACAGCACTGGTGAAAATTACAAATGACCTTTTAATTGTATCGGGCAATGGCACTTGTCTCTGTACTTGTCTTGTTAGATCTTAGTGCTGAATTCGACACCATTGACCATCTCATCCTATTACAGAGACTGGAACATTTAAATGGCATTAAAGGAACTGCACTAAGCTGGTTTAAATCCTATCTATCAGATCGATCTCAGTTTGTGTAGATGTTATGTTAATAGTGAGTCCTCCGTGCATGCCAAAGTTAGTCATGGAGTTCCACAAGGTTCTGTGCTTGGACCGATTCTATTGACCTTATATATGCCTCCTCTAGGAAATATTATTAAGAAACACGCCATAAACTTTAATTGTTATGCAGATGATACCCAATTATATCTATCGATCAAGCCAGATGAAACTAACCAGTTAGCTAGACTTCAGCTATGCCTTAAGGACATAAAAACCTGGACGACCAGCAATTTTCTGATGTTAAACTCAGACAAAACTGTAGTTATTGTACTTGGTCCCAAACACTTCAGAGACACATATAGTTACTCTAGATGACATTGCCCTGGCCTCCAGCACCACCGTAAAGAACCTTGGCGTTATCTTTGATCAGGATTTATCCTTTAACTCCCACATGAAACAAACTTCAAGGACAACCTTCTTTCACCTAAATAACATTGCAAAAATTAGGCACATCCTGTCTCAAAATGATGCTGAAAAACTAGTCCATGCATTTGTTACTTCTAGGTTGGATTATTGCAATTCCTTATTATCCGGCTGCCCGAATAAGTTCCTTAAGAGTCTCCAGTTGATTCAGAATGCTGCGGCATGTATACTGACAAGAACTAGGAAAAGAGATCATTTTTCTCTAGTATTAGCTTCTCTGCACTGGCTCCCTGTAAAATCCAGAATAGAATTTAAAATCCTTCTCCTCACCTACAAATCTCTCAATGGTCCGGCACCATCATATCTTAAAGAGCTCATAATACCTTATTACCCGACTAGAACACTGCGCTCCAGAATGCAGGGTTACTTGTGGTTCCTAGTCTCCAGAAGTAGAATGAGAGCCAGAGCCTTCAGTTATCAAGCTCCCCTCCTGTGGAATCAGGTCCCAGTTTGGGTTCGGGAGGCAGACACCATTTAAGAGTAGGCTTAAGACTTTCCTCTTTGATAAAGCTTATAGTTAGGGCTGGCTTTGGTGAGTCCTGAACCATCCCTTAGTTATGCTGCTACAGACCTAGATTGCCGGGAGACTTCCCATAATGCACTGAGCTCCTCTTTCCTCCTCTACCTCCCCATCTGTATGCATTTTTATCCCATTACTGCATGTTACTAACTTGACATCTCTCTCCCGTAGTTTTGTGCTTTCTCATCTCTCTCCTCTCTCCTTCTGTAGCTTTCAGCAGGTATTTCTACCTCCAGAGCTGCAGAGTCTAAATCTGTGGTTGTGGGCCACTTGTTGCCCTTGTGTTCCTGTTCGACAACTGCTACTACAATTGTTGTTATCAGTCTTATTACTATTATTATTATCATTATTATTCCTATCACTGTCATTCCTATTATTATTATTATTATTTTACTAATATTACCACTACCATTACATCATTATAAAATTCTAGGTGGAATTTGCATTGTGGGCCTCCCCCTTCTCTCTTTGTCTGTCTCTCTCTCTCTCTCTCTCTCTCTCTCCCAACCCAACCGGCAGCGGCGGATGGCCACCCACCCTGAGTCTGGTTCTGTCCAAGGTTTCTGCCTCTTAAAGGAAGTTTTTCCTTGCCACTGTCGCCAAGTGCTTGCTCATGGTGGCATTTGTTGGGTCTCTGTAAATCACCTTGGGTCTAGACCTGCTGTATAGGAAAAATGCAATGAGATAACTTAAATAAATTTTATTTTATTTTATTGAAATTCAGGACTTTTAATTGTAATTGAGTATTGTTAGACTATTGTATTTCTACTTTTACTTAAGTAAATGTATTGCGTACTTCTTCCAACACTGTCTTTAGATAAACAAAAAGTATGAATTTATGTTATGATTGACATGATGATCGACTGTAGGTTAATGTAAGCACAGTGAGCTTAATGCTCATTAGGCCAAGAGCATTTAGTTAGTGCATTTTACCCATTTGTTTACAACTGTCTTTTATGTAGTTCCGCAGTAATACAAATACAATAATCCATTTACTAAAATACTTACCCCAAAACATATCTCTTGGAACTGAATACATTTATACATATTTACACATATAGGCTCCTAGATATACAGGTAAGATATGTGACAAGTATAGGAGACAAAGAGTTACTGGTGTTTATAGTTACCATTTAGCTGTCTGGAGATACACATCCATATATATACCAGGTCCACCTTTTCTTTCATCTGTTATCATTTCATCATCCCTCCAGACTCTTTCAACTGTTTTGTCCTCCTCAGTGTCATTAATGAAAATGCACCAGCTCAATCCAGTTATTGCCAGTTGACCTTGAACCTGCCAGTAGAATTTATGATTTCTTTTCAGTTTTGCCTGGCATTTCACACATTTGACATGCCCCGCCTCAAAAATGTTACAGATGTCTGGGCATTTAAATTCTGCAAGCCCAAAACTAAGAGCTACATTAGGGTCATAAACCTTTGCTTCTGGGCTGGCACCAAAGTGAGGAGCATCAGGATGTATGACAAAGCCACAGGGTGAGTCGATAGTTTTACTCTCAAATCAATTTTTTGATTCCTGTGTGGAAAGTTTTGCTCTCAAACCTATTCTGTTTGACTGCATAATAAAGACACAAAAGTATCCTCATACACAGGTTGATATTTAAGATTATAATTATGGTACTCCATAATCTTCAATGGAATGTGAGAAGCCTTGTAGCCAAAGGCTAAGAATTTAAGTATGATCTAAGTGATGATTTTCTCATCACAGCAAGACTTAAGATTGGACCACACAGGTTTAAATGGCACTATGCTTGTGCTTGGGAAAAGGGACAAGTGTGGAAACTGTGGAGTTAAAGACAATATTGAACATATTTAATTGCACTGACTGTACCATGTATGAAGCGGAAGAGAAAGAGAAATATTGCATGATAAAGTCAGAGAGGCTGAACGGGAATGGGATCTTTTTGAGATACTGGGAATAGAAGGAGAAGGAGTAAGAGGATGTCACTTTTCTCCTTTTTAAGTAACACAGGGTGGGTGGGTAGGAAATAAGAAATAGGGAAATTATGTGATGTTACACACTCCAGTACAGTAGGTGGCGGTATGCACCTTCAAACTGTTTGCGATCCGCAATTTAAATTGAGAGAGAGACAGAGAGCGAGAGGGATGACGAGTTGTTGGCGGAAATGGAGTCAGAGGAGGAATCGGAGCGCGAAATTGGAAACAAGGACTCGAGAGGATTTGAAAATAAAAAGAAAAGGAAGAAGAGCAGTTCAAGTGAATTCAGTCAGACAATGAAGAAAGAGGAGAAGTATCTTGTCGGGATGGTAGCTGTGACACAAACAGACGGCATTTTCAAGGATCCACATGGTTGGAAAGTTTGTAGGAGGAAAGCTTGGAGATGTAAGGTCGGTCAGGTTAACAGGAAGTGGGGTGGTCATCACTGACTGTGTATCAAAGCATCAGAGAAATAAAGCCCTGAAGATTCGTGCATTTAGAGATTATAGCAGTGTGAATTGCTTCCTACTTGGAGCAGAAGTGAAGAAGAAGGGCGTAGTAAGCGGCGTGCCACTGACAGTAGAGGCCGAGTCATTTCGGGAGGTTGAAAATGTGTGTGAGGCAAGAAGGCTGACAAGATTCTGAAAAGGGGAGAAGGAGGACAGTAACTCAGTGTGTTTGACGTTTGAGGGGGCGTTGCCGGAAAGAGTCTATCTAGATTATGTGTGTTACAGGGCGAGGCAGGTATGAGAGAGCTCCTCTCAGATGTTTCTGCTGTCAGGAATATGGACATGTGGCTGCAGGATGAAGAGGAGGCAGGAGATGTGGGAAGGATGACTGTAATGTGGAGGAGTGCAAAGTGGAGAAAGAGGAAGCAAAGTGCCTGCACTGCGAGGGAAACCACCATACGGGATCAGCACAGTGCCCAAAAAGAATTAAGGAAGTAAAAATGAATAAGATCAGAGCAGAAAAGGGATCATCATATGCTGAAGCTGCTAAGAGAATGCAGAGGAACGGTGAAATGGTGGCAGTGCAAAAGGAAAAGGAGCAGAAAGGAAATGGAGCTGATCAGAGCATCAGTATGGACAAGAAGCGATTTCTGGCATTTATTGCCATGGTTATAAACTGTGCGGCTGAAATAAAGGGGAAGTCGGAAAGGATTAATATGGTGCTGGACGCTGCAAGAAGGTTCTTGAATGTTGTGGATGTTACACTGAGGGAAGGAGAAGCACCAACTCAGGCAGCTGGGTCTGGGTTATAGAATGGACTATGGCATGGGATCACTTTGGGTGGACACTGTAAATAGTTTAAACTGTGAAGCTGTTACAATCCAGTAGGTGGCGGTAATGCACAATTATGGATGCCAACCGCCATAAAACTCAACAGAAGAAGAAGAAGACGAAGAAGAAGAAGAAGAAGAAGAAGAAGAAGAAGACGACGACGAAGGGGGAGGGGGAGGGCAGTGTGCGTGAGTTAGTTAACTTCTCGCCTCTCAAACGGAAGTTAACACAGCATGAAATATATGACAGAATGTATTTCTTAGTTGTACAGTATTAATTTAGTCAACAGATAGAGATAACAAGAAGGGAAACCACAGAATGAATTCAAGTAAATAAGTTAATCTCAGTGTCCGGACACAACGACTGACATTGTGGAAACAAGAACGCAGGACGATAAGACTCGGGTATGTAACGTTGGTTTGACATGGCATTTAATTTTTAGTTTTCATAAATATTAACTGTTAGCAAACTCTGTAGCGACAGTGACGTATGTGAAACTAACTGACAGGCTAACGTTAACGTTACTTTGCCTAACTGCAGTAATACATTTAACAACACTCACTCTGTCCTCTCTTCAGCCTGTTTTAACGTTATGTACCTTATGTATAACCTATAACCGTGAGCACAGGGAGGCTGCTCTGTTACAAGAACCTGGTCCAGCCAGCCGCCAAATTTTATATGGTCATAGTCAATGTCACTCTCCACAGGATTCCATTGGGATTTACAGAAAACCTCTTAAGTAAACGTTTTTATGAGAGTTCAAATATGAGGAAATTATCAATGTGTTACAATGTACAATGTGACTTTGGAGGTGACTTTCGTTTTGATTTTGCACAAAACTGTAAAGTAAAATAACTCCAAATTTGACATTGTCACAGTCACCGTCATTTTGAACATGACGGTTTAATGTCCTTAGAGGTGACTTTCCATGTACAGTAATGTACAGTGAAACTGCTTCAAATTATATATGGTCATAGTCAGGAAAATTTTGAGCAAAAATCCATTGTGCTTCTCAGCAAACCTATCATTGAAACGTTTTTTTTAATCATATTAAGACAGCTTTGGTGGTGTCACATATTCAACAAGACTTATTTAATATATCATGTGAAATGTAACGTCATTTTTTTATTTGGTATATCATATGTGAGAAATGATTGTTGAAATGCAAGTCTTTCTTTGTCCTTTTTGACTACTCCAAGCACCAGTGCCGTAACTGCATGAATAGACGCACATCAAAATCCAAACACTGGCTGGCTTGACCAGGGTGCTCTGTTGGCAGACTCTGTATGTTTAAAAACAGCATTTTAATAGTTTTGATTGAAAAGGAGATGTCCTCAATATAAAGAGACTAACAAACTGAAGTCCCTTTTTAGAAGCTGTTGCGTTCAATACACCACATAATGAGAGCCTATGAGAGCCTACAAACAGCATAATGATGATGTTGCTGTTATTAGAGCCACACCAATTGTGGGGCAAAAATGTAACTGTAATGTAATTACAGTGTAAAACAAATGTAATTTATCCAGAGGGTAGCGCTAGATGAAAGGTCAGGGGGTCATCAAATAATTAGGGAAGGGAATAATTAAGGAAAACTGGATACTGCATTTTAAGATGGTGCCCCTTTCATTCCTATGAAAGTTGCTCACTGGGCTCATACACCAAAAGAGTTTTTCAGCTTCAATGCGCACTCGAGTACGTCTCCGGCTGACTTCCTGTTGGCTCCCAAAACACATAAATGGCATTAAATAGTTAACTGATGCAGCTCTTCTTCATTATTGAATTAATAGATCAAATTCTGATAATATAAAGAGTCATTTCTGGATGTTTGTGATGTCTTATGGGCCAGTGTGTGTCACATGACACTGAAATACCGAGTGTGGCCACAACGCCAAAGTTTCCTCCTAGCCCAGCGCTGTTCCTTGGGGGTAGGGAATCATCCCCTGGAACCATAATTATCCATATTCCCTACAGATCTGTCCAGTAGTTGTTGATATATCTTTATCTTGACCAAAAAGTTGAACAAACAGACTGACCAGCTGACAATGGCCATCCAAAAACTGACCCCTGTTCTCCATGGATTGTGGTATAAAATTAAAACTCTAAATTAGAAGTGTAATTTCTAATCTAAATTAATTTGTTCACAAAATACAAACATAGTTTAGATAAGAGAAGACAAAAGGATGTTCCTTAAGATAGTGTTTCTGAGACACTGCGCAGTGGATGCCAGGTAGGCTATTTTGCTCTCAACATTTTTAATTTAAATTATTAAAGGCACCCTATGGAGTATTCTTGTAAACAAACAAAGTTATGTTTAAATTTTTTTAAATCCTCACCAAAACACAAAACAGGTGTGGCCGATTTATTTAATTCAATTCTATGTTTACGCCTACATGCACATACTACATCATGCATCAGCAGCAATTGTGATTCACTCCAAAACACAGTTGCAAAATACAGCTGGAGTCAAGAAATGTAACAGCCACTTCACTAATGGTTAAAATTAAATTAAAAAAAAGCACAAAAATAACAACATGAACCACCATGTTCTGAACAGACACATTACAAACACTAATAAAAAGTAACATTTGCATTCTGGAACATAAAACAGCTAACTTAACAAACTACTAGCTTCATACCTTCCACTCAGACTTTTTTGCCATTTAAAAAAAAAAAAACTTTATTAAAATAGTAATAGTCAAACAGAAATCTAAACGTCACAAGCCACAATCCTACAGCGCCCCACAATGGCAAGTCAGAGGTCACCATCACACAACTCCAAGGCTCCCTGGCATGCTTATATTTTGTTCTCATTTGATGAAGTTGTATTGTTTTATACTGGAATTTTAATTCCTGACCAATTTGTTGCTGCATTTAAAAGGTTTACACTTGAATTGTAATTCCTGTTAATATTGAAGATTTTTTACCAAGTTGCTGGTGCATGATTATTATTTTAATAATAAATAACAATTCAGTAAATTTGTATCTATGTATTTATTTGTTACATTTAGTTTTACTGTCATAGTTAGCCACATCTCCCTCCTGACCCTTGTGTGCTCTAGTGTGCTCTCCTTTCCCTGTGTTCCTTGTCTGTACTCTGTTCATCGCTGTGTGTGAATACTGGTCTGGCTCCCTGGTCCGACATCCTGCTGCTGATCACCGGCACACCTGACGTCCATCATCCAATCAGTCTCCACAGTATATCTACCAGGCTCTACCATACTACCAGCGCCAGATTGTCTCCGTTCAATACCTTCGTCACGGCTCCTACCTCGACCAAAGTTAAATTGTAGTTACTCACTATTGTTGCCTCTCTTGTAACTTTGTCTGTTTCTGCCACAGAGCTTTGAATCCGCACAGCCCCTGTGTCCTTGGTGCTATCCGGAAATCATAGAGAGAAGATCCAGTTTCAGCTCATCTCTTCTCCCAACACACCACTAGTTCTGGGCTTCCCCTGGTTACGTCAATACAATCCGCACATTAACTGGACCAAAAGAAGAATTGTGAGTTGGAGGCCCTTCTGTCTTTCCACCTGTTTGCAATCTGCTCTATCCCCAGCAGAGGTCAGTGTTCCACCTCTCAGCCTGGAACCGCTGGATCTAGCTCATATACCAGAGGAATACCATGATTTAAGTGATGTTTTCAGAAAGGGCCTAGCCCTGTCACTACTTCCTCACCACGCCATTGATCTTCTCCCTGGGGCCCCTCTTCCTTCAAACTGCTTGTACAATTTGTCTCTACCTGAAAGAGAGGCCGTGGAGAGATATATCAAGGACTCATTGCACGCTGGGCTCATTCGTGCTTCATCTTCACCAGCAGGGGCGGGCTTCTTCTTTGTGGCAAAGAAAGACAAGACACTACACCCGTGCATTGACTACAGAGGTCTCAACCAAATCACCGTCAAGAATAAATACCCGTTGCCACTAATCAACTCCGCTTTTGAACTCCTTCACAGTGCCACCGTGTTCACTAAGCTGGATCTCCGGAACGCCTACCACTTGGTCCGTTTACGGAAAGGGGACAAGTGGGAGACTGCCTTCAACACCCCATTAGGACACTTCGAGTACCTAGTGATGCCTTTTGGACTGACGAACGCTCTAGCTGTTTTCCAGGCACTCGTCAACGATGTCCTGAGAGATTTTTTTGTATCGCCTCGTCTTCGTCTACCAAGACGATATCCTCATCTTCTCTCGGGATCAGGCCAGTCACATAATCCACGTCCGTCAGGTTCTCCAGAGGCTCCTTAAAAACAAACTGTTCGTCAAGGTGGAGAAGTGCGAATTTCACGCCAGTTCGGTGGTTTTCCTCGGCTACATCCTCGAGAGTGGGCAGGTGAGGACGGACCCAGAGAAGATTAAAGCTGTGATGGAGTGGCCGACGCCTGCTAACCGTAAGCAGCTACAATGTTTTCTCAGGTTTGCCAACTTTTCTCGAAGGTTTATCAGGGATTACAGTCGTGTGGCAGCCCCTCTCACGAGACTTACCTCAACCAAGGTTCCCTTCTCCTGGAACGCCGAGGCCGACGCAGCCCTAGCCAGACCAAAGACTCTCTTTACCTCGGCTCCCATCCTGATCCAACCCGATCCCTCACGACCATTCATGGTGGAAGTGGATACCTCGGACATAGGAGTAGGGGCGGTGCTCTCCCAGTGTTCGACCACCGACCAGAGACTCCACCCTTGTGCCTTCTTCTCCCGACGCCTTTCCCCTGCTGAGCAGAACTATGACGTCTGGAACAGGGAACTCCTGGCTGTCAAATTAGCATTGGAGGAATGGCAACACTGGCTGGAGGGAGCAGAACAACCCTTTGTAGTATGGACAGACCATAAGAACCTGGATCCTACATCCAAACAGCCAAGAGACTCAACTCCCAGCAAGCACATTGGGCCCTGTTCTTCAGCTGCTTCAATTTCACTCTCACTTACCGTCCCGGATCCAAGAACATTAAACCCGACGCACTATCCCGTCATTACCTCTCTTTGGACAGCACCCCCGGACCCGATACTATTCTCCCTTCTACCTGCGTGGTGGCCGCAGTGACGTGGGAGATTGAGTCAATAGTAAGGGAGGCCCTGTAAACCAGCCAGACCCCGGGAACGGTCCCCGTAATCGCCTGTTTGTCCCTCAACTCAACTCAACTCAACTCAACTTTATTTATAAAGCACTTTCAACACCACAAGTGGAACCAAAGTGCTGAACACAAAATATAAAAAAAGAAACAGAAAAAAAGAAAACAAACATATGACATACACACCTACAAAGCATTGTCAAAAGCTAAAGAAAACAAATAAGTTTTAAGCGCACTCTGAAAAACACCCAAAGGAGGACAAGTTTTTAGAGACAGAGGAAGGTCATTCCATAGCCTAGGAGCTGCAACAGAAAACGCCCGGTCACCTTTACATTTTAGACATGTACGTGGAACCACAAGAAGCAACTGATTCAGACTCCCTAACTCTGCTTGTTCCCAGGTACTCCAGTGGGCACACAACTCTCATTTCGCCTGTCACCCTGGAGTGACTCGTACACTCTCCCTGCTTAGACGACACTTTTGGTGGGTTACTATGGAGGCTGATACCCGGGCCTTCGTGGCAGCATGTTCCATCTCCGCTCGAGGAAAGTCCTCTCATCAGCCACTAGCTGGTCTGCTATGACCACTTCCTGTTCCCAGTCGCCCTTGGTCTCACATAGCACTGGACTTCGTTACCGGGTTGCCCCCCTCTCAAGGTAACACCACCATCCGCATCATTGTAGACCGTTTTTCTAAATCGGTTCATTTTGTGGCATTAATCAAACTCCCGTCAGCTCAAAAGACTGCGGATCTTCTGGTCCAACAGGTTTTCCGTCTTCATGGCATTCCACTCGACATAGTTTCCGACCGGGGCCCCCAGTTCATCTCACAGGTCTGGAAAGCGTTCTGTCTTGCCCTGGGAGCAACCATCAGTCTCTCCTCCGGGTTTCATCCCCAGACCAATGGCCAGACGGAGAAGGCCAATCAGGACCTCGAGGTAGCACACAACTCACTAACCAGTGCTGCCTCTGGTCTGTCTCCTTTCGCCACGTCTCTTCTAGGACCGGGCCTACTACGTCCTCTCTGGCTACAGTGGACTACACCGGATTCGCCGCTCTGGAAGAGCTCATATCCACCTGTGATTGCTTGCAGTGTTCTAATAAACACTGTTGCTACCACAATCCAAGTACCACTTCCTTGTGTTCTGCACTTGGGTTCTTAGATTGAGCACTACGACATTTACAAATTTAGGAAAGCAATGTTTAAGTCAAGCCTGATGTTGCCTTACACATAAAAGAATGATCCCAGTCTCTTCCACACAGTGGGGCATACAGCTTATTAATTATTGCTACACACCGGTATCAGATCGGTACTCGGTATCAGCAGATATCCAAATTCAGAAAAAAAGTGTATTGTGCATCCCTAGGTCCATTGCTAAATTTTTTTGGCGTGTTACTGCCACCAACAGTTGACCAGTAGTGTGAGACTGTTGGCAGGTATGTGCATCATCTCACCACATGCTCTTGCACATGCATGTGCATCCTTGTGTGCAAGCATGAGATACAAACAAAACATTGCTCCATAGCGCTACTGGTGATCAAAAACTCCACAGGGTACCTTTTTAAGTTCTGACTTTGTATGCTAACTGTTTTTCACAGAACGTTCCCTGAAATAAAGAGGCAGCAGAACAGAAGGATGATCTCACTGCACAGGTTGGTGACAAAACTTGATACTGAGGCTCAAATGTCAGTCATGTGCAAACTGTCTGATGTTCAATGATTGACTCAGGATTTGGGATGCAGATGTTAAACAATTCTTTTGTGTATTTTCCTCGAGCCAGACCTCTTTTACAGTCTGATGACATTAATTAATTAATTGATTAATTAAATTTTATTTATATAGCGGGGGCGCACAATGCAGATACCACCTGGAATTTTCAAATAGTAACAATGTAATGGTGGTGGTAGTATTAATATTAATAAAGTAATAATAATAATAATAATAATAGGAATGATAATCATAGGAATAATAATGACAATAATAGTAACAGAGCAAATACCAACAACTGTAGTAGCAGTTGTCGAGCAGGAACACGGGGGCAGCAGGTGGCCCACAACCCGGCAGCATAACTAAGGGACGGTTCAGGACTCATGTAAGCCAGCCCTAAATATAAGATTTATCAAAGAGGAAAGTCTTAAGCCTACTCTGTGGAATGTGGAGATGGTGTCTGCCTCCCGAACCCAAACTGGGACCTGATTCCACAGGAGAGGAGCTTGATAACTGAAGGCTCTGGCTCCCATTCTACTTTTGGAGACTCTAGGAACCACAAGTAACCCTGCATTCTGGGAGTGCTGTGTTGCGTAATATGGTATTATGAGCTCTTTAAGATACGATGGTGCCTGACCATTAAGAGCTTTATAAGCCTTGTTCTTAGTCTTTCACACCCAACCTGGAAAACACGACAGCCAATTCTATTTGTTATAGTGTACTGCGCTCCTGGTCCTTATTCTGAATTTTTATTTGAATTCTCAGACTTTTTATCAAGTTTAGTTCTTAAAACAGATAAAGTAATTATTGTAGGTGATTTCAATATTCATGTGGATGTTGAAAATGATAGCGTTAGTGTTGCGTTTATCTCATTATTAGATTTGATTGGCTTTTGTCAGAGTGTACATGAAGCCACTCACTGTTTTAACCACACCCTCGACCTTGTTCTGGTATACGGCATTGAAATTGAACATTTAATAGTCTTTCCACAGAATCCTTCTTTATCGGACCATTATTTAATAACTTTTGAACTGCTATTATTGGACTACACGCCAATAGGTAAAAACTCCTACTCTAGATGTCTATCGGATAGTGCTGTGGCTAAATTCAAGGAAGTGATTCCATCTGCATTTAATTCAATGTTATGTCTCAATATAACAGAGGACTCCTATGCAAATCACAGCCCCTCCCAAATTGACCATCTTGTTGATAGTGCTGAAGGCTCACTGCGATGACACTCGATTCAATCGCCTCTAAAAAAAAAAGATAATAAAACAAAGAAGGTTAGCTCCATGGTATAACCCCCAAACCCGCAAATTAAAGCAAACATCACGAAAACTTGAAAGGAAATGGCATTCCAACAACCTGGAAGAATCTCGTTTAGTTAGAATCTTGTATGTTTTAAGATAGTCTTAAAACATACAGGAAGGCCCTCCGTAATGCCACAGCAGCTTATTGCTCATCAGTAATAGAGGAAAATAAAAACAACCCCAGGTTTCTTTTCAGTACTGTAGCCAGACTGATAGAGAGTCACAGCTCTATTGAACCATGTATTCCTATAGCCCTCAGTAGTAACGACTTTATGAGTTTCTTTAATAATAAAATTTTAACTATTAGTGAAAAAATTAATCACGTCCTGCCATCAACTGGTACCTATTTATCTTCAAACACAGAAACCTTAGAAACAACTGTAAAACCTGATATATATTTTGACTGCTTTTCTCATATCGACCTTCTTCAACTAACTTCGACGATTAATTCATCTAAGCCATCAACCTCTCTCTTAGACCCCATCCCAACTAGGCTGCTTAAAGACGTTTTACCCTTAGTTGGCACTTCGTCACTAGATATGATCAATCTGTCTTTATTAACAGGCTATGTACCACAATCCTTTAAAGTAGCTGTAATTTAACCGCTTCTTAAAAAGACCACTCTTGATCTAGGGTTTTTAGCCAAGTAGAGACCTATATCTAACCTCCCTTTCTATCTAAGATCCTTGAGAAGGCAGTCGTCAGTTGTGTGACTTTCTAAATAACAATAGTTTATTTGAGGATTTTCAGTCAGGATTTAGAGTGCATCATAGCACAGAGACAGCACTGGTGAAAATTACAATTGACCTTTTAATTGCATCAGACAATGGACTTGTCTCTGTACTTGTCTTGTTAGATCTTAGTGCTGCGTTCGACAGCAGTGACCATCACATCCTATTACAGAGACTGGGACATGTAATTGGCATTACAGGAACCGCACTAAGCTGGTTTAAATCCTATCTATCAGATCGATCTCAGTTTGTACATGTTAACGGTGAGTCCTCCGTGCATGCCAAAGTTAGTCACAGAGTTCCACAAGGTTCTGTGCTTGAAACGATGCAATTCATGTTATATATGCATCCTCTAGTAAATATTATTAGGAAAGACTCCATAAACTTTAATTGTTATGCGGATGATACCCAATTATATCTATCAATCAAGCCAGATGAAACTAACCAGTTAGCTAAACTTCAAGCATGCCTTAAGGACATAAAAACCTGGATGACCTGCAATTTCTGCTGTTAAACTCTGACAAAACTGAAGTTATTGTACTTGGCCCCAAACACCTCCGAGACACATTATCTAAAGATATAGTTGCTCTAGATGGCATTGCCCTGGTCTCCAGCACCACCGTAAGGAACCTCGGAGTTGTCTTTGATCAGGATTTATCCTTTAACTCCCACATGAAACAAACTTCAACGACTGCCTTCTTTCACCTACTCAACATTGCAAAAATCAGGCACATCCTGTCTCAAAATGATGCCAAAAAACAGGAGCATGCATCACTTCTAGGTTGGACTATTGCAATTCTATATCATCCGGCTGCCCGAATAAGTCCCTTAAGAGTCCAGTTGATCCAGAATGTTGCTGCACAAGTACTGACAAGAACTAGGAAAAGAGATCACATTTCTCCAATATTAGCTTCTCTGCCATGGCTCCCTGTAAATTCCAGAATAGAATTTAAAATCCTTCTCCTCACCTACAAAGCTCTTAATGGTCAGTCATCATCGTATCTTAAAGACTTCATAATACCACATTACCCGACTAGAACACTGCGCTCCCAGAATGCAGGGTTACTTGTGGTTCCTAGAGTCTGCAAAAGTAGAATGGGAGCCAGAGCCTTCAGTTATCAAGCTCCTCTCCTGTGGAATCAGGTCCCAGTTTGGGTTCAGGAGGCAGACACCATCTCCACATTTAAGAGTAGGCTTAAGACTTTCCTCTTTGATAAAGTTTATAGTTAGGGCTGGCTTGGGTGAGTCCTGAACCATTCTTAAGTTATGCTGCTATAGGCCTAGACTGCCGGGAGACTTCCCATGAGCACCTCTTTCCTCTCTCCTCCTCTCCCTCCCCATCTGTATGCATTTTTATCCCATTACTGCATGTTACTAACTCGACATCTTCTCTCTCTTTTGTTATTGGCTCTGTTACTAATAGTCATTATTATTCCAATAGCTGTCATTCCTATTATTATTATTATTAATTTATTAATATTAATGTTACCACTACAATTACATTATTACTATTTTAATAATGCTAGATGGTATTTGCATTGTGCCTCCCCCCTCTCCCAACACTTCTCTTTCTCTTATATTCTCTCTCTCTCTCTTTCTAAACCTCGCTATATAAATAAAATTGAATTATAGGTGTTTTTGTTTAGGTTGTTATGTATAACTCCTTTTCTGTTAACGTTTGGTTTCATTAATTTAAGTGGTCGGGGGGCAGACACCGTCAGTAAGGAGATTTGGTTAGGTAACTGCTCTGGAAGCACAGAGAAGCGTGTCAGACTGCAACTCTGTCGTGCCATTAGGAGCTTCCTGTGCATCTGAATTTCTCACAGCAGCATTAGACAATTCTTAGTTGAGTTACAGGGTGTAATTGTGTGTGCTTGCATAAATTTAAGTGCTTTGGAGGTATGTCAGTATACTTGCTACAACCTGCAAACAGCCTAATAGCAACTGTTTTCTGCCATTAAACCACCATGTGAGGCAGATCTAGGATCAGTTTGAATAAACCACATTGTGAGGAAAGTGAGTTGTTGACTGTGGGATTAAAGCAACCTTACTAGCTTGTCTCTGTGGATTTGTATCATATAAAGATTGTGAACAATGCCAACTGAACCGACCTGTGTGATGTGGTTTCCAGACAGCTGAGTCAGCTGCGCGGAGTATGGAGTTGGAAGAGGAGGGTGGAGGTTTCTTTCTACCCAGCCACTGGCTTTCACTGCAGGACCTTCTGCTCCAGCACTTCAGAACCAGGTGCACAACTCAGTTTGAAGCTTTATTACTATTTGGCAATCATGACAACATACTGCTCTCTTAAATACAACTACAACAGTCATAAGCTTTCTTCAGTGTGAAAATACAGAATGTTGATTTTTAGTAGTTTAGATTTCATTACAATTTCATTCACTGTAGTTTTAGCAATCAGTCAAAGGTTTTAGGACAGTGGTAAAAGTGACCATAGTGTATATGTTTGAAGTATTAGTAGTAGCAGTTGTAGCAACAGCGGTGGTGGAAACATTAGTTGTTCTTAAAGGGGCACTTCAGCAATTTAGTACTCCACTTCCATAAAGTTGAGGGACCAGTGAGAGACGATTATAAAAGAATGGTCAAAATCTGTGTAGCAGAGACCGAGATATACTTTTAGTTCCTAGTATGGGTCAAGCTCCAAACACACTGGATCCTATACTTCCCATGATGCCTCTTTGATTAGACCCTCCCTGCCTGATAAATATCCACATTCAAACTCCACACCTCCAGTTTGTAAAGCAGGCTTTCTGTTACGAATAGACCATTTTCACAGCAGACGTGTTGGCTTATAGTAGGAAAATCACAGGTGATACTAATAACATTAACAGTGGCTCTAAACTATTCAAGTGCTTCACTAAGCCATGACAATGACCCAGGATGCACAATACCAGGACCCTGAAACTGAAAGGTACCCTGTGGAGTTTTTGACCACTAATAGTGCTATAGAGCAATGTCTTAATGAGTGGGCGACACAAGGATGCACAATAAACCCCATTTGCCTAAATCCAGGAATGGTTTGGGATTCCTTCATCTAAATATTAGAAGTTTACTCCAGCCACAAAAACTGCATCATCTGAATATACTAGTTTTACAGGCAGACCCTTATATTTTAGTGTTAACCGAAACCTGGTTAAAGAAGACAGTCAATAACTCGGATGTATCTCTCAGTGGTTTCAATCTGTACAGGATGGACAGATCTGGAAGGGGAGGTGGGGTATTGATGTATGTAAAATCCTGGTTCTCAGTCACGGCACTACATGCTGCTACTATTACAAAATGTTTTGAATTCTTAACTCTGAAAATTAACATAGGGTCGATTTAATCACTGTAGTGGGTGTGTATAGAACCCCATCGGCAGAGCCGTCCACCACAGACGAATTGGCTCAACTAATTTCTCTATTCTGTAACTCAGAGTTGCTAATCTTGGGTGACCTCGACTTAAATTGGCTGACTACTGTGTCTGACCAACTGAAAGATGTGTGCAATAACCTTAATTTTACACAATTAATTATTGATCCTACAAGGCCAAATCGGAAAGATCACACAAAATCGACCCAAATAGATTAAATCCTCTCCAATAGAGATGATAAAATTGCTGCCTCTGGTGTATTTGACCTGGGTATCAGTGATTATTGCTTGTTTGAAACACAAAACTGAAAAGAACACAATCTTGAGTAGTCACTAAAAGAAATTTTAAAACTTTTAACGAACAAGCCTTTTTAAATAACCTATTTTATAGTGAAATTCACCACACTTCTTCTGTTTCAGATGTCAAACTAGCTCTGGATTACTTCAGGAAGTCCTTCCCCTCCATTGTCAATAAATACGCACCTTTAAAAAAAATTTAGAATAAAGAATAGACTAAGCCCTTGGTTTTCCCCTGACTTATCAGCTCTCTTTAAAGAAAGGAATGAAGCCTGGTCACTAGCCAGACGTACAGGGGATCAAATCCATTGGACCTCATTTAGTCGCCTAAGAAACAAGTGTACAGCTGCAGTTAGGGTTGCCAAGTCAACATACTATTTGAACCTAATTACAAACTCCTATTTGGACCTGGCCAAATTCTAGAAGGGAGTCAAAAAGAGCAAAGTCACATCTCATTTTCCTCCAAGTCTCAAATTTGACGGTTGTTCAGTGTCAGAACCGAATGATGTCTGTTCAGTTTTTAATAAACATTTTGCTGCTACTGCCCTCTTATTTGAGGATAGACCTATAGAGACTCCTCAATTCAGTCCCACAACTAATGATTGTGTGCATATGGCTAGCCCAGAGTCCCAGTTCTCCATTCATCCTTTCCCCATTGATCTTGTTCTGGAAGCACTGCAGGCCATCGATTCCAGGAAGGCATTTGGTGAGGATAATTTGGATCCTTTCTTCTCAAGATTATCTGCTCCTCTTATTAAGGAACACATCACATATATATTCAATCTTTCTATGTCATCAAGCATAGTTCCCAGTGTTTGGAAATCTGGCCACGTGGTCCCTATGCACAAAGGTGGAGATAGTAACAATCTCAATAACTGTCTCTTATAAATCCTGGAATCATGAGTGAATAACCAGCTGAAATCATTCCTCTCAGAGCATTCTATCCTGAGTCCACATCCGTCTGGTTCTGAGCTAATCACAGCACCATCTCAGGTGTCACACTAGTATTAAACGATTTTATGACCAGACAGAAGGAAACATTGTGCGAAAACATTTGATACAGTTGACCATTCTCTACATATAGAGAGATTGCTCCTTCTGGATTTGATAGGGATGCTTGCAGCTGGTCCTGCCAGTTACAATGGGCGTGCTACAGGGGTCTATTCTGGGCCCTGTCCTCTTCACCATTTATATCAATGAAATTGTCTCTTTCCTGCATGGTTGCCAAATTCCTCTGTATGCGGACGACACTGTTTTGTATTGGATTGTTGATTCTGTCCAATTAGCCGTCGAGCAACTGCAACTCTCCTTTCATTCAATTCAATTAAATTCACTTTTATTTATATAGCGGCAATTCATAACAGAAGTTATCTCACTGAACAGGTCTAGACCGTACTCTTTATAATATTATTTACAGAGACCCAACAAATCCCACCATCAGCAAGCCCCCTGTGGTTTTCTGCCAAATAGCAGCTCAAAGGTAGAAAATCCTGTGGAGGCCTGGGGTACCTCCCGCACTGCAAACAACAGAGGATCTAGCCACCTATCCCAATTGCACTTTTCCTCGTGCACAAATTTACAGATCATGGACTTTCGTTTTGTTCAGGCGCTCGACGAGCTCGTCAGTCTGAGGGTGGTATACACTGGTCCGAATTGACTTGATGCCCAATAATCTGTAAAGTTCTCTCAGTGTGCGTGACATGAATGAGGTGCCCTGGTCAGTCAGGATCTCTTTCGGGATCCCGACTTGGGAGATGACCTGAAACAGTGCCTGTCCCACGCTCTTTGCAGAAATGGTGCGCAGAGGCACTGCTTCGGGATATTGCGTTGCATAGTCCACTAACACTAGTAGCAAAGGCCCAAATCCCAGGCCAAAAGAATCGGGCCATTATCCGGTCTAGTGTTTTATTACACCCCATATGCCCAGCCATTGGGTTGTAATGACCCGCCTGGAAAACTATTTCCCGACGGCTTTTTGGCACTAGTAACTGCATGACTTCTTCCCCTGTCTGAGTGTCATGACTCCGTACAGCCTGTCCCTGATCAATGAAAAGTGTGGATATGTTTGTGCTGCGTCAGAGCGCACCAAATGACCATAAATTTTTATCACTTGATCATAGCTCTGCTTCTCTTGACTGCTCTAGTGGAAAATCTTCCATGGAGGGTAACACAGGAGCCTGTGGCGTCTCTTGCGGAGGCGCCACCGGTTCCCCCTCCCCATCTGCAGCATCGGATGACCTCGCATCACCACTGAGCACAGCACATATATTCCAAGTCCCTGACAGTCGTGAACGCACCCCCGCACAGTGCCTCACTAAACTGTCAAACCCAATTCAATCAGTACCCAAAATCAGGGGGTGCACCAGGCGGGAACTAACCGCTGCCTAAATAATACAAATTTTCGTCCCTTCGTGTAAAATTTCTGAAATCTGTGAACATCCCCATGTACATACTTAATATCCACCCAACCCGCCTTTACCAAAGCCCCGGGTCGAACCAGGTTCTGGTGAATTAGGGACTGCGCACAGTCCGAATCCACCATTGCCCAGTGTATATCCCCTTGGATTCTTACTGGAACGTGGTATGTCTCTCCTGGACCAGGGGAGGGTGTTGGAGGGCCAGCAACCCAAATCACCTTTCCGACCTCCTTGAGGGGGCAGTCGCACGGACATTGTCCGTGCTGCCGACACTGCCAGCATTCCTGCCCCAGTGTTTGAGGAGCCCCCTGTGGGTCATGAGCAGCAGCTGGAGCCTGGAAGGGAGAGAGAGAAAAGAGAGAGTGAAAGCGTGGCAAGGGGCTAGAACGTGCAAGTGGGAATGGCGGCGGCCCGATGCCCCTTCTCTTTCGCCCTGCATCTGGGCCAGTACTGCCACCGGCTGCACCTGCTGCGGGTCCGTCATGTTTTTTCCAGAAGCCAAGTTACGTTGGGTACCAATTGTAGCGTGTTGGAGCTACCGTGAGTCCCCTGGCTCTGGAAATACACTCAGATGCCCAGCTTACAGGTAGCGTTCTTTATTTTTAACACACACAATCTCTCTTCATAAACCGAGCCGCTTCTCCCGACTGTGCCTCGCTGCCCGGCTCCAGCGCTGGTTCAGCGGCTTCCTTCTCCGTGTTTCTCTCACCGGGAGACCAGCCGCTCTGTCGCCTGACATCAATGCTCGGTGTGTGTGTGTGTGTGTGTGAGTTTTTCCTTCCTCCAGGTCCAGCATGTTACTGAGTATTTGGGGAGAGGATAATTAGTCAATCTGTTTCAGCTGTGACAATTACCACTCCCTGATGCTGTTCACCTGAGCCACTTCCCCACCTCCCCCTCTGCAGCTGACGCTCTCCATGCCCACCTCCGCACTGCTCATCAGAGCAAAGAAACTAACTCACACACACAGCGCAATTTGGGGTTCAGTCTTGCCCAACATGTGGGCTGGGGAAATCAGGATTGGACTGCCAACCCTACGATTGTTAGACGACCCGCTCTACCACTAAGCCACAGCCGCCCCAGTCATTATAGTAGTAGCAGGTGTAGCGTCAGAAATAGTAGTGGTAAGTCCAGTCTAATGTTGTAGTCTCAAGTGTTTCTTGTCATTTGCGGGGCCGTCTCCAGTGGTTGCTTATGGGGATTTTTTTTTAGGGTCTTTATACATTACCCTTAGTTACAAGGGTGTTTCTAGTGTTTGCTAGGGTGTTCACATTTTGTTGGATAAAGGATGGTCATTTTTGCTCAACTGATTTTCACTGAAAAACAAGTGGAATTTTTAAAATGGACAAATCAGTTTAAACTGATTTTTACTGAGTTTTATGTCCTCACACACATCCAAAAGTTGTTGTGTTTCCGGTGGCAAGAGGACACAGTTTACAGTGAACTGCAAGTCCTCTTGCCACGAGCACAGCTCCAAAAATGCTTGCTGCAATGGAAAGTGGAGAGAAAACTGCAAGACATTATGCATTAAGTAAACATACCTAAACTAAATAGTTAGACAACTGCAAATTGCATCATTAAAATCTGATTTTCTTCAAGGTTTTAACGGGACAGTCAGTTTACTAGTCTCAAGAAGTGCTACTTATCCTGTGAAAACAATTGTATGATGTTGTGTGTGGCTCTGGGAGAGCTTTGTGAAGTCTGAGAAAATAACGTTGATTTAAATTTATAACAAAGCCTATGAGACGGTGTAGTCCCGCATTCGTCCAAAGCCTATGTTACATACAAATTGGGGATGTGGAGTTTGAAAGACGTGGGCGTTTACCAGGCAGGGTTGCATTATGGGAAATGTAGGGTCCAGTGTTTTGGAGCTTGACTAATATTAGGGATTAAAAGTAAGGATATCTCTACCTCTGCTGCTTTGATTTAGACGATTCTGTTTTTCACAAGAGCTCCAAATTTAGATTTGGAGTGCCACTTTGTGTTTCATCTCTTTAATCATAAGAGAATACAAGGTAAGTAGAAAGGGTGGGTACACACACTCAAACTGTATACGCCCCTTTTTTCTTACAGTAGAACCCATAGAGATCCACAAGAGGAAGCTCTTCCTGTGGTTCAGCCACCTTCCTCAGGAGGAGAAACAGTTTGGTGGTTACTTGCATGTGGATCCACTGATCCTGGAAAGAAAGGCTGAGGAGAGTGCAGGACTGCTCAGCTCCCCTCTCCAAACCCAGACACCCTCCAGCCCCTCTGTGACTGTGGAACAGCTGTTTGAGCCCACTGATGCCTGGAGTGAGGGTCGGGGGCTCAATGTACTGCTGTACGGGGCTGTGGGAACAGGGAAAAGTACGGTGGTCCGAAAGATGGTGCTGGATTGGTGCACTGGGACCACCCTGACCCACTTCAAGCTTCTGGTTCCTTTCTCTTGTGAGGACCTTGGCCAACTGTCAAAGTAAGATATCCTTCTTTTACTCTGTGGCATTTTTCACAGTTGTCTTATGTCACAAATATCTGATATCTTGGAATCATGTCATATTAGCCATTTCCCCCAGCATCAGTCAGTCAACACATTCTAATTTATCATTATCAGCTAAGGCTTTATAAAGTTCAGTCCATTTCAGATCTGATTAGGGCTGCAACTAATAATTATTTTTATTATCAATTATATTTAAATTAACTGATTAATCATGCATACTAAAAAAAAATAGTGAAAATCCCCAAATCATATTCTCAGACCCAAAGGTCTTCAAATTATGAAACTATAGAAAACTGATATAAAAGAGAGTAACATTTCCAGAGCTACGGCACCCTACTGCATATCAAAAAATATGGTAAATGGAAATCAGTCAAAGCACATTTGCACACTCACCATTACAAACATCCAGTTTAAACTAAATTTAAATACACCCATTTAAAGAAAAAAACATTCAGACCGACACAGAGACGCAAGTCAAACCCACATCTACAGTGTATCTGAATGGGTCAACGCTCGTCAGCCGACCCTCCCTCGCCACCGTCCTCTTGAGCGGGATCACGTGGGACGCTGCCCTGCTTTGTTGAATAGACGTTTTTATCAGGGATGGAAACGAATTTATGATGCTGACGTTTAAACCTCATTTTACCAACTCCCTCAAAAAAAAGAAAGCAAGAATGAGAGAAAGCGATAGCACACGTTTGGGTGAATGAGAGGAGAGAGTGAGCATATGGACAGATAGAGAGGTGAAACTGAAACTTTTATCTGGTAATTATTGGATGTAATTCAGTGTAATTCTGTGGTCTATCAGTGAGGTGTATGAACACTGCAGACTGGAGTCTCTATCAACACTGAGAAGCACAATGACAGTTATCTAATGAGTCCAATACGGGTCCACACACGTGTTAAGTAGACATATGTGATACAAGTGTCTCCGGTATAAAAGAGATGTGTGTTTAGAAAACTAATTTTAAACTTTGTGTTTGCAATAAAGATGAGTGTGCAGATGCTTTGGCTTATTTATAATGCTAGAAGTGAAGAAGGGCAATCCAGATCTCGTCAAAGAAAAAAACATAATTTTGACCTCAATGTGGTTATAGCTGGTTTCATTTGATTTTGTTACTTGATATTCTAAGATTTATGACTTTGGCGGCCCACAGTGGTTGAATAAAGACACAGTGGCAGTTTGGAATGCATGCTGCCCCAGATTTTGGTGATATTTAATTTATCTTTAATTTGGACATACAAACTGTGAACAACAATATCTTCACATGAGAATTTTGTTAGAATTTAAAACATGTCTTGGTCAGGTGGTTGATGCGTAACACTCAGAACATGAATTTGATTTGTAATGATCAAATAACAGAGTTTACAACTACAATTCCATTAACTTAATTTGGGCATGGTCAGTTATACAATGACTGCTTCATCACACTGCTGTTAGTAAGTGCACCAAGTGACAAATCCCATCCCATATAGGGTAGCTTCTTTAAGGGACCTTGTGAGCAGGAAGTACCTCCACCTGAGAAAATACCCCATGCTGAGTGGGGAGGGAAACCAGGCCAAGGATGTGCTCTTCCTCTTCAATGGGATGGAGAAGATGAAACTGGACTTCCGGATTGGAGCCACAGAGCTTTGCAGTGATCCTAATGAGGCGCTGCCTCCAGGTGTAGTGGTGGTGAATCTGCTGAGGAAATACCTCCTGCCTGAGGTAAGGAACAGTCCTCCATCACTGCAATGTTATTTATCTTGTTCTGTTTCTCTGAAATCTGTTTTAGACTGTCCACTATTATTAAGTATTTGTCATGCTGAAGTGCAAAAATACTGCCATGTATGGAAGTTTTTTGGCCTCTATTCAAATGGAAATGCATTTTGAAATTGGCAATTCCATGTGCAAAGTGGCAATGCAATCCTCAATTCAGTTTGAATTATTTTGATTGAAAATTAGAATGAAAGTTCAATCAGTTGCATTTCATATTGCCATGGTTTTTTGGTCTCTTTATTCAAATGACAATTCATTTTGGCATTGGCAATTCAATGTGCCAGCGAAACAGCGCCCCCAGTCAATTGCATTTACACTTGTCACCATGCTTTTTTTGGTGTAAAAATTCAAATGGAAATTCAATCTGTCAGTCCTCTCATCAAGGCGGGTCTTCAGTTAGGACGTCACTTCCTCGTTCAGTGTTTGGGTAACAGCCATAGGCTCGACTATGCCAACACCGTTCTTCTTGATGGGTAAGTTGCTTTCTACCTCAGATAAAGGTCCATATGTTCAACCTAGAGTTCAGACATTAGTTTATTACAGCAGGGCCGTTGTTGGCATTTTGTGTTTATTTACAACCTCATACTAGGCCTGTGTAAACTTAGTAGCTTGCTAACAACCTAAGCTAACCCTAGCTTAAGCTAAAGTTAGCTAAGTTTACTGCTGGGGGCTCACTAATTTACAAAGCTAGCGACAACAGCTGTCTGTACTGTCTGTCTGGGAGACAAATAGTCGTTATCAAGCTTGTTGATGTTTCCTGTTATTTTAATCTTAATGTGCAACATTGATGTAACATATTGGAGAAGTAGATGTAGCCCAGTAGTAATTTAATGTGAGTTTACACTTGATAAATACTGTAAATTTCTCAGCAAAACATTTACTTAAGCAACCATAACAGAAATTTTCATTGCAGATCACCTGGAAGATATGGTGCTTTGTTGGTTGAAATAATTAGCTACACCACAAGAGAATACAAAGACAAAAAATTTTTTTTTTTGTGCATTAAATTTTCATTAGGTGAGGAAACTAGGCTGAATCAATGGGTGTTGAATATAATATATAATAGGAGAAAGAGGTGGACTCCCTCTGGCACTTCCTCCGCTCACTTCACTCTGCAGCGAGTACTTACTGCGCATGTGTCGGCGTTTTTGTGTACCCGGCAGAAGCGTCGCTAGAAACTTCGTCTTAAACCATCATAAATTGATATTTTATCGAGTTTTTAAGCCAGGTTTTCTAGGCCACACTGCTTTCCTGGCCACCGCTTTACCTATATGTTCTAACATGGAAAAAGTTTTCAGTCATCGGACGTGTGGATCTTAAGTAATTTTAAGCTGGCTGCAACTCCACGTGGTTTACCGGACTGCCTCCACTGCTGCTAGCTTAGCTAGGTTTGTTTTTAGCCCGGCGGCTAGGCTAGCTGGTCGGTTTTACCAAGGATTTTAAGCTTGTAGCACTTTTATGGACTTTACTGTGGACTTTAAGCTCTGAAGCACTCTCACGGACCAAATGATGGCTGAGTGTGGATCTTGTCACCTTACCTTCTCAAAGCTGAGGAAAAGTATCGCCTGTCTGGAAGCCGAGCTCAGAGAAAAGACAAGCTCATCCTGAGTTCTCCACCGTCGCCTCGGCCCAGGCAAAACACCTGGCGGTCCTCAGCTCCTCTGGCTGCGCAAGCCGGAATGCGACCATCCCTCCTCACTCCCCGGACTGCTCCACTCCAGCACTGGACAATGATCCCACTCTTCCGTGGCTCGGCTCCATCATCACTGGCGCCCCGGAGCATGAGGCCGCTTCAGCTAAGCCTGATGACCCGTGGCTCCTCATGGGTGCGAAGCACAAAGCCATGGCCATTTCTACCCGTGCCGAGCCCCAGTGGATGCACGGTCACCGCCGCGGGGTGGTGAGAAGGCTCCGTGAGTTCGACTCCACGCCAACCGGAGCACTGGACCGTAGCCTGTAAGGACAGACATGGTGCAAAGCGCCCAACTCCTCCACCTTCACATCGGGACCTCCCGCTGGCCAACAGGTTTGACATCCTGGACACGCAGGACTTTCCTCCACTGGAGGGACGCCCCATCTTCCAGCAGCCAAGTCTTCCTCCTCCTCTCGCCGCAAGTTACTGAAAGAGGCCGTGATCAGGAGAAGCTCTGGGGTCTCACTCGTCCTGAGACGGCAGCGAACACCTCTGCTGAGGAGGACGCCGCCGCCGCAGCAGTCCCGGCCACGACTATCCCGGGACGGCTGATGGAACTCGGCGGGCTCCACGATCATCGACTCTGCCTCCTCTCATCCCCCAACCACGCTGATCGTTGGAGACTCCATAGTGAGGAATATCCGCTTCGCTAATGCGCCACACGCTGCTTTCCCGGAGCAACGACCCCCGACATCCTCGAAAAGCTCCCCGGACTTCTGGCTGCACTCCCGATGACTATCACGAAAATCATAGTCCATGTCGGCACCAATGACACCGCCCGTCAGCAATCGGAGCTGACGAAAGCAGACTTCATCCGCCTCTTTGACCTGCTCAACAGCACCGGAAAGCATGCTTTCATTTCGGGTCCAATTCCTACACTGGGTCGGGGAATTGGCCGTTTTAGCAGGATCCTCAGCCTTCATACCTGGCTCCAGTCTGTCTGCAGCACCCATGACGTTGGTTTTATTCACAACTTTAACTTATTCTGGGATCGTTCTTCCTTGTTTGCACGAGACGGTCTTCACCCAAACAAGTCAGGTAGTCGCATGCTAGCGGCTAACCTGCAGCATGCTGTGCTGTGCTGTCCTCCTCACGTAGTTGACTATTTACATCACCTGTTCCCCCTCGCTCTTCTTCTTCCTCTTCTCTGCCCACAATAAACTGCCACGCACTCTCTGCTGTCACTACCGCCCCCTTGTGGACTGATCATAGTGCTGCTATCTGGAGCCCGGCTGCCTCTAGTGCCACCTTTAACATTCCTGTGGTAATTTCGGACAGGTCCTTAGTGCGAAACAGACACAACCGACACAGCGACAATAATAACTTAATAAAGATCCGGGCCAGAACCCGACCTCCAGTCTCAACATCAAATCTGAACCAGCACAGACTTTTTAAGATGGCTCTCCTGAATGTAAGATCCCTCTCTAACAAAACGTTTATTTTAAATGACTTTATCTCTTCCACTGAGTTAGACTTTATGTTTTTAACTGAATCCTGGCTACATCCTGGTGATCACAGTCAGCTGGCTGAATTGTGCCCTCCTGATTATGACTGCTTTAGTTGCCCTAGGGTCTGTGGTCGAGGTGGGGGCCTTGTTACTGTCTATAGGAAGCATTTTAAGTGTGACCTCATAGCTTGCAATGATTTTTCCTCCTTTGAAGTGCTCATGTTTAAACTTGGTGGCCCCCTCCCAGTCATATTTGCTATTATATATCGCCCCCCTAAACCAGCTGGCTCCTTCTTGTTGGAACTCCCTGAATTTTTATCCAGTCTTGTGTTAAATTATGATAGAATTGTTCTTTGTGGTGACTTTAATATTCACGTTGATGACTCCTCTAATGCCCTTGCTGCTGATTTTTTAAATATCACTAACTCTTTCAACTTACAACAACATGTGTCTGGCCAAACTCATTCCCGTGGCCACACCTTAGACCTAGTCTTTACTTTGGGCCTGAAAACCCCATCTGTGGAAACCAGGGACATGTTTGTATCTGATCACCTATGCATTGTTTTCAATTGTGAATTAGAGGCTGCCAGTTCTGTCTTATCCCGCTCTAAGTACACACGCGTCCTTAATGAGCATAGTGCCTTAAAATTCTGTACACGGTTCAATCCTCCGGGCAGTGTGTTTCCCGATTCCTCCAACACCAACGATTTGGTTGATTATTTTAACTACCAGTGTTCTTCAACCTTAGATCTCATAGCTCCTCTTAAAAATAGACAAAACTCAAAGACTAGAAAACAGCCATGGTTAAATGACAGTATTCGAAGCTGTCAAAAGAACTGCAGAAGAGCAGAACGCAGATGGAAGAAATCACGTCTCCAGGTCCACTTTGTGGCCATGAAAGAGTTATTACGCCTTTATAATAGGATGGTGAAGGATGCAAGAACATGATATTTCTCTGCACTTATCTCTGCCCATCAACACAACCCCAGATTCCTGTTTAAGACTGTGGATCAGTTAGTTAACCCAGCCTCTCCTTGTGCCCCTGCTGAGTGTGATGCTGATTGTGAAAAGTTTCTATTGCACTTTGCTGAAAAGGTGGAGTTAATAAGATCTGATATCACCCCCAATCCTGCCTTTTTAGATGTGGATCACCCGCTCAGGGATTCTTTGAGCAATTTTTCTGCTGTTACTCTGCCCGAACTCGCAGAGATGATGTCTCTTATGAGAGTATCCTCCAGCCCCTCTGGACAAAATCCCAACTAGGTTTCTATTGGAAGTTATGGATTGTATTGCGCCTTTTACAAATTATTTTAACAGCTCGCTGTCTACTGGCTGCGTCCCTGATTTCTTTAAAACAGCTTGTGTCCAGCCAGTCTTAAAAACCTGGGCTTGATCCCACCCTCCTGGATAACTACCGCCCAATATCCAAATTGCCTTTTATTTCAAGATTCTCGAAAAACTTGTATCTAAGCAGCTCCTTGCTGCTGTGGAAAACAATAATACCTTTGAAAAGTTCCAATCTGGCTTTCGTCAACACCACAGCACTGAGACAGCCCTTCTCAAAGTCACTAATGACCTTTTAATGAATGCAGACGCAGGCATGTGTTCAATTCTTGTGCTGTTGGACATAAGTGCTGCCTTTGATACAATTGATCATGGCATTCTTTTAGATAGACTGAGGCACTGGGTGGGCATATCTGGAACTGCACTAGACTGGTTCGCATCTTACCTGTCCAATAGGAAATTCTGTGTCAGCATTAATAACTTCAAGTCATCCTTTTCCCATATCAAGTATGGTGTGCCTCAAGGTTCAATTCTGGGACCAATATTGTTCTCCTTATACATGCTTCCCTTGGGTGATGTAATCCGCAGACATGGTATTTCTTTTCATTGTTATGCGGATGACACACAGTTGTACCTCCCTGTCAAGCCCACTGACCTTAGTATGCTGAGTTCTCTGCAGGACTGCCTGTCTGACATAAAAAATTGGATGTCGATAAATTTTCTTCAGCTCAACTCAAATAAAACTGAAATCCTTGTTATTGGGCCCCAACACATCACTAAACAAATACTGCCATCCACTGGTAACCTGTCACAACATATCAAGCCTGTTGCACGAAATCTTGGTGTCCTGTTTGATAGCAATTTATGTTTTGAGCAACATATCACTAAGCTTGTCCAATCATGTTTCTATCATCTCAGAAACATTGCAAAAATACGATCTATTTTAAATCTTAGTGATGCAGAAACTGTTGTGCATGCTTTTATCTCCTCACGCCTTGATTATTGTAACAGCCTGTTCACTTGTCTTAATCAAAAAGCTCTGACACGACTGCAGACTGTACAAAACTCAGCTGCTAGGCTGTTAACCAGGACCAAGAAGTATGACCACATAACACCTGTTTTAGCCTCTTTACACTGGCTCCCTGTTGGTTTTAGGATTGATTTTAAGATCTTGTTGATTACTTTTAAGGCTCTTCATGGCCTGGCCCCAGATTATATTTTAGACCTTGTAATCCCTTATGAACCTTCACGTAGTTTGAGATCTTCGGCAGGGGTCTCCTGTCTGTTCCTGAGTCCAGGATGAAAACTAAGGGGGACAGAGCTTTTGCTATCAGGGCCCCGAGGCTCTGGAACAACTTGCCTGAAGAAATTAGATTGTCTGAGTCAGTGTCTTTGTTTAAATCTCGTCTCAAAACACATTTTTATCTGAAAGCATATCCTGATTTTACGTGAACTGGCTGTTTATTTTACTGTTTATTTTATTGCTTTTCTGTATTTCATGTGTTTTATTTCTTTATATTTCGTCATTCACTGTTATTTTATTTTTCTTGTTGTGAAGCACTTTGTACTTTGTTTTGATAAGTGCTCTATAAATAAAGTTTTATTATTATTATTATTATTATTACTTTGAGGAGGATCTGCTCATCACAGGTAGACCGATCAATTCTGAGGCCTGCACTCATGCAATAAGAATCAGTCAATTCATAAAACAGTTGAGAATCACTATTAATAATGCTTTTGTCATAATAAAGTTAAATGTGAGAACTGTGTCATACACTCAGCCATACTGTTCGGAGGAAATTTGCCCATTTCAAAGTTTGGGTATTAAATATGTAAGTCTATACACATGATGGTCCTGCACTGAAGCAAACCTCCATACACCTGGTCTGACAAGCTGGTATGTATATGATACATATTTCCATCTTTCAAGTCTTCATTAAAGTGTCTTGCTTTAACAGGAAAGGTATCCACACAGTGAAAATTGAATGACCACATAAGGAAAACCTTATGTATTGAGCAGCGTGTTTGGTGCCATCCGTGTGGTTGTGGAGAAGGGAGACCACATGGACATCATCCTCCGTTCTCAAAACACTTATGAAGATGATGCTACAATCAGTTTACAGTTCAGCTTTTCTGATGTAAAGACAGACCCACAGTTTACAGTAGCAGCTTATGTGAATCATTGAAGGATCTCTCCAACTTAGTTATAGGTTCAACTTCTTTCCTGTATAGGATCTTCTTTTATGCTATAACTGATGTGAGATAGTCATTGCATATTTTTACAAATACAGTTTAAAGGTGTGTGTGTGTGTGGGGGGGGGGTTATTCACCTCCAGAACAACCCAGATATCATCCACACCAAGGTTGGTCCTCATGGTCTCCACAGCTCTCTAAACCCCACGCTGGACTGCTGATCCAGACTTTGGCTGTGGATGGAAAATACATTGCAATAGTGACTGGTGTATCCTGATGTAGGGTAGTGACAAAAAGTAGTTTTGAAAAAGTTGGAAAACACTGACTAGCTAGCTACCATATGTTAATATGACTGCAGTATTCTCCTGTTTCAGAAATACTGAATAAAATTATTTTGTCCAAAACAGTCTGCTATAGTGCCTTATGATATTCAGAGAAAAAAAATTGTAATCACTCATGTGGTATTGTGTGGGTGCAGCACGGTTCCAGCAGTCAGAATAATACATTTCTCTGGAGGGAAGAAAATCAACATTTAATGATTCCAATAACTCTCTTTTGATCGTGACCAATCAATACCACTGTAATATGGTGTAAACGTGGCAGATTTAGACAAAAGGCTCACATTAATTTCCATCTGCTGTTCCTGGAAACACGTTAAGATAACACACTCACACAATAGTAGTAGCTTTTTATTATGGTAAATGAAACCCAATTTTGTATTTCACTGTCACTGTTAATGATTAATGCACCAAGTTAATATTAAGTTAGCTAATGTGAATAGTGTGAATTCACAAAACCAAGTGTATCAACACCATTGCATTATTTCTGATTGCAATCAACATATATTGCTAAATGCTTTAATTGAGACATCTCCCAAGTTTCATCGCACTCCTTTTCCTTCATATGCACAATGAATGATACTGAACTGATTGGATTAAGCAACTAAATATATATCAGTAACCAGTGCAAAAAATATTAATCTACAAGCTTCCTTTGACACTTGCTATTCTGGTTATTTTACTTGTTGAGAATCTGTATGTTATGTTAATGGTTTATGTTATCAACCTAACATAGGAAAGTTAGGTTGATAAGGGACATCTCAAACACAAGTCACTTTCACAAGTAAACATCCTTGTGCTGCAGTAAGCATATTGTCTCATTTCTGGTTACCGGTGTTTGTGTGTTACTAGTAGCGTATTTTGCTTAGCTCATCACAGTTAATTTTGTTTATTCTTTATTATAATGACTAACTATCTGCTATACATTTAAACGTTCACTAGTTCTGCTCACGCACTCAAAGCACTCTCCTTCTTTTAAAGACGTTCTCGATAATCCCACAGTTTACACGCTATTAATTTTTGCTAGCTACCGTTCTTTAGCTTAGCTGCTAGCAATTGCTTCTCTCTCTCCCTCACTCTCCTGCTCTCTCTTGCTCGGTGTGTCAAATGTTTAACTATTCCTCTGCCTCTTTTAGTGATAGTGATACGTGTAATAAATGTAGTTTATTTGTAGCGTTGGAGGCGAGGCTTAGTGAATTGGAAACGCGGTTCCGCACCATGGGAACTCAGTCATTAGCTGCTTTAGTTAGCCAGCCCCCAGTAGCTGGTGCGGACCGACCAGAGGTAGCTGCTGTTAGCCGTCTCTCAAACCAGGGAGGCTGGGTGACTGTCCGAAAGAAGCATACCCCTAAGCAGAAGCCCACTGTTTACCACCAACCTGTTCATGTTTCTAACAAGTTCTCCCCACTCTGCGACACCCACTGAGAAACCAACTCTGATTATTGTCAGCTCCATTTTGAAAAATGTGAAGTTAGCGACACTAGCGACCATATTCAAATGTATTCCTGGGGCCAGAGCAGGCGATGTTGAATCCTATTTAGAACTCATGGATAAGGAGAAGTGTAAATACGGTAATAGTTATTTACGGACTGCGTAGTTTTCTTTGGGCCCCTGCCAAACCTGACCAGGCATGTCCTCATTCCGCCGCTGGCTGTCGAGGTGGTGTCCAGCAAATGATGTGGGCTTTGTAGATAATTGGTGGACTTTCTGGGGAAGACCTGGTCTGATTAGGAGAGATGGCATTCATCCCACTTTGGATGGAGCAGCTCTCCTATCCAGAAATCTGGCCAAGTTTATTAGTGGATCTAAACCATGACAACTCAGAGTTGAGACCAGGAGGCAGAGTTGCAGTCCTACACGTTGTTCTGCGCTTCCAGAGCAGTTACCCACGCAAAACTCCTTAGTGACGATGTCTGCCCCCCCGACCACTTAAATTAATAAAATCAAAAGTTAACAGAAGAGGAGTTATACATAAAAGCCTAAACAAAAACGCTGAAATAGCACAAAATAGGAGAATTAAATGTGGACTCTTAAACATCAGATTTCTGTCATCTAAAGCTGTACTAGTGAACGATTTAACGATCAGAGTATCATATTGACTTATTCTGTCTTACTGAAACCTGGCTGGGTCATGAAGAATATGTTAGCCTAAATGAATCCACTCTGCCCAGTCATATTAATACTCACGTTCCTCAAGGGAACGGCCGAGGAGGTGGAGTTGCAGCCATCTTCGATTTAAGCCTATTAATCAACCCTAAACCGAAACTAAGTAATAATAAGTCATTCGAAAGACTTGTTCTCAGTCTTTCATACCTAACCTGGAAAACATAACAGCCAATTCTATTTGTTATAGTGTGCCACGCTCTACCATACTCGATTCTATTGCCCCTCTAAAAAAGAAGATAATAAAACAAAGAAGGTTAGCTCCATGGAATAACCCACAAACCTGCAAATTAAAGCAAACATCACGAAAACTTGAAAGGAAATGGTGTTCCAGCAACCTGGATAAATCTCGTTTAGTCTGGTAAGATAGTCTTAAAACATATAGGAAAGCCCTCCGTAATGCCAGACCAGCCTACTACTCATCAGTAATAGAGGAAAATAAAAACAACCCCAGGTTTCTTTTCACCACTGTAGCCAGGCTGACAGAGAATCATAGCTCTATTGAGCCATGTATTCCTGTAGCCATAAGTAGTAACGACTTGAGCTTCTTTAATGATAAAATTTTAACTATTAGAGAAAAAATTCATCACGTCCTGCCCTCAACAGGTACCGATTTATCTTCAAACACAGGAACCTTAGAAACAACTGTAAAACATGATATATATTTTGACTGCTTTGCTCCTATCGACCTTCTTCAACTAACTTCGACGATTAATTCATCTAAGCCATCAGCCTGTCTCGAAGACCCCATTCCAACTTGGCTGCTTAAAGATGTTTTACCCTTAGTTGGGACTTCTTTACTGGATATGATCAATCTGTCTTTATTAACAGGCTATGTACCACAGTCCTAGATGTAATTAAACCTCTTCTTAAAACGCCCACTCTTGATCCAGGGGTTTCAGCCAACCTATATCTGACCTTCCCTTTCTCTGTAAGATCCTTGAGAAAGCATTCACCAATCAGTTGTGACTTTCTAAATAACAATAGTTTATTTGAGGATTTTCAGTCAGGATTTAGAGTGCATCATAGCACAGAGACAGCACTAAGTTTACCCAGGCCTAGCTAGCATTAGCTTGTAATGCCTCAGTATGAGGATGTAGATAAACACAAAAAACCAACAATGGCCCTAGTGTAATAAACTAATCTTGAACATGTGGATGTTATCTGATATAGAAAGCAACTTACTCATCAAGAAGAACAGTGTCGGTGTGGTTGAGTCTATGGCTGTTACCCAATTACAGAACAAGGAAGTGACGTCCTAACTAAAGACCGCCTTGATGAGATGACTAACATATTTCCATCAATTTCCATTGGAATTTTGACACCAGAAAAGCATGGTGAGAAGTAAGTGTAAATGCAATAGACTGGGGGTGCTCTTTCGCTGGTACCAAAAAACCATGGCAATATGAAATGCAACTGATTGAAATTTCATTTTAATTTTTAATCAAAATAATTCAAACTGAATTGAGGATTGCATTGCCACTTTGCACATGGAATTGCCAATTGCAAAATGAATTTTCAAATTGCAATGAGGATTGCAATGCCACATGTTACTATTAGCTGGGTAATCTGAAGAAAATGTTTAAATGGATACCTGAAGGCTTGCAAGTGCTTTCCAGCTGTAGAGGACCAGGTTCCCTTTCTTAAACTAAGAATGTGTGTAATGTTACTGTCCTGGAAACTTTCACTAGGAATATCCAGTGGAGTGCTGTACCCTGTCCTAAATACCATTAATTATATAATAGTGACTGGAGCCTACATTTTCCTCAGCTTCAGGCCTTTATTTTAAACAGACAAGATTACAAATCTGATCAGGTATTTGATCCAGGCACTCAACAGTTTTTGATAATCTTGTGTTATGTCATTTCGTTTGTTACCAAATAATAGTACAGAGGATCAATACCCATCCCTAATTAAATGCCTTCCAGCAGCTTGATGGAAATTATCCTCCCCTTTACTTTTAGGCTTTTAATGTTTAACATCTGCAGGAAGTGCTGAGTTTCATTTACACTGGCTTGATAAAGGAATTTATTGGTGAGTGAAAGCAGATTTTTTTGTTAAAAAGACAAAGTGTTCTCAGCAGAGTGGTGGGTATGACATGACTCTGTTGTTGGACTGATGGAATTAGTGCTGTGGAAATGCACATTTTGAAGAATTTACCTTGTGAGCCATTATAGTACAGGTCATTTTTCCCAATCTCAATATGGCTTTTATTAGGGACAGGACTTAATTTGTTCTTCAGAGAGATGCTGTGTTCCTGCCCAAGCAAAATCAATGAAAGTATCTGAGGCTTAACAAGCCTAAGAGTTTGCAAAAGTATCAAGTAATCAAAAAAAAAGTTTGAATCCTTGTTTTGTTCTGAAGTGTGTTTATTTCAATATTTGTGATTGGCGGTTATGGAAGTTGGCTGCTCTATGTTTCCCAGGCCAGCATCTTGGTTACCACCAGACTGTCTGCCCTGGACCGTATCCCTCAGAAGTATGTGAGTCGTTATGCACAGATTTGTGGCTTCAGTGACCCAGACTGCCAGCGGGCGTACTTCACCAGCCGCCTACTGCAGCAGAGTGGGGAAACTGCACGTAACCATGAGGCCCAGGCTCTTATAGAGCTGCTTTACCTCAACCTCCAGAGAGAAAGCCAGTTGGCTGCAGCCTGCTTCCTCCCCTCCTACTGCTGGCTCACATGTGCTACCTTACACTTCCTCCATTTCACTGATGCAAAGGCACCCATCCGCACTCTGACTGGCATATACACCAGTTTCCTCAGGCTCAACTTTGGGGGTGAGGTACTGGGCACAGGGACAGGGACAAATGTTCCCATTCAGGAGCACCACAGTTCTCTGATGTTGTATGTAGTCCGTACAGTTGGTAAACTTGCATTTGACGGTGTGACATACAAACGCACGTCGTTCTCAGAAAAGGAACTGGAGCAGTGGATAGGAGGGAAGACCAAGACAGATGAGGAGCTACGTCAGCTGGCCATGTTCCGGACTGATGTGCTAGACTTTTTCTTGGCTCCCTGTGTAGAAAGTGGTAAGCTTTTACCAGAAGAACCCAGTGAGAATGATGAGAGGCGGTATGTATTTGCTGTCCCAGCAATGCAGGAATACCTGGCGGCTCTCTACGTGGTTCTAGGAGAGAACAAATCGGCTCTGGAGAAGCTGACCAGGCAGGTGTCTGTGGCCATTGGTCAGGAAAGTGAGGATATTAATGCCCTTGTCAACATCCTTTCTAAGTTCATCCCCCTCCGAATCTTTGCTGTATTCAAGCTCCTTAAGCTTTTTCCAAAGCTCTACGAGAAAATCAGCAGTCTCAGCAAAGGCAGCATTGCCAGAACCATGGCAGCTGAGATGTTCCGCACTGAGGATAGCTACAATGAGGATGTCCTGGATCAGGTGGAGCAAAGCCTCCTGGGAGTCCATGGCCCACAGCCACAGCAGTACAGTGAAGGCCAGCCTTTTGAGCTCTACCCCATCTTCATGGGTGGACTGTTGCATTATGGTAACCGTGTCCTTCTCCAGCAACTTGGATGCAGCATTCAGAGCAACACTGTGGCCCAGATCACACGTGCCCTAAGGAAGTACCTTGTCAGAGGTAACATTTATGTTCTTTTCAGTCTTGCTTATACAGTATGCATTGTTTTCATGTTTGAAGAAGTTGAACTTAATTTAGTTTGAAATATTAAACATACTGACTTTAATTTGATATTATTTATTGTACTCTTAAGTCAAGTGTGCTTCAAACTTAAAACATCTTGAAGTATCCTTTAGGTAAAACTTGAAACTTCATAGACTTCCAGCCAATTCAGACCAAGCATTTCTTGAGCAGTTAAATTGAGTTGGAGTGTTTAAATCTTTGTAGTTAACGTTGACTGGACCGATACTGGACATATTCAGATATAGATCGTGTTCTCTCGGGTATGAAGCTAAAATGGTAGATCAATCTAGTCTTTTCTCTCCCTACTGCAAAAATCGCTAGCTTCGCAGTATGAGTTCACCAAAAGAACTTCCACTTGTTATTATATGGTTGTACAAAAAAGCCATCATTTGCTCATAACTGGGCAGTGTGAGTTGAGACAAACCAAATCAAAAAAAGAAAGTATGTGTGGAATTGTGCCCCAAGATTAAGTAACAGGAGAAATA
The DNA here is from genome assembly GCA_027580175.1 of Siniperca scherzeri. Lineage (NCBI taxonomy): Eukaryota > Metazoa > Chordata > Actinopteri > Centrarchiformes > Sinipercidae > Siniperca > Siniperca scherzeri. The sequence goes on from CM050848.1 coordinate 32,747,727, forward strand.
GCATCTTCGTTTGAGCCCTGCCAGAGCCAAGAGTGGAGGAATTTGGTGCATTTTTGTGCTCTTCAATTTCACTTATTTTATTTCAGTTGTAGACAGAAAGCTGTATGGATGATAAGAGTCTTTTATCTCATTTAATGCTAGAGCTCAGCAAGCCACAGCCACCAGAGGAGCTGATGGATCTGCTGGTTCTTCTGTATGAGTTTCAGAACCCCAGACTGACTGCAGAGGTTCTGGCCTCAATCAGAACCATCCGCCTCACCAACATTCGTATGACGTCACTCAAATGCTTTGTGCTGAGTTCTGTGCTCTCATGTTCCCCTGCAAGGTAAACTATGGATTATGCTTTCACTGGTATCTGTTCAGTATGTAGGGTTTTGTTTTTGTTTGTTTTTGTTGTTTTTTTGCTGCTCTGTATGATATTTTTGTTTAGAAATTGCTTTTTATTTACAAAGTTGATCTAAAAGAATATCCTTCTACATAGCGGAGCTGCAGCTTCAACAATTGGCCTTAATGAAATTGTAGACTTGGCCCTATATACTGCTAGAAAATCTCATTAGTGCACAATAATTTGAAACTTAAGGGCAAAATCCAGTAATGGCTCCTAAACGGCAATAAAAGAGCAATCTATTGTGTTCCCATTTGGATTTGGGTGACTAAATATTATTGAAGCTTTTTAATCAGAATCAGAATCAGAAATACTTTATTGATCCCCGAAGGGAAACTCTTTGTTACAGTAGCTTGCCTTTACGTCAGTGCACACAGGAGAAAGTACTAGCAAAAAATATGATACACTATAAAACACTATAAAAACAGGTCAGAAAATAAATTAAGTAACAGGTCGGTATAAGTATAAGATAAACTAAGTGTCAAGTACCAAGTGGGTTTTACCGGTTGATGATGATAGTAAGTATAATAATAATACAATGTAACAGAATAAGTAATAAGTAATAAGCAGCGGTGCATGTACTGTCGAGAGTAATGGAGGTATATAATATCGATAACAATAAATAAGAAAAACTAACATGGCAAAACTAATATTGCACGGGAGTAGTACACAAAATATTGCACAATTTTCAATAATGGCGGAGATGTAATGATCAATGTCCAGTTTAGTGACCTAGGGTCATACAGACTAACACTTAGAGGGAGGAGTTAAGGAGTTTGATGGCCACAGGCAGGAATGACTTCCTGTGGCGCTCTGTGGTGCTTTTTGGTGGGACAATGAGACAATTATTTCTAGTAAGAAATAAGAGATGTGCAAATCAAAATATAATATACTATAATACAGTTTATGACCAAATTCTTGCAAAAATAATGACATTCCCATAAGCCTCAGTTGTACTTTGTGTTTAATGGTAGAAAGGGTTTCAGTCGTAGTCAATTGTGAAGAAATGGGACGGGAACTAGAATTTTAAGCTACTCTGTGTCACATGTATGTATGTAACACAGAGTAGCTTAAATTTCTAGTTCCCGGTCAATTGAGAATGACTTCCGGATGGGAGCCGAAACGTCTTGATTCTGAAAACAGTGTCCAGATGACTGAAACCCTTTCTACGATAGAACACTCCTGGACGAATGAGGGACTACACCGTCTTATTTTGTGTTTAATGTTAATTAACAAATGTTAGCATGCTAAAACGCTAACTATGATGGTGAACATGAAACATTTTACCTGATAAACATCAGCATGATAGCACTTTTGGATGGATTGGGATTAAATCCATCTACAGAGTGGTTGTAGATTCTTAATCTTGTTCTACAATCTGTGGTTGAGGCCATGTTTTTGCTCAGCCAGACAAGGAGTGCTGCCTTGTGGCTGTGTAAAATAGAAAGTGCTGAAATTAAGGAAGATGTTATGGTATTTACAGAAATAGAAAACAGCTCTGGTCTCTGTTGTATTTTTGTGCTGTGCCATTAACACAAGATTGCATAGTGCAGTTTTAAATTGTTTGGCAGAGATTATAACAAGATTAGAGTTGGTTCGTGTCTCTGTATATGAAATGGAATGAATTAGTATGTTTAATTTTGTAATATATTTTTTAAAGATGTGTTATGGTGCCTTTCTGTAGTTATCACCTTGAAGAGCTGGACCTGTCCTCCTGTCTCCTGACACATGACATGCTTCAGATGCTGTGGCCTGCCTTCAGACACACACATAACCTCAAGTGAGACAAACTCAATAACTGGTCTGTTGTGGTTTGCAGTGAAGATCTTAGAATAACAAAGGAGGACCTCTGAAAGGACAGATTTGTATTCTGCATGATGCTGAACATTGTACATGTTATATTACTACTAATGCTCCAGTTTTAAATAGTTAGATCTATTATCACATTACATTTACCACTGTTTGTTGAACTATAGCTAAGTAAATACATGGTCACAAAGATCCAAATCCAGATGGTAAAGTGCATTCAAGCATGTGGATACAATCCAAACTGCAAGAATCATGCAAGTACATCAACTTAATCAAATATGCTGAACTGCTTCAAGTGCTACATTTAGAAACAACAAGAGACAGAGAAAGAGGGGTTTTTTGTTTTATGGGGCAAGGTGCAGTCTGAACAGATGAGTTTTCAGTTTGCGATGGAAGATGTGTAGAATTTCTGCTGTCCTAATATCAATGGGGAGCTCGTTCCACCATTGTTGAGCGGTAGCTGGGGCCCCCTCATAGTAAGGGAATAGCAAGCCGATTGGCAGTAGCAGAACATAGTGGATGGGCTGGGGTGTATGGTTTGACCTTGTCCTGGATGTAGGATGGGCCTGAGCCATTTTTTTATGTCTTTCCAGGTAAATTTAGCCTTACTAAAAACACACAGCAGTGTCAGAGATTGCAAAACACAGTCAGTGCTCTCTGCTGAACAAACGTCATGTATGTCATGGAGACACTGTTAGTAAATGACCCCAGGAATTTGATCAATGCTGTGTTAGAATTATATTATTAACTTGATTACTCAGGTAACCCAGCAGAGTCTACACAGGTTTCATACCTGTGTTAGAACATGCTCTAATTAAGAAACCTGGTTAGATAGCTGGCTACCACTGTGTTTTAAACAGGCTACTGTGGCATAGAAGCACACAACTAGGGGATGATAGCATGATGGGCAGGAAGTGCAAAACACAGCAATTCACAAAACAAATGACCAAAACCAAAATCACAACAGAATTTTACAAACTGATGAAACAGAATACATGGCATTTAAAAAATAAATTAACAAAACAAGTACAAACATACTATTGTTCTCATCCTTAATTGTGAGTGGCAGTCTGAAATGTCATTCTCAGATCATTGTTTTTCTGCTGTGTGTATGCCTTATGGGTGTTTGTGCTGCCTTCAGTCGCACTCAAGTGGTTCCTCTGCCCTGCAGGCATTAATTCTAAACCACTGCACTTAGCTGCTTGATTTTGAAATACAGAAAAATTGTGACATGCACCAGATTTCCTGTTTTTCCCCTCCTTCCCAGTAAAGTAAAACTGACTTCCTGGAAGGAGGTCTCCTGGTGGGAGGTTCTAATGGTACAAACTGCAACTAACACTTTTCACAACACTAAAGATAGGTTCAGTCCAGCACTGCAAAGATAAAAATACACTCAGTTGCCAGTTTATTAGGCTAAAACTAAGTCAGTCAACAACAACAGTCCTGCAATAAATCCTACCTTCATGAAGGTTATAATGTTCAGTTTTTGTTGAAACTGTTTTAGAGAGGCGTTGATTTTTCCGTATGATCAATTTGAAAATGTAGTTTATGGTGCTGTTGAACTGTATTGCATTATACCGTGAGGTATTTCTGTTATTTAGCTTACCCTCATTTGATGACAATAAAAAGAATATATATTGAATAACGCCAGCCATAGTCTTTTAAAATGATCCAGAGCATGACCATTTACTGGGTCACTTCATGGTGTTAAACGTAGCCCTCTTTACTGCTGTTTTTGAAATGCATTTTTATTGACTTTGGATGACTCCCATGCCTGTCTAGCATGTGTATGCTGTGTGTCTTGTGATTGTTGTGTCTGCCTGTCTCTGTTGTCCTCAGTCTGCAGTTTAACAGCCTGGGTCCTGAGTCCTGCATCCTCCTGAGAGATCTGCTACTAGACCCCAAGAGTTCTATTAGATCTCTACAGTAAGACTACACTTTAAATCATGTCTTTGTTTTTTTTAGCCGCTGTGTCCAAAGGAATCCTGTCTTCACTGTGCTGCTGTCTTTTTATTTGGAATATTCAAATTTCAGTTAATTATACACATTATGTTCCCAGCGGCTTTGCTCTCTGAGATCGACTGCAGCATTGAAAAACACGAGAAAAATGATAATAGACTGGCACTTTTGGCACAGTTTGAGCTGTGTCTCCCCCTGTGTTAAAGGATGGCCTCCTTGTGCCTTTTTTTCAGAAGGTAGCCAATTTTTTGCCCCTTGAACTGGTTTTTAGGGGCATTTACTAAACTCTGAAATAATGTATAATTATTATGTTGTCAAACTGTCAAACTTACATGAGAACAGCAAGAAAATAAGTTTGAGCATTCATGGGCATTTTTGCTCCAAGCTCTGTTAATTTCTGACCCGTCCTCTGTCATGCTGCTGCTGCACTTTTATCCTTCCCCCGTCTGCTGTAGAGAATATCGATAAATTGTTGAGAATTATTACATTTTGACGAAGCGTTTCTATTTTAACTGACGCAGCTTTTCTAGCCTTTATGGCACTGGTTTAGCAGGAAACTCACAGACCAATTGCATGCATTGTAAATCATCGTCATGCTACTCACCCAATCAAATCTGGGCATTCTGATGAGCATTGCGACTCGAATCAGTGAGTGAGAGACGCACACACAGGGACACAGACGAGTCTGAGAAATAATTTCTGTTTTCATATGCTGAGTGGTACTAACCATGACAAGTAAACTGAACTGCCCCTTTCAACCAATGAACCAGCGGAAGACTTTTGTGAAGCAGCTGTAGAAAATGCATTGTATTTGTCACAAGATTAGCATAGCTTTGTTAACAGTGCTATTCAATAAAAAATGCTCTGCACACACATACACACACACACACGCACACACACACACACACACATATATATATATATATATATATATATATATATATATATATATATATATATATATATATATATATATATATATATATATTAGATGAGACCACCCGCAGAGGGTGGTCTCATCCTTCGAGCTCGGGTCCTCTACCAGAGGCCTGGGAGCTTGAGGGTTCTGCACAGTATCTTTGCTGTTCCTAGTACTGCGCTCTTCTGGACCGAGATGTCTGGTGTTCTTCCAGGGATCTGCTGTAGCCACTCCTCCAGTTTGGGGGTCACTGCCCCGAGTGCTCCGATGACCACGGGCACCACTGTTGCCTTCACCTTCCAGGCCTTCTCCAGCTCTTCTCTGAGCCCTTGGTACTTCTCTGGTTTCTCATGTTCCTTTTTCCTGATGTTGCCATCACTTGGTATTGCCACGTCAACCACAACGGCTTTCCTCTGCTGTTTGTCCACCACCACGATGTCAGGCTGGTTCGCCATTACCATTCTGTCAGTCTGAATCTGGAAGTCCCACAGGACAGACTTGGCTCGGTCATTCTCTACCACCTTTGGAGGTGTTTCCCACTTTGACCTCGGGGTTTCCAGTCCATACTCAGTGCAGATGTTCCTGTACACTATGCCAGCCACTTGGTTATGGCGCTTCATGTATGCGTTTCCTGCCAGCATCTTACACCCTGCAGTTATGTGCTTGATTGTCTCAGGGGCCTCTTTGCACAGCCTACACCTTGGGTCTTGTCTGGTGTGGTAGATCTGGGCCTCTATTGCTCTGGTGCTCAGGGCCTGCTCCTGTGCAGCCACGATGAGTGCCTCTGTGCTGTCCTTCAATCCAGCCCGCTCTAGCCATTGGTAGGACTTCTTGATATCAGCCACTTCAGTTATGTTCGGGTGGTACATCCAGTGTAGGGGTTTGTCCTCCCATGATGGTCCCTCCTCCAGCACGTCTTCCTCTGTTCCCCATTGCCTGAGACATTCCCTGAGCACGTCATCTGTTGGGGCCTTATCTTGGATGTACTTGTGGATCTTGAATTGCTATTTTATTATTACTATTATTTATTACATAATTAGTGACATTGTATTTTATACTGTACTTCACCATCAACCAGTAAACCCACTTGGTACTCGACACTTAGTTTATCTTATACTTATACCGACATGATACTTAATTTATTTCTGACCTGTTTATAGTGTATCATATCGTTTTCTAGTACTTTCTCCTGTGTGCACTGACGTAAAGGCTAGCTACTGTAACAAAGAGTTTCCCTACGGGGATCAATAAAGTATTTCTGATTCTGATTCTGAATGTTTCATCCTGGATAGTGGCTCTCACGCTCACTAGTCCACGGCCGCCTTCCTTACGGCTAGCGTACAGTCTCAGGGTGCTGGATTTGGGATGGAACCCTCCATGCATGGTGAGGAGCTTACGCGTCTTAACGTCTGTGGTCTGTATCTCTTCCTTTGGCCACCTTATTATTCCCGCAGGGTATCTGATCACTGGCAGGGCGTAGCTGTTTATTGCCTGGGCCTTGTTCTTGCCATTGAGCTGACTTCTTAGGACTTGCCTTACTCGTTGGAGGTATTTGGCCGTTGCTGTCTTTCTTGTTACCTCTTCGAGGTTGCCATTTGCCTGTGGTATTCCAAGGTACTTGTAACCATCCTCAATGTCTGCTATTGTTCCTTCTGGGAGTGAGACCCCTTCTGTGTGGACTACCTTCCCTCTCTTTGTCACCATTCGACTGCACTTCTCAAGCCTGAATGACATCCCAATGTCAGAGCTGTAGATCCTGTATATCTAGGAGCTCATTGGTTTCAAATGGCCTTAAACCAAAGTGGTTTCAGTGATGGTTGTGGTAGGGATCGCTCTCAATGCTGCATTCACATCTTCTAGGAGACTTTCTGATGGTACTTCACTTAGCCGTTGTAGTTGGCGTCGGGGTTGCCTTGTATCTTTCAGGTCTGCCTCGTTCAGTGTGATTTCTCTTGGGGCTTCGTACCCAATCTCTGGTTGGGGTGTAGACCTGTAGTCCTGGCTCCCCCTTGCCGTAGCATTTGTGTTGTATCTCGTCAATCTCAAGTTGTGATAGCAGTTGCCGCTTGTGGATGTTGGAACACTGAGCTACTAGTTGCTTCGCTGTAAGCCTTGATTGTGGGTTTCGAAGTAACCATTCATCCCACATCCTGTGCATGTAACCCCTCTGACTAGGGTTACTGGAGTAGTAGCATTCCAACAGAGCCTTATTATCGCATCTCCGTCTTGTTCCAGTAGCCCATTTGTTGTCTCGATGCCCTGGTTCCCCAACACCTGGAGCGACGTCTGAGCCGTCATATGTCATATCTTCCATTGTCACTCATCATCATCATGAGGTAGGCAGCAGCGTGAAGGGTCTTGCCTAAGGACCCACACTGGATGATGGTCATTGCTCATTGCGCTCCGAGCGGGATTCGAACCCTTGTTCCCCCGTGTGAATGTCCCGTGGCCTACCAAATCGAGCTATCCAGCCGTTCCAAGCTGGATGATGGTCATTGCTCAATGTGTCCCAAAGGGGATTCGAACCCTGGTCCCCCGTGTGAAAGTCCTGTGACTTATCAATCAGGTTTAAATATTACAAAAAAAGAAACGGCCACATTTACCTGTTCGACATAGAGCTGCAGGCGACAGACTTTTACTGCAGTTTGTGTGAACCAACACACCTGCAACATGTCAAGGTAAACAACACCTTTACCATGCCATTCAAGTGGTAAGGGGAACCCATTCGTGCTGTGCCAGCACAACTTAAATGGTCATGGTTGCTCTTGGCTTAGCTCACAGTGACTATCCCCTACTATGAAAAAACACTATTAGTTTATCTAGAATACAGAGTCCATTAGTCCTAGTTACTTTTTTCTGACCATTTGTTAACCACAGTCACAGTCCTTCTTTGTGCCATCAGGCCCCTGGTTGATTTGCATGTACCATGTGTTCTGAGTAAAAGACAAAATGACTCATTCTAATGTGGTCTCCAGACTGTGTGACAACCCTCTGCTGGAGTCTGGAGCCCGCACCCTGATGGAGGCCCTGCCAGAGAACCAGTCCCTGACACATTTGTCCCTGATGCACACTGGGCTGGGGGACCAGGGGGCGCGGGAGCTGGCCGAGAGGCTCCAGCAGCACACGGACCTCCAGGAGCTCAACGTGGCCTATAACAACATCGGAGACAACGCTGCTCTGGCTCTGGTGGATGCTTGCAGGGAACACCCCAGCATTCACACTGTGCAGTAAGCAGCTCTACACTAAACTACATCTACATCTGTATATATTCATGTAGTTTCATTCCGAAAGCCACAGACACACACAAAAATGCCCTTAAAGCTGATGTCTGTAATCTTATTTTTATATATATATATATATATATATATATATATATATATATATATATATATATATATATATATATATATATATATATCATTATTTTAGTAAATATATATGGTAAATGATACATATAAAAAAGGCTCCTCTTTCCTGATATGGACATTCACTGGACCCTGTCTGTCGTAATAATCGCCAGGTTGGAGGATTTCCAGGGCTCTTAGTTTACTGAGGTAGCTCTGTGACATAGTTAAGGAGCAGGAGTTCAATGAGCAGGGGAGCTGGACTTAGTTTCTGCAGTGGAAGAGACAGTTCATATGGAGTGCCAAACCTTTCTATTAGTAATGGTATGATTTATTATCTGTTTTGGAAGATAATAATGTTTTTGGCTAATAATGTTTAGTATGCTGTTCCTCCCGGTTTCATATAGTAGTTTAAATAAGAACATAGTAATCTGTTTAGAAGTGGATTGTTCAACAAATGTGCATTTATTCCATTTTAATTTTCCATTGCTGCTAATAAGAGTAAGTGATAGAAGTCATATATGTTAAAGCGAAAATCTGAAGTTGTCAATTCATTTGCTACTGATTAGATTTATCTAGCCATTGTGTAGATATGGAGATTTGATTATTATTATTATTATTATTATTATTATTAAGTTGCTTAAGGGTTTAAGGCTGCATTTTCTGCTGTTCACAGGAGTGAGATGTAGCTTGGAGCAGGGACTCCATGAGCACGGAAAGTCACCCATAACATTTTAAAATCGCTTCTAACGGTTAACAATAGCAAACCAACACAGGGATACTGATACTGATGAAAAGCTCTGGCTTGAATCCAGCTTTTGTAAAACACACATGGACATTTCAATTTAATTAAATTTATTTATATAGCTCCACTTCATAACAGAAGTTATCTCATTGCACTTTTCCTATTGAGTAAGTCTAGACCGTACTCTTTATAATATTAATTACAGAGACCCAACAAATCCCACCATGAGCAAGCATTTGGCAACAGTGGCAAGAAAAAACTTCCTTTTAACAGGCAGAAACCTTGGACACAACCAGACTCAATGGTGGGCTGCCATCCACTGCTGCCGTGTTAGGTTTTGAGAGAGAGAGAGAGAGAAGGGGGTGTGGGGGAGAGGGAAGCACAATGCTAATTCCACCTAGAATTTTAAAATTGTAATAATGTAATGGTAGTGGTAATATTAATATTAATAAATTAATAATAATAGGAATGACAGTCATAATAATGACAGGAATAATAATGACAATAATAGTAACAAGGCCAATAACAACAACTGTAGCAGCAGTTGTCGAGCAGGAACATGGGGGCAGCAGGTGGCCCACAACCACAGATCCAGACTCTGCAGCTCCAGAGGTAGAAATACCTGCTGAAAGCAACAAAAGGAGAGATGAGAAAGCACAGATTCCATAGGAGAGGAGCTTGATAACTGAAGGCTCTGGCTCCCATTCTACTTTTGCAGACTCTAGAAACCACAAGTAACCCTGTATTCTGGGAGTGCAGTGTTCTAGTCGTGTAATAAGGTACTATGAGCTCTTTAAGATACGATGGTGCCTGACCATTAAGAGCTTTGTAGGTGAGGAGAAGGATTTTAAATTCTATTCTAAATTTTACAGGGAGCCAGTGCAGAGAAGCTATTATATTGGAGAAATATGATCTCTTTTCCTAGTTTTTGTCAGTACACCTGCCGCAGCATTTTGGAGACATGTTGCAAAGACATACTGAAAGCATGCCTTAATGTTTGCTAGCTGTTACACATGTAATCCATGAAGAATGTCACACTAGTTTATGTTTACGTGTTGATGTAATGTCTTGTGTCTTTGTGTAGCTTGTATCTGAACCCTCTCAGTGATGTGGGGAAGCAGTCACTGTATATCCGAGGTGTTCCCAAGAGCCACAGCGGCAGTGGCCGACGGGTCAAGGTCCTGGCTTCAGTCACTGAAGGCTCAGACATCTCCGAGGATTGGCACCCCATCCTCAGTGTGATACGAGAGAATGCCTCCTCCTGGGACCGTGAACGTGTCAAGCAGCAGCTTAAGGTACACACTCACAGGAACAAAGGTAGAAAAAGAAATAAAACACATGCAAAATAGAACTCGCCAATCCCCTTGTTTTTTGTAAATAGGACTCGACCAGTGTGGGTTTAAAAACGGATTCTTGTATTAATGAATTAAATCTGCCAAGATTTTCTTTCAATGTTTTAAGCCATTCTGTGAAGAGAGTACAGTGATGATGATTCAGTTCAAATCAATTCAATTAAATTTTATTTATATAGCGCCAATTCATTACAGAAGTTATCTCATTGCACTTTTCCTATGGAGCAGGTCTAGACCATACTCTTTATAATATTAATTACAGAGACCCAACAAATCCCACCATGAGCAAGCATTTGGCGACAGTGGCAAGAAAAAACTTCCTTTAAGAGCAGAAACCTTGGACAGAACCAGACTCAATGGTGGGCGGCCATCTGCCGCTGCCGTGTTAGGTTTTGAGAGAGAGAGAGAGAGAGAGAGAGAGAGAGAGAGGTTTGTAGAGAGAGAGAGGGAGAGGTTTAGAGAGAGAGGTTTAGGGGGAGAGGGAGGAGGGCTGGGGAGAGGGAGGCACAATGCAAATACCACCTAGAATTTTTAAAACAGAAATATAATTGTAGTGCTAATATTAATAATAATAGGAATGGCAGCTATAGGAATAATAATGACAGTATTAGTAACAGATCCAATAACAACAATTGTAGTAGCAGTTGTCGAGCAGGAACACGGGGGCAACAAGTGGCCCACAACCACAGATCCAGTCTCTGCAGCTCCAGAGGCAGAAATACCTGCTGAAAGCAACAGAAGGAGAGAGGAAACGAGAAAGCGCAAAACTACAGGAGAGAGAAGATGTCGCGTTAGTAACATGCAGTAATGGGATAAAAATGCATACAGATGGAGAGGGAGAGAAGGAGAGAGGAAAGAGGTGCATCATGGGAAGTCTCCCGGCAGTCTAGGCGTATAGCAGCATAACTAAGGGATGGTTCGGGACTCACCCAAGCTAGGCTTTATCAAAGAGGAAAGTCTTAAGCCTACTCTTAAATGTGGAGATGGTGTCTGCCTCCCGAACCCAAATTGGGATCTGATTCCAAGGGAGAGGAGCTTGATAACTGAAGGCTCTGGCTCCCAGTCTACTTTTGGAGACTCTAGAAACCACAAGTAACCTTGCATTCTGGGAGTGCAGTGTTCTAGTCGTGTAATAAGGTACTATGAGCTCTTTAAGATACGATGGTGCCTGACCATTAAGAGCTTTGTAGGTGAGGAGAAGGATTTTAAATTCTATTCTGGATTTTACAGGGAGCCAGTGCAGAGAAGCTAATATTGGAGAAATATGATCTCTTTTCCTAGTTCTTGTCAGTATATGTGCCGCAGCATTCTGGATCAACTGGAGAGTCTTAAGGGACTTATTCGGGCAGCCTGATAATAAGGTATTGCAACCTAGAAGTAACAAATGCATGCACTAGTTATTCTGCATCATTTTGAGACAGGATGTGCCAGATTTTTGCAACGTTGCGTAGGTGAAAGAAGGCAGTCCTTGAAGTTTGTTTCATGTGGGAGTTAAAGGAAAAATACTGATCAAAGATAACTCTGAGGTTCCTTACGGTGGTGCTGGAGGCCAGGGCAATGCTATCTAGAGTAACTATATCTTTAGATAATGTGTCTCAGAGGTGTTTGGGACCAAGTACAATAACTTAAGTTTTGTCAGAGTTTAACAGCAGAAATTGCAGGTCATCCAGGTTTTTATGTCCTTAAGGCATGCTTGAAGTTTAGCTAACTGGTTAGTTTCATCTGGCTTTATCGATAGATATAATTGGGTATCATCTGCATAACAACGATGATGATGGCGACAGATGATGATGATGATGGTGTCATGCATATAAATATGCACATAACTTTCACATAAGTTGTTATTCACATAACTTACATGATCAGATTTTCAGACCTTCATGTCTACAGCAAAATGCATATATTAATAATATAGTATGTATAATTGTATTATGACGCAGTAACACTATCGGACACTACTGTCCATATATGTCCCACAAATGAGCAGAGCAGGTTCACTTACGGTATATGGCAATGTTAGGGGCGTTTATTATGCTAATGATGAAATCTTATAAACACATACCTCCTCATGAACAGGTGGCATTCATCAGGCTAAAATTAGTGATTTTCAACAAGTTTGTGCAGTTAAGAGAGTCTGGTGAATCAGACTTGAAATACTCATACGAACAAACCTGAAAGAAAAAAAGTACAAGAATACAAAAAAAATTCTACATGAGGTCTATCGTTAGGTGTGTCAGTCACCCAGTCCCCCTCTGTGCAGGTATTCCTCAGGGATCTGGAATGGGGGCGTCAGCAGCAGAAGAGCCTCTGGAAGAGGCTGCATTTCCGCAGGGTGGAGAAGGGAGTCCGGCAGACTCTACAGATGCTGGAGAAGGACACTCTACCTCCATCCACAGGATTCAGCAAGTAACCAATAAAAATCAAGAGGGGAAAGAGCAGTGAATGTCTTCAGCAGCATATCAGATTTTAATCTGATCCACACAGGAGAGCAAACTGGAGGTCCAGGAGATACAGCTTCATTATTGTAAAGGAGATAACTTCATTTAACAATATTTACAAAGCAGCTTAAACTCCCTGACTTTACATTTCCTCAACTCAACTGAGAATCAGTCGTGTCAAGGTTTTGACCATGCAGCCACATGCATTTTAAGTGATGCTGTGGAACAAATCTGAGCAAGCTTGTTACAGACTGTCCACTGGCAGAGCCTGATATATACAACATTTAATGAACATGAACACATATTAAAAACATTTAAATTCATGTACAACTACATGCTAATACAGGAGGAGGCTGGGGAGGTGGAGGGAGTTACATTTCTGAAAGCAGGCAGCAGTGTAGTAGTGAGGATGCAGAGCTCAGCATTGTATGCAGACAGACTCCAAATGTTTATATGGACTGCCTATAATGAGAGATAGGTTATGGACATACATGATTGGAGGATGTATGGAACGTGTGACTATAAAATTTCTTTCATGCCTGCCTGAACTATTGCGAGGCTCCATGGATGATGCAACTATGATACTGCTGCACTGGGTGTGGTGTTCCTGATGTGTCTCTGTTGTGAATATTCAGCTGAAAGTATGTACATTTGCTTAATGTGGATTAACACCTTCTGACAAATAAATCTCTTCCCCTCGCACAAACTGAGCCAACAAAACAATCTGCTGGATACAATAGAAAGTATGTCAACAGGTATCATTTAAAGGTCTAGTGTGTAACATGTAGGAGGAGCTACTGGCAGAAATGGAATATAATATTTATAAGTATGTTTCCATCAGTATATAATCACCTGAAAATAAGAATCATTGTGTTTTTGTTACCTTAGAATAAGCCCTTTATATCTACAGAGGGAGCGGGTCCCCTTTCACGGAGGTCGCCATGTTGCGCCACCATGTTTCTACAGTAGCCCAAAACGGACAAACAACACACTGGTTCTAGATTGGGCCTTTTGCATTTTTCGCGGGTTTTGCCACCACCGTAGTTTCTCCTACACACTTGGAAGGGGAGGGTGAGGCGAGCTGTATTCAAATGGTTGCAAACTACAATTTCACCGCTAGATGCCACTTGCCTACACACTGGACCTTTAATATATGATAAAGAACAAAATATTAAATTTGAAAATATTTTAAAACACGGTAATACAATAAATAAGAGGTCATCTCTAATTCCTAATTGGCATATTAGAATAATATTATACAGGGCTTAAAATAATTGAAAGAAGTGTTCCAAATAGCTGGCTATAAAAAGCACTTTCTTACATGCTGGATTGAGGTTAGAAATCACTATTTATGAGTAGAATGATATTGTTAAAGGGGTACTGCAGCAATTTAGTTTTGCACTGAGTTGGGGGACTGACAAGAGAGATTTAAAAAAACAAAACAAGTCTATAATATGGCTGGACTGAGTATGGTCAATGTGCTATATTATGGCCAAAATGTTGCACAGATAGTCAGTGGTAGTGTCTATAATATGAATTCCTGAATATTAAATGCAATTTCCTATAGTGGTCCCAGTAATATTTGTTGTTAAAGTGTACTGAAGTAGCATATCACATAAAATGTGTTATAAATGCAGTTGCAAGAACAAAAATCTCCTCTCATATTTTAAAATGTTTTATTTGAAAGAGAACTTATTCTAATTATAACTATTCTAATTATCTATTAACTCCCCCGCTCTTTAATTAGTTTCTATCTGTGGGATGTCTATTGTTTTTCTGTGACGCACACTGTATGGAGTGATTGTTATTTGAGGTGCTTTAACTGTGCGCTATCCCTCATGCCTCTCGGCACATTTTTTCTCTCAGCTGTTTTCTCTACTCTGCTGTCTGCTGGACTGTTACAGTGCGTAACCATTGTCTCCACTTCTCACAGCAGCAGGTTTTATGTTGTTTACTAGTTTCATTCCCTAAATATCAGATATTGTACTGTCTCTGTGCGCTTATGATACTGTGATGCGTCATTGCACTGTGACGCATTGGCGAGGTATGGACTGGTTATTGATTTCTCGTGAAGTGGGTGTGTCTTTGTGCTTGTGGGTACCAGACGGACCCAGTGGGGCATGGACCACAAACTGCTTCATCCTTATCCCACAAGCAATAGCCTTAAAAGGGCGAAGCCTATACGAAAAAGAATGTAGTTACATACCGTAACTCCAGATTCTATGAGTTTATGGCTGCTACACAGACAGCCCAGTTAACTCATTGTTTTGAACCAGCCACTGCTGTGTATATCGAAGGCCATTTGCGCAAGTAACGTCTTCGAAATTTCTTGTTTAGACTATATAAAAATGCATGTTAACACATAGACATTTGTAGTATTAACACAAAATATTTGTACACGTTAACACAACAAAAATTGACGTCTTAACGTGGCTTTTCTGATTGTGGCCAATTAGAGACCCTGAATGAAGGCACTCGTACAATGGAAGCAAGTCTTGAGCCGGAGTTATCTGACCAGTTGTTGGATCTGATCTTGGAATTTCGTTAGGAGATTGGGGAACAGCAACCACGGCCTCGTAAGTTTCCTCAATTTCACGAATAGATGATGCCAAAGAATTTATTCCTACATGTACATTGAGTAGTCATAGGCATACATTGACTAACTAGCTTTCTTAACTCTGGAACATAAACATGAGCTTTCCTGCATATCAGCATTGTGAGTTCAAACTCTGCATGAAGTTAATGTACAAAAGTTTCACTTTTAATAGCTTACTCTTCCAGACAAATTTGTAATGTATGGAAATAATGTTCTTTTATATTTTCTCTGAAATTGATCAAACCTATGAAGTTGATGTGGACAAGAGGTTGCTGGAAGGCTTTGGAAAAGCAGCAGACAAAATTGTTGCAGAGGCCAGAAGGGGAGCCTGGGCGAGGAGATTCTAGTCTAGTACCAGAGGCCACTCAGCCAGGAATGTGAGGAGACACATAAAGGTATTTATAACTTTATTTGAGGTTCTTCAAATACATTTTGCCATCATTGCTATAAAGTTTGGGGTTTTTTTCCCTTAAGGACTCACAGTCGGTGCTGCAATACTCCTGCTCCTCTACCTTCATTGAAAATCCAGACAGGCTCTATGTAACTGACAAGGTTAGAGCACCACCAGTCATTTATAGGTAGGGCTTTTGTATCCCTTGCCGTATTTTGTTTTAATGGGAATCTGGAGTCTATTACTCCTTTGATGTGGTTCATTTGGATAGGTGAGTAGAGAAATACATTAGTCCCACTCCCCAGTCATGCCTACTGGAAATTGTGGGATTTTCTTCTGCTTATGACAGTCTTGCAAAGAACTTATTTCTCATTTCCTTTTATTGCATATAATTGTGTGGTAAACATGATCAGGTAATCCAAATCAGATGTGCTGACTAATTCTTATGAGCTGAGATTTGAGCTTTTGATAATCAGTGCACATCTGGGATAGATAGGGCATCCTCACCTATCAGAATGAACCACACCAAAGAAGTAATACACTCCAGAGTTCCATTAAACCAAACAAAACACAGCAGGCATGCAAGAGCTCATAATATGTAAAACTGTTGTAAGCAAACGAGAATCAATTTCCAATATGCATGATGGTACTAATGTATTTCTGTTGACCCTCCAAATACTTGACCAATACAACAGACATCTGCAAGCATTTGGCTTTAGGTATACGATGTGTGATCTGTTTTGTTTTTGAGCAATGAGCAAATCAAAACAAGTTAAAAAAGTAATGTATCAAATCTTATGGTGTCCAAATTTTCCTGTATCAAAAGGGAAAATGAACAAAGAGTAGACATATCTAATAGCATTATGTGAAAAGTGGTCAGTAGCACACAAAAGATTTCCGCAATTCACGTCTGCAAAATAATGTCATTGTTTAGAACTTGGTATCTAATTAATGCCTAATTAACTCAATTCACTTCAATTAAATTTTATTTATATAACCCCAATTCATAACAGAAGTTATCTCATTGCACTTTTCCTATAGAGCAGGTCTAGACCATACTCTTTATAATATTATTTACAGAGACCCAACAAATCCCACCACGAGCAAGCATTTAGCGACAGTGGCAAGAAAAAACTTCCTTTTAGAGGCAGAAACCTTGGACAGAACCAGACTCAGTGGTGGGTGGCCATCCACTGCTGCCGTGTTAGGTTTTGAGAGAGAGAGAGAGAGAGAGAGAGAGGCAGAAAGACAGAGAAAGAGGTTTAGAGAGAGAGAAGAGGGGAGGGGAGAGGGAAGCACAACGCAAATACCATCTAGAATTTTAAAATAGTAATAATGTAATGGTAGTGGTAATATTAATAATAATAAATTAATAATAATAGGAATGACAGTCATAGGAATAATAATGACAATAATAATAACAGAGCCAATAACAACAACTGTAGTAGCAGTTGTCGAGCAGGAATACAGGGGCAGCAGGTGGCCCACAACCACAGATCCAGTCTCTGCAGCTCTGAGGCAGAAATACCTGCTGAAAGCAACAGAAGGAGAGAGGAGAGAAACGAGAAAGCACAAAACTACGGAGAGAGAAGATGTCAAGTTAGTAACATGCAGTAATGGGATAAAAATGCATACAGATGGAGAGGGAGAGGAGGATAGAGGAAAGAGGTGCATCATGGGAAGTCTCCGGCAGTCTAGGCCTATAGCAGCATAACTAAGGGATGGTTCAAGACTCACCCAAGCCAGTCCTAACTATAAGCTTTATCAAAAGTAAAGTCTTAAGCCTACTCTTAAATGTGGAGATGGTGTCTGCCTCCCGAACCCAAACTGGGACCTGATTCCACAGGAGAGGAGCTTGATAACTGAAGGCTCTGGCTCCCATTCTACTTTTGCAGACTCTAGGAACCACAAGTAACCCTGCATTCTGGGAGCGCAGTGTTCTAGTCGGGTAATAAGGTACTATGAGCTCTTTAAGATACAATGGTGCCTGACCCTTAAGAGCTTTGTAGGTGAGGAGAAGGATTTTAAATTCTATTCTGGGTTTTACAGGGAGCCAGTGCAGAGAAGCTAATTTTGGAGAAATATGATCTCTTTTCTAGTTCTTGTCAGTACACGTGCAGCATTCTGAATCAACTGGAGAGTCTTAAGGTACTTATTCGGGCAGCCTGATAATAAGGAAGGTTGCAATAGTCCAACCTAGAAGTAACAAATGCATGGACTAGTTTTTCTGCATCATTTTGAGACAGGATGTGCCTGATTTTTGCAATGTTACGTAACCTACACAAGATTAATATACAACAGAAACAGCATTTAAGCTGCCGTTAAATCACACTGAGAGTGCTTGAACACCACATTGTAAATGTTGTATATACATGTCAGATACTGTATTTTTTGTGTGCTTTTCTCAGGTGGTGAAGGCTCCAACACCTGTGCTGCTGGTGAGCGGGAACCCCTTCAGTGCCAGAGGGGAAATCTCTCTTCACAGATCATAGGTGTCAAACTCTGGCCAGTGTAATTATATTTGGCCCGCGAGGCAATACCAAATGACTACTAGAGCTAGCCCGCCAGTATTATACAGCGCATTTACCGCTAATACTACAAATCCCATAATGCTCTGCTGTTGTTTTGGCGCATCAATCATGACAGGACCCAGAAACGCCCTCTCCTCTGTGACAGTAGTCATAGTGACCTCATGCTACAACTGTCACCGTGCTACCCCTTCCCAAAAATGGTGAAAAGAAAGGCAGAGAACAGGAGCTTTTTGGACAGGTGGGAGGCAGAATATCTGTTTATATATGTAAAAGACAGACCTGTTTGTCTTATATGTGGAGCCAACGTGGCTATAACTAAGGAGTACAACATTAGACGACACTATGAAACGGTGAGTATATGTGATATGTGGTGGGTGCCACTAACAGCAGAAACTGAACACTTCCTAACTAACCTTTTTGCTCCTGTTTTGAGCATCCCTTCTTTAATATGAGCAATTCTTTACATGTCCCAAAATCATTTGGCCATTCAGTGCAACCTTTCTAAAAAAAATGTAGGCCTGGGCTACATCAAAAATGTGAAATATTTGAATGTAAACATAGCTACTGTGTGTGTGTGTGTGTGTGTGTGTGTGTGTGTGTGTGTGTGTGTGTGTGTGTGTGTGTGTGTGTGCGCGAGCGAGCATGTTTAGTCATAGAAGCTGAACAATCCCAATACATCACAATGGCCTTTTAACCTGACTGGAATCACGTTTGAAGAATTGTGAATTAAATGGTCAGTTTCACAGCTCCTGCATAACTGAGAATCCCTGATAAAGTAAGAACCTAAATGTTGGGTCAGAGTCATTGCTTCTACTTCTAATGTTCATATTCCAATGTTTAATAAATGTTGTCTTTCAATATGTGATCATCCCCTCTACTAGCCACTGACAAATTTCACCCCTCCATATCAGTCTCTGGACTGAAACTTGTGCGTATCTCTGAGAAAGTGAGTGAAGGAAGTGAGCCACCTTAACAACCTCCATGTCCACTCCTCAAGACTCAGGATTGCTATCTATAGCCCATTACTAACTCATTTGTTCTGTATACACTGAGCTGAGAGTATTTCAGACAAAATCCCTGCATAACATTGTTGACTACAGCAGTGCTCTGCCTGTCATGTACAGTGTACAGTATACTCATGCTGTAAACTTGTAAACTGTTTATTGTTTTGGACCAAAATACCAAAGCAAATTCCTTGTATGTGTAAACCTACTTGGCAATAAAGCTGATTCTGATCATTTATTTAATCTGTAACATCTATGAGCCCCAGGAAATAGGGGATGGTAGAATCTCTAAAAACATCTAATTTTCTTTTCCTCTGAAGAAATATTGTGATGCATGTGTAGCCCACTGATAAGTACATACCAAAACATTACAGGATCATCAATATAAAGCGGAATTCCATGTTAAAGATTAGGCATACAGCATTATACATGGTTGCTCATACTTGCTGGTAACTCATCTTTATTCATTGATGGCACAAACATGTGAATGTGCATAGTGACGCCTAGTGGTAGGACTCAACATTACAAGCAGACAGATTTAGAAATGCTTGTAACTCATTGATATTGAAGTTGAAATTGAATGGGATAGTGCATCATCATGATAAAGTTAACTGCAGGCACACAATGTGAGCCATAGCTTAGCCTAATATTTTGGTTTGTGTGTGCCACAAACTATTCAGCTGGAAACAAAAATCGCTGTGCCTCAGACTTCCTTTCTAACACCCCTATTAGACAAGAATGGAATAACCCGTTGGCTGTGACAGGTATTTGCATGTTAAGACGCCAAACCATGATGTCTTAAGGCGTAGAAAATCTGCCCGACGTGTTAACACGTCAATTTTGTTGTGATAACGTGTAAAAATATAGCACGTTAACATGACCAAATGTGTTAACATGCATTTTAATGTTGTCTAAACAAGAAATATCTAAGATGTTACTTGCGCAAATGGCCTTCCATACTGTGTACACTCAGACGTGTGGTCTGTTGCTCCTGTGACCACACCCAACAGCTGCATTCAAGTGAGATCTTACATCACTTTTAGGAAGTGAAATGTTCAACTGCTGACAGCAGCAAAAACAGCCTCCTCAGCTGCATTTGATCATTGGTATGGACTCTAAGTAATTACAGACTTTTTGATCTTTAATCATTATAAATTAATTAATTTAAATTTAATCAATAATTGTATTAATTCAATTTGTTTAAGGCAAAATAATAAATAAAAAGAGTTTTGGATGTGCCCATTAATAACTTTTATTAGTCCCTCTTTAAATGATGAATTAATCTTTGAATTTAAAAATGGAATTGTAAAATACATTTTAAAATTGCTTTTTTCTTTTACTTTTATACTGTAGGTAGGTATTTACAAGCCTTTCAAAATAAATGTAGAAATTCCATCATAAAATGTTATTAATTTGAAAGCAGTAGTAGAACTACTGTGAAACCACTGACATTGCGTTACCAACAAGTGAGCTAGCATTAGACATATTTTAGTCTATATATAGTTGTTCATCTCCGCTGCCAACAGATTTGTCTTTCTCAAAGTTTGTTGGACCTTGCTAATGTGTGTTGGTTGTAGGAATGAGTGTTCAACATCGACACTTTTTTTGGTAACGACTTAAATGTGTCCAAAACCTGGCATCAAATATCCAGTTAGATTCGGAACCCGTCATGGTACAGCTGTACCACTCCTAGTGTCTGTCTGTTTGTCCCTTGTTGGTTCCCCTCCTGTGTTTGTCTGTCTGTGTGCTGGCTGGGCGTGGCCTCCAGTAAACTTCCACTCAGAACCTGACACACCTGCTACACATCTGCTGCTACCCACCTGTTCTCCATCCACCAATCAAGACTATGCAGTACATCTACCAAGCTCTTCTCATCAGTCTCTCACTGGATCGTCCGTTTACACTAGTGGCACAATGTCTTGGCCTCTGGCCTTGTGTTACTGAAAGTGTTCCTGAATCCTTGTGTTCAGGTTCAGTCCTCAAACCGATACCTTCCTCCAATCTACTCACTGGCTCTCCAGAAACTTCTCACCACGGATTCACTGCTATTCCACGTCAGCCTGCTGTCCTCGCTCTGCCTGCCTGATCTCACCAACTACGCTCCAGCCAGCGGTCCTCACCCAGTCTACCTGCTCCACACACCTGGTTACTCTTTCAACTTTTTCATACAATAAATCGAAACTAACCACTTCAACTCTCTCTGTTGTTGAGTTGTGCTTTTGGGTCCAGAATCTGTGTACCATAAGAGCCTTGTTTACATATTCTTTGATCAGAGTTCCTGATAAAAAAAAAATTTCAAAATTGCCTTTTCTTTATTTATTTATGTAGCACCTTTCATACAAAAATGTAGCCTAAATGAAGTGCTTTACATAGTAAAATTATGCAAAACAATCAAATATAAAATTTTGTAAGACTTAAATTTAAAACAATAGTGTTAAAAGTCAATACATAGAACTCAATAGAATAAGAAGTCTGTAATTTCCTTTTAAAAATACAGAGAGAAGTTGCCATTCTAATATCCAGAGGCAGTGAGTTCCACAGTTTAGGGGCATAAGAACAGAAGGCACTTCCACCAATACTTTTATGAGACACATAAGTGTTGGGACTCCACAGATGAATTCATTAATTTGGGTGATTGTTAACTGAACTTTTGTTAGGGGACTGCATTCTCTTTTGTCCCATAATCCTGAGAGCCATTGAAAGCAGCATTGGCCAGTCTGACCTGTGACCCAGAAGTCACCAGGTCAATAAAAAGGTCAGCGATCATTTGTTCTGTCTCTTTCCTCCTCGCTCTGTGCCCAGAACTCTGCGTTACTCAGTTAGTCAACAACTGGGCATAGCATAGAGTAACAGTGTATATAGCTAAGCAAAGGACTGTTTAGTTTTAATGATGTACATGTACGGATGTGTTTTTCTGAGGTTTATTGTTGTAATGTGCTATTGTGTTTTCATCTGTTAGATTAATTAGGTAGCCACACGCTAAATTGATGTTAGTGATATTCTTTAATGTTGCACAAGAGCGAGTAATTTGCCAGTCTCTTCTATGTTGAACTCCAAATCCTTCAACCTACTAGCTATTGGTGGTAATTCTGGTTATAATTATTAATTAGGGTGACTGTGGCTTAGTGGCAGAGCGGGTCGTCTACCAATCGGAAGGTCGGCTCCAAAACAAAACATTTGACACACTGCTCATAAATGAATGAACACACACTCAATAGAGATGGACAAATTAATTAACAAATCTTACTTTGAGTGTTGGCAAGTAGCTAAATCTACAAACAGTAACATTGTATGAAATTGTAGTAAATGAAGGAGAAAAACACATTATTCAAAGACAGTGGATCCCGCAGGATCACTTTAAAAACAAACTAGATGTTATTGAACTAGAAAGCCAGCCTAGAAAGAAAGGAGAGGGAAGGAGTTCTTAGCTGAACTATTTTGTTTTGATTTGTCAAATTTTTCTTATTGATTATGTCAGAGGTGCTTTCACACATACTTACTGATAAGACTACAAAGGCAGTTCATGGTCTGACACCTTG
The DNA here is from genome assembly GCA_027580175.1 of Siniperca scherzeri. Lineage (NCBI taxonomy): Eukaryota > Metazoa > Chordata > Actinopteri > Centrarchiformes > Sinipercidae > Siniperca > Siniperca scherzeri. The sequence goes on from CM050848.1 coordinate 32,770,739, forward strand.
GCAGCTAAATTAAGCTATTAACCAATGACTGTCTAATAAATAAGAGTTAGGATAAATACCAGCGCATGATGATTTGATTTGATTGATTTTCAAATCTACAGTAGGCCTACTCACCTCCAGGGGCACTTCTAGGGTGACGTTATTCAATTCAATTTTATTTACATAGCGCCAATTCATAACAGAAGTTATCTCATTGCGCTTTTCCTATAGAGCAGGTCTAGACCGTAATCTTTCTAATATTAATTACAGAGACCCTACAAATCCCACCATGAGCAAGCATTTGGCGACAGTGGTAAGGAAAAACTTCCTCTAAGAGGCAGAAACCTTGGACAGAACCAGACTCAATGGTGGGCAGCAATCCGCCGCTGCCGTGTTAGGTTTTGAGAGGGGGGGGGTAGGGCACAATGCAAAGACCACTTAGAATTTTTTTTTATATATATAGTAGAATAGTAATTGTAGTGTTAATATTAATAAATTAGTAATAATAGGAATGACAGCTTTAGGAAGAATAATGTCAGCATCAGTAACAGAGCCAACAATCAAAAAACTGTAGCAGCAGTTGTCGAGCAGGAACACGGGGGCAGCAGGTGGTCCACAACCACAGACCCAGACCACGCAGCTCCGGAGGCAGAAATACCTGCTGAAAGCGACAGTGGCAAGAAAAAACTTCCTTTTAACAGGCAGTAACCTTGGACAGAACCAGACTCAATGGTGGGCTGCCATCCACTGCTGCCGTGTTAGGTTTTGAGAGAGAGAGAGAGAGAGAGAGAGAGAGAGAGAGAGAAAGAAGGGGTGTGGGGAGAGGGATTTACAATGCAAATTCCACCTAGAATTTTAAAATTGTAATAATGTAATGGTAGTGGTAATATTAATATTAATAAATTAATAATAATAGGAATGACAGTCATAGGAATAATAATGACAATAATAGTAACAAGGCCAATAACAACAACTGTAATAGCAGTTGTCGAGCAGGAACATGGGGGCAGCAGGTGGCCCACAACCACAGATCCAGACTCTGCAGCTCCAGAGGTAGAAATACCTGCTGAAAGCAACAAAAGGAGAGAGGAGAGATGAGAAAGCACAGATTCCACAGGAGAGGAGCTTGATAACTGAAGGCTCTGGCTCCCATTCTACTTTTGCAGACTCTAGGAACCACAAGTAACCCTGTATTCTGGGAGCGCAGTGTTCTAGTCGGGTAATATGGTATTATGAGATCTTTAAGATATGATGGTGCCTGACCATTAAGAGCATTGTAGGTGAGGAGAAGGATTATAAATTCTATTCTAAATTTTGCAGAGAAGCTAATATTGGAGAGATATGATCTCTTTTCCTAGTTTTTGTCAGTACACGTGCCGCAGCATCCTGGATCAACTGGAGAGTCTTGAGGGACTTATTCGGGCAGCCGGATAATAAGGAATTGCAGTAGTCCAGCCTAGAAGTAACAAATGCATACACAAATTTTTTGGCATCATTTTGAGACAGGATGTGCCTGATTTTTGCAATATTACGTAGGTGAAAAAAGGCAGTCCTTGAAGTTTGTTTCATGTGGGCGTTAAAGGATAAATCCTGATCAAAGATAACTCCGAGGTTCCTTACGGTTATTGGGGAGCCTAATTAATCTAATCTAACCTAACCTGTCTTAATCACATTAAATATTGATCATAAATAACTTTAATGAATAAAGTCCTTGGGGGCACCACTCTTCTTAAAGATAAATGATAGCTAATTAATTAATTGAGTCTCATAAAATAAACTATCAATTTGGAATAATGATTCATAATTTAATTGGACTGTATTTATATAGCCCCTTTCTAGTCTTTCTGGCTACTCAAAGCGCTTCAACTACATATCACATTCATACACCGATGGTAGAACTGCTCATCAAAGTAACTAATCATTCACACACCGAAGGGACAGCCCTCGGGAGCAATTTGGGGTTCAGTGTCTTGCCCAAGGACACTTTGACATCTGGGCTGAGAAGCCGACCTTCCGATTGGTGGATGACCCACTCTACCACTGAGTTATGCTCATCACACACATGCATTATATAGCCTATATACAGTACCAGTGGTGGAAGAAGCACTCAGATCTTTTACTTAAAATGTTTCAATTTTATTTATATAGCGCCAATTCATAACATAAGATTTCCGCAATTCACATCTGCAACGACCCTCAAACCTTATGCTTAACAGCACTTTTCAACTTAACTGCAAAATAATGTCATTGAACTTAGAACTTGGTATCTAATTAATGCCTAATTAACTCAATTCACTTCAATTTTATTTATATAGCGCCAATTCATAACAGAAGTTATCTCATAACACTTTTCCTCTAGAGCAGGTCTAGACCATACTCTATAATATTATTTACAGAGACCCAACAAATCCCACCATGAGCAAGCACTTGGTGACAGTGGCAAGAAAAAACGTCTTCTTAAGAGGCAGAAACCTCGAGCAGAGCCGGACTCAAAAGTGGATGGCCATCCGCCACTGCCGGTTTGGTTGAGAGAGGGGGGGACAATGTAAATTCCACATAGAATTTTAAAATAATAATAATGTAATGGTAGTGGTAATATTAATATTAATAAAGTAATAATAATATGAATGAAAGTGATAGGAATAATAAAGATAATTATAGTAATAAGACTAATAATAACAATTGTAGTAGCAGTTGTCGAACAGGAACACGAGGGCAGCAGGTGGCCCACAACCACAGATCCAGACTCTGCAGCTCTGGAGGCAAAAATACCTGCTGAAAGCGACAGAAGGAGAAGGGAGAGAGATGAGAAAGCAAAACTACGGGAGAGAGAAGCTGTCGAGTTAGAAACATGCAGTAATAGGAGTGTAAACAAACAAACTCACTCTATAGGCACTATTACCCAGAATCTAAAGGATATGAAGTCTTTCACAAATTTTACAGCAACCTATTGTCCTCGGATCACAAACCCAACCAATCAGAAATAGGTACCTTTCTTAACAATCTGGACTTACCAACAGTACCTGCAGAACAAGCAAACACTTTAGATGGGATAATGGGATAAAAATACATACAAATGGAGAGGGAGAGGAGGAGAGAGGAGCTCAGTGCATCATGAGAAGTCTCCTGGCAGTCTAGGCCTATAGCAGCATAACTAAGGGATGGTTCAGGACTCACCCAAGCCAGCCCTAACTATAAGCTTTATCAAAGAGGAATGTCTTAAGCCTACTCTGAAATGTGGAGATGGTGTCTGCCTCCTGAACCCAAACTGGGACCTGATTCCACAGGAGAGGAGCTTGATAACTGAAGGCTCTGGTAACCCTGCATTCTGGGAGCGCCAGTTAACTGGTTAGTTTCATCTGGCTTGATCGATTGATATAATTGGGTATCATCTGCATAGCAATGAACGTTTATGGAGTGCTTCCTAATAATACTGCCTACAGGAAGCATATATAAGGTGAATAGAATCGGTCCAAGCACAGAATCTTGTGGAACTCCGTGACTAACTTTGGCGTGCATGGAGGACTCACCGTTAATATGTACAAATTGAGATCGATCTGATAGATAGGATTTAAACCAGCTTAGTGCGGTTCCTTTAATGCCAATTACATGTTCCAGTCTCTGTAATAGGATGTGATGGTCAATGGTGTCGAACGCAGGACTAAGATCTAACAAGACAAGTCCATTGTCTGATGTAATTAAAGGTAATTTGTAATTTTCACCAGTGCTGTCTCTGTGCTATGATGCACTCTAAACCCTGACTGACAATCCTCAAATAAACTATTGTTATTTAGAAAGTCACACAACTGATTGGCAACTGCTTTCTCAAGGATCTTAGAAAGAAAGGGGAGGTTAGATATAGGTCTATAGTTGGCTAATACCCCAGGATCAAGAGTGGGCTTTTTAAGAAGCGGTTTAATTACAGCTACTTTAAAGGATTGTGGTACATAGCCTGTTAATAAAGACATATTGATCATATCCAGTAAAGAAGTGCTAATTAAGTGTAAAACGTCTTTAAGCAGCCTAGTTGGAATGGGGTCTAAGAGACAGGTTGATGGCTTAGATGAATTAATCGTTGAAATTAGTTGAAGAAGGTTGACAGGAGCAAAGTAGCCAAAACACAAATCAGGCTCTACAGCTGTTTCCAAGGTTCCTGTGTTTGAAGACAAGTCGGCACTGGTTAAAGGCAGGACTTGATGAATTTTTTCTCTAATAGTTAAAATTTTATCATTAAAGAAGCTCATGAAGTCGTTGCTACTGAGAGCTATAGGAATAAATGGTTCAATAGAGCTGTGATTCTCTGTCAGCCTGGCTTCAGTGCTGAAAAGAAACCTGGGGTTGTTTTTATTTTCCTCTATTAATGATGAGTTGTAGGCTGCTCTGGCATTACGGAGGGCCTTCCTATATGTTTTAAGACTATCTTGCCAGACTAAACGAGATTCTTCCAGATTGTTGGAACGCCATTTCCTTTCAAGTTTTCGTGATGTTTGCTTTAATTTGCGGGTTTGGGGGTTATACCATGGAGCTAACCTTCTTTGTTTTATTATCTTCTTTTCTTTTTTTTAGAGGAGCGATAGAATCAAGTGTCGTTCGCAGTGAGCCTGCAGCGCTATCAGCTAGATGGTCAATTTGGGAGGGGCTGTGATTTGCATAGGAGTCCTCTGTTATATTGCCACACAACACTGAATTTAATGCAGATGGGATCGCTTCCTTGAATCTAGCCACAGCAATATCAGATAGACATCTAGAGTAAGAATTTTTGCCTAATGGTGTGTAGTCCAGTAATAGCAGTTCAAAAGTTATTAAATAATGGTCCGATAAAGAAGGATTCTGTGGAAAGACTATTAAATGTTCAATTTCAATGCCATATACCAGAACAAGGTCGAGGGTGTGGTTAAAACAGTGAGTGGCTTCATGTACACTCTGATAAAAGCCAATTGAATCTAATAATGAGATAAACGCAGTACTAAGGCTGTCATTTTCAATGTCCACATGAATATTGAAATCACCTACAATAACCACTTTATCTGTTTTAAGGACTAAACTTGATAAAAACTCAGAATTCAGATAAAAACTCAGAATAAGGACCAGGAGCGCGGTACACTATAACATATAGAATTGGCTGTTGTGTTTTCCAGGTTGGGTGTGAAAGACTAAGAACAAGGCTTTTGAATGAGTTATAATCCAGTTTAGGTTCAGGGTTGATTAATAGGCTTGAGTCGAAGATGGCTGCATCGGGTCGTCCATCAATCGGAAGGTCGGCGGTTTGATCCCAGCTTCCCCCAACCTACGTGTCGAAGTGTTCTTGGGCAAGACACTGAACCCCAAATTGCTCCCGAGTAATTTGCTGTGTGAATGACTAGTTTCTTTCAACTGATGAGCAGTTATCACCTGCCATCAGTGTGTGAATGTGATATTTAGTTAAAGCGCTTTGAGTAGTCAGAAAGACTAGAAAGGTGCTGTATAAGTACAGTCCATTTACCATTCATTTAGGCTAACATATTCTTCATGACCCAGCCAGGTTCCAGTAAGACAAAATAAGTCAATATGATGCTCTGATCGTTAAATCGTTCACTAGTACAGCTTTACTGACAGAGATCTGATGTTTAAGAGTCCACATTTAATTCTCCTATTTTGTTGTGCTATTTCAGCGTTTTTGTTTAGGTTTTTATTAATAACTCCTCTTCCTCAACCTCTTGGTCTGAACTCTGAGTTGTCATGGTTTAGGTCCACTAATAAACTCGGCCAGATTTCTGGATATGAGAGCTGCTCCATCCAAAGTGGGATGAATGCCATCTCTCCTAATCAGACCAGGTCTTCCCCAGAAAGTCCACCAATTATCTACAAAGCCCACATCATTTGCTGGACACCACCTCGACAGCCAGCGGTGGAATGAAGACATGCGGCTAAACATGTCATCACTGGTCAGGTTTGGCAGGGGCCCAAAGAAAACTACGCAGTCCAACATTGTCTTTGCATATGTACACACCGACTCAACTTTAGTTGATTAATTAACTTTAGTGACCTCCGATTGGCGTAATCGGGAGTCGTTACCGCCGACGTGAATAACAGTCTTACTGTATTTACGTTTATCCTTAGCCAGCAGTTTTAAATAGGATTCAACATCGCCCGCTCTGGCCCCAGGAATACATTTGACTATGGTCGCTGGTGTCGCTAACTTCACGTTTCTAAAAATAGAGCTGCCAATAATCAGAGTTGGTTTCTCAGCGGGTGTGTCGCTGAGTGGGGAGAACTTGTTAGAAACGTGAACTGGTTGGTGGTGAACTGTGAGCTTCTGCTTAGGGCAATGCTTCCTTCGGACAGTCACCCAGCCTCCCTGGTTCGGGCTGCTCGGGAGCTGCCGGGAGACGGCTAACAGCAGCTACCTCTGGTCGGTCCGCACCGGCTACTGGGGCTGGCTAACTACAGCAGCTAATGATTGAGTTCCCATGGTGCGGAACCGCGTTTCCAATTCACTAAGCCTCGCCTCCAATGCTACAAATAAACTACATTTATTACATGTACCATTATCACTAAAGGAGGCAGAGGAATAGCTAAACATTTGACACACCGAACAAGAGAGAGCAGGAGAGTGAGAGGGAGAGAGAGAAGCCATCACTAGCTGCTAAGCTAAAGAACGGTGGCTAGCAAAACTGAATAGCGTGTAAACTGTGGGATTAGCAAGAAAGTTGTTAAAAGAAGGAGAGAGCTATGAGTGCTTGAGCAGAACTAGTGTAAGTTTATAGCAGATAGTTAATCACTATAATGAACAATCGAACAAAATTAACTGTGATGAGCTAGAGCAGCAGAAATACGCTACTAGTAAAACACAAACACTGGGGACCGGAAATGACACAATACGCTTACCGCAGCACATCAGCACGTCACGAAGTTAGTTGAAGAAGGTCGATAACTGCAAAGCAGTCAAAATATATATCAGGTTTTACTGTTGTTTCTAGGGTTCCTGTGTTTGAAGATAAACTGGTACCGGTTGAGGGGAGGACGTGATGAATTTTTTCTCAAATAGGTATAATTTTATTTTTTGAAGAATCTCATGAAGTCGTTACTGTACCATTCCATTCCCGGCTGAACAGATGCAATTTACTCTCAGGAACCGATGTTTATAAAGAATTTAATTTACAAAGACACTGAGCTGAATAAAAAACAAACAAACAATCATTAGACATCTGCCTGCAAATTGTATACAAATATCCATAAATCTATAAACGAATACACATTTGCAATTAATTGGCTTACATAATAAATAATGTGTAAATAAATCACATTTTAGTAAACTGGCTAATGTAATAACCTATATGAATTGTTTTAATTACAACAATCTCCTTTTAGAGTGCGATGTTAACTACGTTACATGAAACACCTGAGTTAACAATTAATTAATTTTGGTAAAACTGACGATCTCAATTTAGAGAGAAAAATGTAACTTAATTATATAAAATGACCAAATAAAGTGCTGATTTACTGTAAACAATCTATCTGGAGTGCAAATCAAGAGAAACACTGACGAGGCAATAATAACATTAGCTAAAGAAAGAGATAGCTAAAATAAACACTTCAAAGTCCTTCAAAGTTTACCACACAACATAAAACTAAACGGTACCTTGTGCCCTTCAGCCAGGAGCTAAGATGTAGAAAGAAACCTTTTTAAACAAACATTTGTACAGTGAGTACCCAAGGGTTTATCCTTTCTCTCGTAACGTTAAATCAGAATGGCGCTTCACGTAAAAAGTGCGCCAATGTACACACCGGGTGCCGCTGCACTTCCTTTTCCAGACTTAAAAAAAAAAGCATGTGAGGTAAAAAATTTAAAGACTTAATAAAACAAATAAAAGGTGCTAACTGCTTAGTTAGCAAGTAACTAATCATTCACACACACTCACAGCCCTCAGGAGCAATTTGGGGTTCAGTGGCTTGCCCAAGCACACTTTGACGTATGGGATCAGGATCGAACCACCGCCTTTCCTTTGGTGGACGACCTGCTCTGCCATTAAGCCACAGCCACCTCTGGATTAAGTCATTATTTCATGAGGTCCTCTTAGCAGTGGACTCATTTATACCAAAGTCCATGACAGTGTCTTCCTCGGAATTGGATTCTTGACAGTCGAAACAGTATGTAGGCCTTCGTGGGTAGTGAACTTACCACTAGCAGTGTATTGAAATGAATTATGTTAAAATGACAAGTCGTTAAACCAGTGGGATCCAACCTACTAATTACTGATGGTGTCTTGCTTTAAAATTAAATTTCTCATTTATTTGGTCAGATGTAAAATTCAGTTCTAGTCATAGAACATTCAGATTCAATCAGCTCATTAATTCTTACTTTTGTGTTGTAGAGCAGTCTGCATTAATGTGGTTAATTTCTGTAAAATGTAGCTCTCTCCTTTCAAGACTAGTAAAAGAAAACATCTCTGTAGCTCTACTTGTTTTGTTGTTGTTTTAACTGTATCTGTTTTGTCAGTGTTGTGTATGAATGTGTTGAGGTAATCCAAATAAAAAAAGATCAAATCAATAGTAACTAGCTTTATTTCTATTAGTGTTCAAGCTCAAAGTCTGCTTTTAAACATGATCCTTTTCAGACAAGCTACTATGTAAACACTTTCTTTACAAAATTACTTTTTAATACGTTAAATTAACTTTTATTTAAGTTCAAGGTTCATTCTTGACCTCGGAATCTTGAAGAAAAATATTGAGTTTATTACTTCACTGATTGATTGATTGATTGATTTGTTCATTACTAGGGACTCACGGCTGGACTGTCAGAACATCTAACCAGAGTCTTCACAATGTCAAAATGAGTCAGCACTTGCAACAAACCATTCAACACCGTAAGATCTCCACTGCTACACCCTAAAGAAAGGACCCCCCCTGGGAGGAAGACTGGAGTGGTGTATGACATCATCATGACATCACATGTGACAGCTATGGGGTACACTACATCAGTGAAACAGCAAGGACCCTGAGCAGAGACTGAATGAACACCAGAAACGGACATTAGCTGTTTGTGAACACCCGACCAAAACATACAGCATCCCCTGGGAAGAGGTCAAAGGTCATCGAGCAGGAGTCTGTGGAAGATGTTGTATGTGGTGTGGTATGTGGACCCAAATGCAGATGACCAGGAAACGGTATGATGATGAAGTAGCCGGATGGCTACAGTGTTTATTGGGGTGATGAGGTTTACAGACAGGTACAGGTGGACAGACCGGCAGGCAGACAGGCAACAAACAGGCAAATGGGCAGATACCGGTCCAGGTACAAGAATATGGGTTACCGGCTGGCAGTGGTGGAAACAAGGAAGAGAGTCCAATGAGGCTAACCAAATCCAATAGGGAGCAGGCAAAGTTCAAAATCCAGAAAAGGTCCAAGGGAGACAAAGAATCCAAAACAGAACTCACGGTAAGAATGTCGGGGAACTGGGCACGGGACCCAGGGACAACGAAAAGTGTACCAAATGGCCACACAGACACAGACACAGACACAGACACAGACACACACACACACACACACACACACACACACACACACACACACACACACACACACACACACACACACACACACACACACACACACACACACACACACACACACACACACACACACACACACAAATGTCAGGACCACACAGAAGACAGGAACAACAATGCTCCAACACTGAACAAAGGAAAAGACTAAATACCCTAAGGGAGGTGAGACAACGAGACACAGGTGCAAACAATCAAGGAAGGGCCAACAATCAAAACTGGAGGGAAAGCAAACAAAGACAGGAAGTAATCCACAAGACACACAAGTAGAGGAACACACTACAAAACAAAACAGGAAGTGACAAAACCTCAAACTACAACACAGGAACTCTTCTTCAGTCAGGAAATCAACACCTCACCCTCATTGCTATGACGTAGCATAGCAGTAAAGTGATGCATGCCGTCAGTTTATCAGTATCAGGTGACAAGGTCATTTATTCACACAAGTCATCGAGCCAGCCTTTATTTTTTTATTCACACTGGCTCAGTTGATCAGAGATGCCTTTCTTGCTGTCATTGGTTATGCTACTTATTCCCACTTTCTGCAAGTTGGACAGCCTACAATCTTTCATAATATGCATCTGTCACTAATGATGATGACTCCAGTTGTAGCTGTATTGGGTCGCCAGCATTGTGGTGCAATTCCCTTTGTATCAAGGTGTTATCAGTGTATCTCCAGGGTAGCCAGTGAAATTTGGTGCACCAGATAAAACCTGTTAAGTGTTCCTCTATGCCCTGCACTTTTTTGGGAAAGGATGATAGGGATGTTGTTCTTCATCCCATAATGTTGACAACTTAAAAGTAGTTCAAAGTGTTTATAAGTGACGATGACGTGTGAATCAACAGGTGGATTGGTGCTGCACCCGCTTAATGTGAATGTTGCACAGGACTGAGTTGAGCTTGAAGGTGAAGCTCTCGATTTACCAGTCGATTTATGTTCCAACACTTGCGTATGTGTGGTTATGTGCTTTGAGTACTGACCAAAATACTGAGATTGCAGATATAAGCAGTCCAAAATGAGGCTGGGTATCGTCCAGGTAGCTGGAAGTTACAGCTCCATGCATATGCTGTTAAAAAGTAAAATATTTGGTTGGTTATATACAATACAGTGGAGGAGGATGAATGTATGCACACAGGAAAGACACTGATGGGTGCTAATTGAACCCTCTACATAATCATTTAGTTGCTGTAGTTACACCATTGTTGCATAAACCAATATTTTTTCAACATATTTGACGATCACCATTTCATTTGCAACTATAATGGATATATAGTGTATATGAACAGGATTTTTTCAGTACAAAAGCAACTACAGCTTAGAGAAAGAGACAGACAGAGGGAGGTAGGCTGGATATTAATATTGACTAGACATCTTGAATTATGTGTAATTGGCAAGCTCTTCATCTCAGGAGTTTGGTGAGAGATCTAGATATGCCAGCATGTGTGTATGTGCCCCCACATGTGAGTGTGCTCATTTTATTATCATTACAGATGGTCTATGAGAACATTCGTGTCTGGGTATCATCAGGCAAAGAACAAATACAAGATGATTCATCCTTTCTGCTCTCCTCCTATTGCCTCAGATATTGTACTGTCTCTGTGCGCTTATGATACTGTGATGCGTCATTGCACTGTGACGCATTGGCGAGGTATGGACTGGTTATTGATTTCTCGTGAAGTGGGTGTGTCTTTGTGCTTGTGGGTACCAGACGGACCCAGTGGGGCATGGACCACAAACTGCTTCATCCTTATCCCACAAGCAATAGCCTTAAAAGGGCGAAGCCTATACGAAAAAGAATGTAGTTACATACCGTAACTCCAGATTCTATGAGTTTATGGCTGCTACACAGACAGCCCAGTTAACTCATTGTTTTGAACCAGCCACTGCTGTGTATATCGAAGGCCATTTGCGCAAGTAACGTCTTCGAAATTTCTTGTTTAGACTATATAAAAATGCATGTTAACACATAGACATTTGTAGTATTAACACAAAATATTTGTACACGTTAACACAACAAAAATTGACGTCTTAACGTGGCTTTTCTGATTGTGGCCAATTAGAGACCCTGAATGAAGGCACTGACAATGGAAGCAAGTCTTGAGCCGGAGTTATCTGACCAGTTGTTGGATCTGATCTTGGAATTTCGTTAGAGATTGGGGAACAGCAACCACGGCCTCGTAAGTTTCCTCAATTTCACGAATAGATGATGCCAAAGAATTTATTCCTACATGTACATTGAGTAGTCATAGGCATACATTGACTAACTAGCTTTCTTAACTCTGGAACATAAACATGAGCTTTCCTGCATATCAGCATTGTGAGTTCAAACTCTGCATGAAGTTAATGTACAAAAGTTTCACTTTTAATAGCTTACTCTTCCAGACAAATTTGTAATGTATGGAAATAATGTTCTTTTATATTTTCTCTGAAATTGATCAAACCTATGAAGTTGATGTGGACAAGAGGTTGCTGGAAGGCTTTGGAAAAGCAGCAGACAAAATTGTTGCAGAGGCCAGAAGGGGGAGCCTGGGCGAGGAGATTCTAGTCTAGTACCAGAGGCCACTCAGCCAGGAATGTGAGGAGACACATAAAGGTATTTATAACTTTATTTGAGGTTCTTCAAATACATTTTGCCATCATTGCTATAAAGTTTGGGGTTTTTTTCCCTTAAGGACTCACAGTCGGTGCTGCAATACTCCTGCTCCTCTACCTTCATTGAAAATCCAGACAGGCTCTATGTAACTGACAAGGTTAGAGCACCACCAGTCATTTATAGGTAGGGCTTTTGTATCCCTTGCCGTATTTTGTTTTAATGGGAATCTGGAGTCTATTACTCCTTTGATGTGGTTCATTTGGATAGGTGAGTAGAAATACATTAGTCCCACTCCCCAGTCATGCCTACTGGAAATTGTGGGATTTTCTTTGCTTATGACAGTCTTGCAAAGAACTTATTTCTCATTTCCTTTTATTGCATATAATTGTGTGGTAAACATGATCAGGTAATCCAAATCAGATGTGCTGACTAATTCTTATGAGCTGAGATTTGAGCTTTTGATATTCAGTGCACATCTGGGATAGATAGGGCATCCTCACCTATCAGAATGAACCACACCAAAGAAGTAATACACTCCAGAGTTCCATTAAACCAAACAAAACACAGCAGGCATGCAAGAGCTCATAATATGTAAAACTGTTGTAAGCAAAGAGAATCAATTTCCAATATGCATGATGGTACTAATGTATTTCTGTTGACCCTCCAAATGCTTGACCAATACAACAGACATCTGCAAGCATTTGGCTTTAGGTATACGATGTGTGATCTGTTTTGTTTTTGAGCAATGAGCAAATCAAAACAAGTTAAAAAGTAATGTATCAAATCTTATGGTGTCCAAATTTTCCTGTATCAAAAGGAAAATGAACAAAGAGTAGACATATCTAATAGCATTATGTGAAAAGTGGTCAGTAGCACACAAAAGATTTCCGCAATTCACGCCTGCAAAATAATGTCATTGTTTAGAACTTGGTATCTAATTAATGCCTAATTAACTCAATTCACTTCAATTAAATTTTATTTATATAACCCCAATTCATAACAGAAGTTATCTCATTGCACTTTTCCTATAGAGCAGGTCTAGACCATACTCTTTATAATATTATTTACAGAGACCCAACAAATCCCACCACGAGCAAGCATTTAGCGACAGTGGCAAGAAAAACTTCCTTTAGAGGCAGAAACCTTGGACAGAACCAGACTCAGTGGTGGGTGGCCATCCACTGCTGCCGTGTTAGGTTTTGAGAGAGAGAGAGAGAGAGAGAGAGAGAGAGAGGCAGAAAGACAGAGAAAGAGGTTTAGAGAGAGAGAAGAGGGGAGGGGAGAGGGAAGCACAACGCAAATACCATCTAGAATTTTAAAATAGTAATAATGTAATGGTAGTGGTAATATTAATAATAATAAATTAATAATAATAGGAATGACAGTCATAGGAATAATAATGACAATAATAATAACAGAGCCAATAACAACAACTGTAGTAGCAGTTGTCGAGCAGGAATACAGGGGCAGCAGGTGGCCCACAACCACAGATCCAGTCTCTGCAGCTCTGGAGGCAGAAATACCTGCTGAAAGCAACAGAAGGAGAGAGGAGAGAAACGAGAAAGCACAAAACTACGGGAGAGAGAAGATGTCAAGTTAGTAACATGCAGTAATGGGATAAAAATGCATACAGATGGAGAGGGAGAGGAGGATAGAGGAAAGAGGTGCATCATGGGAAGTCTCCCGGCAGTCTAGGCCTATAGCAGCATAACTAAGGGATGGTTCAAGACTCACCCAAGCCAGTCCTAACTATAAGCTTTATCAAAAAGTAAAGTCTTAAGCCTACTCTTAAATGTGGAGATGGTGTCTGCCTCCCGAACCCAAACTGGGACCTGATTCCACAGGAGAGGAGCTTGATAACTGAAGGCTCTGGCTCCCATTCTACTTTTGCAGACTCTAGGAACCACAAGTAACCCTGCATTCTGGGAGCGCAGTGTTCTAGTCGGGTAATAAGGTACTATGAGCTCTTTAAGATACAATGGTGCCTGACCCTTAAGAGCTTTGTAGGTGAGGAGAAGGATTTTAAATTCTATTCTGGGTTTTACAGGGAGCCAGTGCAGAGAAGCTAATTTTGGAGAAATATGATCTCTTTTTCTAGTTCTTGTCAGTACACGTGCCGCAGCATTCTGAATCAACTGGAGAGTCTTAAGGTACTTATTCGGGCAGCCTGATAATAAGGAAGGTTGCAATAGTCCAACCTAGAAGTAACAAATGCATGGACTAGTTTTTCTGCATCATTTTGAGACAGGATGTGCCTGATTTTTGCAATGTTACGTAACCTACACAAGATTAATATACAACAGAAACAGCATTTAAGCTGCCGTTAAATCACACTGAGAGTGCTTGAACACCACATTGTAAATGTTGTATATACATGTCAGATACTGTATTTTTTGTGTGCTTTTCTCAGGTGGTGAAGGCTCCAACACCTGTGCTGCTGGTGAGCGGGAACCCCTTCAGTGCCAGAGGGGAAATCTCTCTTCACAGATCATAGGTGTCAAACTCTGGCCAGTGTAATTATATTTGGCCCGCGAGGCAATACCAAATGACTACTAGAGCTAGCCCGCCAGTATTATACAGCGCATTTACCGCTAATACTACAAATCCCATAATGCTCTGCTGTTGTTTTGGCGCATCAATCATGACAGGACCCAGAAACGCCTCTCCTCTGTGACAGTAGTCATAGTGACCTCATGCTACAACTGTCACCGTGCTACCCCTTCCCAAAAATGGTGAAAAGAAAGGCAGAGAACAGGAGCTTTTTGGACAGGTGGGAGGCAGAATATCTGTTTATATATGTAAAAGACAGACCTGTTTGTCTTATATGTGGAGCCAACGTGGCTATAACTAAGGAGTACAACATTAGACGACACTATGAAACGGTGAGTATATGTGATATGTGGTGGGTGCCACTAACAGCAGAAACTGAACACTTCCTAACTAACCTTTTTTGCTCCTGTTTTGAGCATCCCCTTCTTTAATATGAGCAATTCTTTACATGTCCCGAAAATCATTTGGCCATTCAGTGCAACCTTTCTAAAAAAAATGTAGGCCTGGGCTACATCAAAAATGTGAAATATTTGAATGTAAACATAGCTACTGTGTGTGTGTGTGTGTGTGTGTGTGTGTGTGTGTGTGTGTGTGTGTGTGTGTGTGTGCGCGCGCGCGCGCGAGCGAGCATGTTTAGTCATAGAAGCTGAACAATCCCAATACATCACAATGGCCTTTTAACCTGACTGGAATCACGTTTGAAGAATTGTGAATTAAATGGTCAGTTTCACAGCTCCTGCATAACTGAGAATCCCTGATAAAGTAAGAACCTAAATGTTGGGTCAGAGTCATTGCTTCTACTTCTAATGTTCATATTCCAATGTTTAATAAATGTTGTCTTTCAATATGTGATCATCCCCTCTACTAGCCACTGACAAATTTCACCCCTCCATATCAGTCTCTGGACTGAAACTTGTGCGTATCTCTGAGAAAGTGAGTGAAGGAAGTGAGCCACCTTAACAACCTCCATGTCCACTCCTCAAGACTCAGGATTGCTATCTATAGCCCATTACTAACTCATTTGTTCTGTATACACTGAGCTGAGAGTATTTCAGACAAAATCCCTGCATAACATTGTTGACTACAGCAGTGCTCTGCCTGTCATGTACAGTGTACAGTATACTCATGCTGTAAACTTGTAAACTGTTTATTGTTTTGGACCAAAATACCAAAGCAAATTCCTTGTATGTGTAAACCTACTTGGCAATAAAGCTGATTCTGATCATTTATTTAATCTGTAACATCTATGAGCCCCAGGAAATAGGGGATGGTAGAATCTCTAAAAACATCTAATTTTCTTTTCCTCTGAAGAAATATTGTGATGCATGTGTAGCCCACTGATAATTACATACCAAAACATTACAGGATCATCAATATAAAGCGGAATTCCATGTTAAAGATAAGGCATTCAGCATTATACATGGTTGCTCATACTTGCTGGTAACTCAACTTTATTCATTGATGGCACAAACATGTGAATGTGCATAGTGACGCCTAGTGGTAGGACTCAACATTACAAGCAGACAGATTTAGAAATGCTTGTAACTCATTGATATTGAAGTTGAAATTGAATGGGATAGTGCATCATCATGATAAAGTTAACTGCAGGCACACAATGTGAGCCATAGCTTAGCCTAATATTTTGGTTTGTGTGTGCCACAAACTATTCAGCTGGAAACAAAAATCGCTGTGCCTCAGACTTCCTTTCTAACACCCCTATTAGACAAGAATGGAATAACCCGTTGGCTGTGACAGGTATTTGCATGTTAAGACGCCAAACCATGATGTCTTAAGGCGTAGAAAATCTGCCCGACGTGTTAACACGTCAATTTTGTTGTGATAACGTGTAAAAATATAGCACGTTAACATGACCAAATGTGTTAACATGCATTTTAATGTTGTCTAAACAAGAAATATCTAAGATGTTACTTGCGCAAATGGCCTTCCATACTGTGTACACTCAGACGTGTGGTCTGTTGCTCCTGTGACCACACCCAACAGCTGCATTCAAGTGAGATCTTACATCACTTTTAGGAAGTGAAATGTTCAGAATCAGAATCAGAATCAGAATCAGAAATACTTTATTGATCCCCGTAGGGAAACTCTTTGTTACAGTAGCTCGTCTTTACGTCAGTGCACACAGGAGAAAACGATATTATACACTATTAACAGGTCAGAAATAAATTAAGTAACATGTTGGTATAAGTATAAGATAAACTAAGTGTCGAGTACCAAGTGGGTTTACTGGTAGATGGTGAAGTACAGTATAAATACAATGTCTCTAATTATGTAATAAATAATAGTAAAGGCGGAGGTGCATGTACTGTCGAGAGTAATGGAGGTATATCCGTAACAGTAAATAAGAAAACTAACAAGGAAAACTAATATTGCACTTGAGTAGTAAACAGAATATTGCACAATTATTATTAATTATGGCGGAGATGTAATGCTCAATGTCCAGTTTAGTGACCTAGGGTCAAACAGACTAATCCTTAGAGGGAGGAGTTAAATAGTTTGATGGCCACAGGCAGGAATGACTTCCTGTGGCGCCTGTGGTGCTCTTTGGTGGGATGAGTCTTCCGCTGAAGGTGCTCCTTTGTTTAGCCAGCACGCCATGGAGCGGTGGGAGACACTGTCCAAGATGGCGTGTAGTTTGGCCAGCATCCTCCTCTCTGACACCACCGCCAGAGAGTCCAGCTCCACCCCCACAATGTTACTGGCCTTACGGATCAGTTTGTTCAGTCTGTTTGCGTCCGCTACCTTTAACCTGCTGCCCCAGCATGCAACAGCATACAGGATAGCACTGGCCACCACAGACTCATAGAACATCTTCAGCATTGTCCGGCAGATGTTGAAGGACCTCAGCCTCCTCAGAAAATAGAGGCGGCTCTGGCCCTTCCTGTAAACAGCCTGAGTGTTCTTGGTCCAGTCCAGTTTATTATCCAAGTGTACTCCCAGGTACTTGTAGTCCTCCACAATGTCCACACTGACCCCTGGATGGAAACCGGGTCACTGGTGCCTTGGCCTCCGAGATCCACAATCAGCTCCTTTGACTTTGTCGCATTGAGCTGCAGATGGTTCTGCTCGCACCATGAAACAAAGTTCCCACCACAGCCCTGTACTCCGTCTCATCACCACCGCTGATACATCCCACCACAGCAGAGTCATCAGAAAACTTCTGAAGGTGGCAGGACTCTGTGTGGTGGCTGAAGTCCGTGGTGTAGATGGTGAAGAGGAAGGAGAGAGGACAGTCCCCTGAGGGGCCCCAGTGTTGCTGACCACGCTGTCTGACACACAGTGCTGCAGCCGCACATGCTGTGGTCTGCCAGTCAGGTAGTCCACAATCCAGGACACAAGGGGCGCCCACCTGCATCGCTGCCAGCTTCTCACCCAGCAGGGCAGGCCGGATGGTGTTGAAAGCACTGGAGAAGTCAAAAACATGATCCTCACCGTGCTTGCCGGCCTGTCCAGGTGGGTGTGGATGCGTTAAGCAGGTAGATGATGGCGCCTCAACTCCCAGCCGGGGCTGGTAGGCGAACTGAAGGGGGTCCAGGAGGGGTCTGACGATGGGCCGCAGCTGTTCCAGCACTAGTCTCTCCAGGGTCTTCATTATGTGGGAGGTCAGTGCCACCGGTCTGTAGTCCTTGAGCCACTGGGACGTGGCGTCTTCGGCACAGGAACGAGGCAAGATGTCTTCCACAGAATGGGGACCCTTTGAAGACTCAGGCTCAGGTTGAAGACGTGTTGAAGGACTCCACAAAGCTGGGGGGCACAGGCTTTTAGCACCCCGGGGCTAACGCCATCGGGGCCTGCAGCCTTGTTCGAGTGGAGCCTCATCAGCTGTCCTCTCACCTGGTCAGCAGTCAGGCACACAGCAGAGGTTACAGGTGGGGAAGGGGGGGAGTCGTCGGTCTGGAGAGGGCCGTTAGCCTGATGGGGAGGGGGGAGCAGAGTACTCAGAGGAGCTTGAGGGCCGACAGCAGCTGAGTTAGAGGGGGATGAGCAGGAGCCGGTGTGTTGAATCTGTTAAAGAACAGATTCAGTTCGTTGGCCCTGTCCAAGCTGCCTTCAACTCCTCTGCTGCCAGTCGGTCTGAAGCCAGTGATGGTCTTCATGCCGCCCAGACCTCCTCATATTGTTCTGCTGGAGTTTCCGCCCAGCTTCCTCCTGTACTTCTCTTGGCCTCCTGATTTTCACCTTCAGGTCGGCCTGGATTGCCCTCACCTCCTCCCTATTACCATCAGTAAAGGCCCTCCTCTTGGCATTTAGAATGTCCTTGATGTCCTTTGTTACCCACGGTTTGTTATTTGGGTAACAATGGACCATCTTGGTTGGGACATTGCAGTCCACACAGAAGTTAATGTAGCCAGTGATGCACTCAGTGAGCCCGCCAATGTCCTCTCCATGAGGCTCACAGAGTGCATCCCAGTTTGTCACTCAAACATTCCTGCAGTGTCTCATAGGCCTCCCTGACCATCTCCTCACTGTCCTTGTGGTCGCAGGCTGCCTTTTAACCAGAGGCACATAGCAGGGTTTAAGGTGAACCAGGTTGTGATCTGACCTACCCAGAGGGGGGAGGGGGGAAGAGCTGTATGCATCCTTAACGTTAGCATACAGCAGGTCCAGTGTCCTCTCCTCTCTAGTAGGACAGCTCACATACTGGGTGAAATTAGTCAGTGTTGTTGAAACACTGACATGGTTGAAGTCACCCGAGATTAAAATGAGTGCACTCGGGTGTTGAGTCTGGAGATGTGCTATGGTGGTGTGAATGGCGTTGCACGCCGATGCCGGGTTAGCAGAGGGGGGGATGTAAACAGCCACAACAATGGCATGTGAAAATTCACGTGGCAGATAATATGGCCGGAGTCCCACAGCTAACAGTTCAATGTCCGGGCTACAGATACTCTGCTTGATGGTAATGTGACCAGGGTTACACCATCTGTTGTTAACTAGAACAGCAAGCCCACCGCCTTTCCGCTTACCGCTCCCGGTGTGATCCCTGTCGGCCCGAACAGTCTGAAAGCCGTCGATGGAAACGTTATGGTCCGGGATATCCTGGTGTAGCCATGTCTCTGAGAAGCACATCAAGCTACACTCACGGAACTCCGTCTGACTCCGGGCTAACGCCGTTAGCTCGTCCATTTTATTCGCCAGCGATCTCACGTTGCCCATGACGAGAGAAGGCAGACACGGCTTAAATCTCTTATTCTTAAGTCTCTTTTGTCTGCACCCCTCTCTCTTCCCTCGCCGCTTCGTTCCACCTCTGCATCCTCGGTGTGTCCTCCTCCAGATCTCAGTGGGGACATCGGTTGTCCTGGGCGCCATGCTGCCCGGCTTCAGCGCGATCAGCTGTTCCCTGGTGTAAACAATGCGGCCAAACAGCTGATCTGCAGCGGTGCCCCGACCGAGTAGCAGAAGAAGAAATTCCACGGCGAAAAAAAGTTCAACTGCTGACAGCAGCAAAAACAGCCTCCTCAGCTGCATTTGATCATTGGTATGGACTCTAAGTAATTACAGACTTTTTGATCTTTAATCATTATAAATTAATTAATTTAAATTTAATCAATAATTGTATTAATTCAATTTGTTTAAGGCAAAATAATAAATAAAAAGAGTTTTGGATGTGCCCATTAATAACTTTTATTAGTCCCTCTTTAAATGATGAATTAATCTTTGAATTTAAAAATGGAATTGTAAAATACATTTTAAAATTGCTTTTTTCTTTTACTTTTATACTGTAGGTAGGTATTTACAAGCCTTTCAAAATAAATGTAGAAATTCCATCATAAAATGTTATTAATTTGAAAGCAGTAGTAGAACTACTGTGAAACCACTGACATTGCGTTACCAACAAGTGAGCTAGCATTAGACATATTTTAGTCTATATATAGTTGTTCATCTCCGCTGCCAACAGATTTGTCTTTCTCAAAGTTTGTTGGACCTTGCTAATGTGTGTTGGTTGTAGGAATGAGTGTTCAACATCGACACTTTTTGGTAACGACTTAAATGTGTCCAAAACCTGGCATCAAATATCCAGTTAGATTCGGAACCCGTCATGGTACAGCTGTACCACTCCTAGTGTCTGTCTGTTTGTCCCTTGTTGGTTCCCCTCCTGTGTTTGTCTGTCTGTGTGCTGGCTGGGCGTGGCCTCCAGTAAACTTCCACTCAGAACCTGACACACCTGCTACACATCTGCTGCTACCCACCTGTTCTCCATCCACCAATCAAGACTATGCAGTACATCTACCAAGCTCTTCTCATCAGTCTCTCACTGGATCGTCCGTTTACACTAGTGGCACAATGTCTTGGCCTCTGGCCTTGTGTTACTGAAAGTGTTCCTGAATCCTTGTGTTCAGGTTCAGTCCTCAAACCGATACCTTCCTCCAATCTACTCACTGGCTCTCCAGAAACTTCTCACCACGGATTCACTGCTATTCCACGTCAGCCTGCTGTCCTCGCTCTGCCTGCCTGATCTCACCAACTACGCTCCAGCCAGCGGTCCTCACCCAGTCTACCTGCTCCACACACCTGGTTACTCTTTCAACTTTTTCATACAATAAATCGAAACTAACCACTTCAACTCTCTCTGTTGTTGAGTTGTGCTTTTGGGTCCAGAATCTGTGTACCATAAGAGCCTTGTTTACATATTCTTTGATCAGAGTTCCTGATAAAAAAAAAATTTCAAAATTGCCTTTTCTTTATTTATTTATGTAGCACCTTTCATACAAAAATGTAGCCTAAATGAAGTGCTTTACATAGTAAAATTATGCAAAACAATCAAATATAAAATTTTGTAAGACTTAAATTTAAAACAATAGTGTTAAAAGTCAATACATAGAACTCAATAGAATAAGAAGTCTGTAATTTCCTTTTAAAAATACAGAGAGAAGTTGCCATTCTAATATCCAGAGGCAGTGAGTTCCACAGTTTAGGGGCATAAGAACAGAAGGCACTTCCACCAATACTTTTATGAGACACATAAGTGTTGGGACTCCACAGATGAATTCATTAATTTGGGTGATTGTTAACTGAACTTTTGTTAGGGGACTGCATTCTCTTTTGTCCCATAATCCTGAGAGCCATTGAAAGCAGCATTGGCCAGTCTGACCTGTGACCCAGAAGTCACCAGGTCAATAAAAAGGTCAGCGATCATTTGTTCTGTCTCTTTCCTCCTCGCTCTGTGCCCAGAACTCTGCGTTACTCAGTTAGTCAACAACTGGGCATAGCATAGAGTAACAGTGTATATAGCTAAGCAAAGGACTGTTTAGTTTTAATGATGTACATGTACGGATGTGTTTTTCTGAGGTTTATTGTTGTAATGTGCTATTGTGTTTTCATCTGTTAGATTAATTAGGTAGCCACACGCTAAATTGATGTTAGTGATATTCTTTAATGTTGCACAAGAGCGAGTAATTTGCCAGTCTCTTCTATGTTGAACTCCAAATCCTTCAACCTACTAGCTATTGGTGGTAATTCTGGTTATAATTATTAATTAGGGTGACTGTGGCTTAGTGGCAGAGCGGGTCGTCTACCAATCGGAAGGTCGGCTCCAAAACAAAACATTTGACACACTGCTCATAAATGAATGAACACACACTCAATAGAGATGGACAAATTAATTAACAAATCTTACTTTGAGTGTTGGCAAGTAGCTAAATCTACAAACAGTAACATTGTATGAAATTGTAGTAAATGAAGGAGAAAAACACATTATTCAAAGACAGTGGATCCCGCAGGATCACTTTAAAAACAAACTAGATGTTATTGAACTAGAAAGCCAGCCTAGAAAGAAAGGAGAGGGAAGGAGTTCTTAGCTGAACTATTTTGTTTTGATTTGTCAAATTTTTCTTATTGATTATGTCAGAGGTGCTTTCACACATACTTACTGATAAGACTACAAAGGCAGTTCATGGTCTGACACCTTGGCAGCTAAATTAAGCTATTAACCAATGACTGTCTAATAAATAAGAGTTAGGATAAATACCAGCGCATGATGATTTGATTTGATTGATTTTCAAATCTACAGTAGGCCTACTCACCTCCAGGGGCACTTCTAGGGTGACGTTATTCAATTCAATTTTATTTACATAGCGCCAATTCATAACAGAAGTTATCTCATTGCGCTTTTCCTATAGAGCAGGTCTAGACCGTAATCTTTCTAATATTAATTACAGAGACCCTACAAATCCCACCATGAGCAAGCATTTGGCGACAGTGGTAAGGAAAAACTTCCTCTAAGAGGCAGAAACCTTGGACAGAACCAGACTCAATGGTGGGCAGCAATCCGCCGCTGCCGTGTTAGGTTTTGAGAGGGGGGGGGTAGGGCACAATGCAAAGACCACTTAGAATTTTTTTTTATATATATAGTAGAATAGTAATTGTAGTGTTAATATTAATAAATTAGTAATAATAGGAATGACAGCTTTAGGAAGAATAATGTCAGCATCAGTAACAGAGCCAACAATCAAAAAACTGTAGCAGCAGTTGTCGAGCAGGAACACGGGGGCAGCAGGTGGTCCACAACCACAGACCCAGACCACGCAGCTCCGGAGGCAGAAATACCTGCTGAAAGCGACAGTGGCAAGAAAAAACTTCCTTTTAACAGGCAGTAACCTTGGACAGAACCAGACTCAATGGTGGGCTGCCATCCACTGCTGCCGTGTTAGGTTTTGAGAGAGAGAGAGAGAGAGAGAGAGAGAGAGAGAGAGAGAGAGAGAAAGAAGGGGTGTGGGGGAGAGGGACGCACAATGCAAATTCCACCTAGAATTTTAAAATTGTAATAATGTAATGGTAGTGGTAATATTAATATTAATAAATTAATAATAATAGGAATGACAGTCATAGGAATAATAATGACAATAATAGTAACAAGGCCAATAACAACAACTGTAATAGCAGTTGTCGAGCAGGAACATGGGGGCAGCAGGTGGCCCACAACCACAGATCCAGACTCTGCAGCTCCAGAGGTAGAAATACCTGCTGAAAGCAACAAAAGGAGAGAGGAGAGATGAGAAAGCACAGATTCCACAGGAGAGGAGCTTGATAACTGAAGGCTCTGGCTCCCATTCTACTTTTGCAGACTCTAGGAACCACAAGTAACCCTGTATTCTGGGAGCGCAGTGTTCTAGTCGGGTAATATGGTATTATGAGATCTTTAAGATATGATGGTGCCTGACCATTAAGAGCATTGTAGGTGAGGAGAAGGATTATAAATTCTATTCTAAATTTTGCAGAGAAGCTAATATTGGAGAGATATGATCTCTTTTCCTAGTTTTTGTCAGTACACGTGCCGCAGCATCCTGGATCAACTGGAGAGTCTTGAGGGACTTATTCGGGCAGCCGGATAATAAGGAATTGCAGTAGTCCAGCCTAGAAGTAACAAATGCATACACAAATTTTTTGGCATCATTTTGAGACAGGATGTGCCTGATTTTTGCAATATTACGTAGGTGAAAAAAGGCAGTCCTTGAAGTTTGTTTCATGTGGGCGTTAAAGGATAAATCCTGATCAAAGATAACTCCGAGGTTCCTTACGGTTATTGGGGAGCCTAATTAATCTAATCTAACCTAACCTGTCTTAATCACATTAAATATTGATCATAAATAACTTTAATGAATAAAGTCCTTGGGGGCACCACTCTTCTTAAAGATAAATGATAGCTAATTAATTAATTGAGTCTCATAAAATAAACTATCAATTTGGAATAATGATTCATAATTTAATTGGACTGTATTTATATAGCCCCTTTCTAGTCTTTCTGGCTACTCAAAGCGCTTCAACTACATATCACATTCATACACCGATGGTAGAACTGCTCATCAAAGTAACTAATCATTCACACACCGAAGGGACAGCCCTCGGGAGCAATTTGGGGTTCAGTGTCTTGCCCAAGGACACTTTGACATCTGGGCTGAGAAGCCGACCTTCCGATTGGTGGATGACCCACTCTACCACTGAGTTATGCTCATCACACACATGCATTATATAGCCTATATACAGTACCAGTGGTGGAAGAAGCACTCAGATCTTTTACTTAAAATGTTTCAATTTTATTTATATAGCGCCAATTCATAACATAAGATTTCCGCAATTCACATCTGCAACGACCCTCAAACCTTATGCTTAACAGCACTTTTCAACTTAACTGCAAAATAATGTCATTGAACTTAGAACTTGGTATCTAATTAATGCCTAATTAACTCAATTCACTTCAATTTTATTTATATAGCGCCAATTCATAACAGAAGTTATCTCATAACACTTTTCCTCTAGAGCAGGTCTAGACCATACTCTATAATATTATTTACAGAGACCCAACAAATCCCACCATGAGCAAGCACTTGGTGACAGTGGCAAGAAAAAACGTCTTCTTAAGAGGCAGAAACCTCGAGCAGAGCCGGACTCAAAAGTGGATGGCCATCCGCCACTGCCGGTTTGGTTGAGAGAGGGGGGGACAATGTAAATTCCACATAGAATTTTAAAATAATAATAATGTAATGGTAGTGGTAATATTAATATTAATAAAGTAATAATAATATGAATGAAAGTGATAGGAATAATAAAGATAATTATAGTAATAAGACTAATAATAACAATTGTAGTAGCAGTTGTCGAACAGGAACACGAGGGCAGCAGGTGGCCCACAACCACAGATCCAGACTCTGCAGCTCTGGAGGCAAAAATACCTGCTGAAAGCGACAGGAGAAGGGAGAGAGATGAGAAAGCAAAACTACGGGAGAGAGAAGCTGTCGAGTTAGAAACATGCAGTAATAGGAGTGTAAACAAACAAACTCACTCTATAGGCACTATTACCCAGAATCTAAAGGATATGAAGTCTTTCACAAATTTTACAGCAACCTATTGTCCTCGGATCACAAACCCAACCAATCAGAAATAGGTACCTTTCTTAACAATCTGGACTTACCAACAGTACCTGCAGAACAAGCAAACACTTTAGATGGGATAATGGGATAAAAATACATACAAATGGAGAGGGAGAGGAGGAGAGAGGAGCTCAGTGCATCATGAGAAGTCTCCTGGCAGTCTAGGCCTATAGCAGCATAACTAAGGGATGGTTCAGGACTCACCCAAGCCAGCCCTAACTATAAGCTTTATCAAAGAGGAATGTCTTAAGCCTACTCTGAAATGTGGAGATGGTGTCTGCCTCCTGAACCCAAACTGGGACCTGATTCCACAGGAGAGGAGCTTGATAACTGAAGGCTCTGGTAACCCTGCATTCTGGGAGCGCCAGTTAACTGGTTAGTTTCATCTGGCTTGATCGATTGATATAATTGGGTATCATCTGCATAGCAATGAACGTTTATGGAGTGCTTCCTAATAATACTGCCTACAGGAAGCATATATAAGGTGAATAGAATCGGTCCAAGCACAGAATCTTGTGGAACTCCGTGACTAACTTTGGCGTGCATGGAGGACTCACCGTTAATATGTACAAATTGAGATCGATCTGATAGATAGGATTTAAACCAGCTTAGTGCGGTTCCTTTAATGCCAATTACATGTTCCAGTCTCTGTAATAGGATGAGATGGTCAATGGTGTCGAACGCAGGACTAAGATCTAACAAGACAAGTCCATTGTCTGATGTAATTAAAAGGTAATTTGTTAATTTTCACCAGTGCTGTCTCTGTGCTATGATGCACTCTAAACCCTGACTGAAAATCCTCAAATAAACTATTGTTATTTAGAAAGTCACACAAGTGATTGGCAACTGCTTTCTCAAAGATCTTAGAAAGACAGGGAAGGTTAGATATAGGTCTATAGTTGGCTAAAACCCCAGGATCAAGAGTGGGCTTTTTAAGAAGCGGTTTAATTATAGCTACTTTAAAGGATTGTGGTACATAGCCTGTTAATAAAGACAGATTGATCATATCCAGTAAAGAAGTGCTAATTAAGGGTAAAACGTCTTTAAGCAGCCTAGTTGGAATGGGGTCTAAGAGACAGGTTGATGGCTTAGCTGAATTAATCGTTGAAATTAGTTGAAGAAGGTTGACAGGAGCAAAGTAGCCAAAACACAAATCAGGCTCTACAGCTGTTTCCAAGGTTCCTGTGTTTGAAGACAAGTCGGCACTGGTTAAAGGCAGGACTTGATGAATTTTTTCTCTAATAGTTAAAATTTTATCATTAAAGAAGCTCATGAAGTCGTTGCTACTGAGAGCTATAGGAATAAATGGTTCAATAGAGCTGTGATTCTCTGTCAGCCTGGCTTCAGTGCTGAAAAGAAACCTGGGGTTGTTTTTATTTTCCTCTATTAATGATGAGTTGTAGGCTGCTCTGGCATTACGGAGGGCCTTCCTATATGTTTTAAGACTATCTTGCCAGACTAAACGAGATTCTTCCAGATTGTTGGAACGCCATTTCCTTTCAAGTTTTCGTGATGTTTGCTTTAATTTGCGGGTTTGGGGTTATACCATGGAGCTAACCTTCTTTGTTTTATTATCTTCTTTTCTTTTTTAGAGGAGCGATAGAATCAAGTGTCGTCGCAGTGAGCCTGCAGCGCTATCAGCTAGATGGTCAATTTGGGAGGGCTGTGATTTGCATAGGAGTCCTCTGTTATATTGCCACACAACACTGAATTTAATGCAGATGGGATCGCTTCCTTGAATCTAGCCACAGCAATATCAGATAGACATCTAGAGTAAGAATTTTTGCCTAATGGTGTGTAGTCCAGTAATAGCAGTTCAAAAGTTATTAAATAATGGTCCGATAAAGAAGGATTCTGTGGAAAGACTATTAAATGTTCAATTTCAATGCCATATACCAGAACAAGGTCGAGGGTGTGGTTAAAACAGTGAGTGGCTTCATGTACACTCTGATAAAAGCCAATTGAATCTAATAATGAGATAAACGCAGTACTAAGGCTGTCATTTTCAATGTCCACATGAATATTGAAATCACCTACAATAACCACTTTATCTGTTTTAAGGACTAAACTTGATAAAAACTCAGAATTCAGATAAAAACTCAGAATAAGGACCAGGAGCGGTACACTATAACATATAGAATTGGCTGTTGTGTTTTCCAGGTTGGGTGTGAAAGACTAAGAACAAGGCTTTTGAATGAGTTATAATCCAGTTTAGGTTTAGGGTTGATTAATAGGCTTGAGTCAAGATGGCTGCATCGGGTCGCCCATCAATCGGAAGGTCGGCGGTTTGATCCCAGCTTCCCCAACCTACGTGTCGAAGTGTTCTTGGGCAAGACACTGAACCCCAAATTGCTCCCGAGTAATTTGCTGTGTGAATGACTAGTTTCTTTCAACTGATGAGCAGTTATCACCTGCCATCAGTGTGTGAATGTGATATTTAGTTAAAGCGCTTTGAGTAGTCAGAAAGACTAGAAAGGTGCTGTATAAGTACAGTCCATTTACCATTCATTTAGGCTAACATATTCTTCATGACCCAGCCAGGTTCCAGTAAGACAAAATAAGTCAATATGATGCTCTGATCGTTAAATCGTTCACTAGTACAGCTTTACTGACAGAGATCTGATGTTTAAGAGTCCACATTTAATTCTCCTATTTTGTTGTGCTATTTCAGCGTTTTTGTTTAGGTTTTATTAATAACTCCTCTTCCTCAACCTCTTGGTCTGAACTCTGAGTTGTCATGGTTTAGGTCCACTAATAAACTCGGCCAGATTTCTGGATATGAGAGCTGCTCCATCCAAAGTGGGATGAATGCCATCTCTCCTAATCAGACCAGGTCTTCCCCAGAAAGTCCACCAATTATCTACAAAGCCCACATCATTTGCTGGACACCACCTCGACAGCCAGCGGTGGAATGAAGACATGCGGCTAAACATGTCATCACTGGTCAGGTTTGGCAGGGGCCCAAAGAAAACTACGCAGTCCAACATTGTCTTTGCATATGTACACACCGACTCAACTTTAGTTGATTAATTAACTTTAGTGACCTCCGATTGGCGTAATCGGGAGTCGTTACCGCCGACGTGAATAACAGTCTTACTGTATTTACGTTTATCCTTAGCCAGCAGTTTTAAATAGGATTCAACATCGCCCGCTCTGGCCCCAGGAATACATTTGACTATGGTCGCTGGTGTCGCTAACTTCACGTTTCTAAAAATAGAGCTGCCAATAATCAGAGTTGGTTTCTCAGCGGGTGTGTCGCTGAGTGGGGAGAACTTGTTAGAAACGTGAACTGGTTGGTGGTGAACTGTGAGCTTCTGCTTAGGGCAATGCTTCCTTCGGACAGTCACCCAGCCTCCCTGGTTCGGGCTGCTCGGGAGCTGCCGGGAGACGGCTAACAGCAGCTACCTCTGGTCGGTCCGCACCGGCTACTGGGGGCTGGCTAACTACAGCAGCTAATGATTGAGTTCCCATGGTGCGGAACCGCGTTTCCAATTCACTAAGCCTCGCCTCCAATGCTACAAATAAACTACATTTATTACATGTACCATTATCACTAAAGGAGGCAGAGGAATAGCTAAACATTTGACACACCGAACAAGAGAGAGCAGGAGAGTGAGAGGGAGAGAGAGAAGCCATCACTAGCTGCTAAGCTAAAGAACGGTGGCTAGCAAAACTGAATAGCGTGTAAACTATGGGATTAGCAAGAAAGTTGTTAAAAGAAGGAGAGAGATATGAGTGCTTGCGCAGAACTAGTGTAAGTTTATATCAGATAGTTAATCACTATAATGAACAATCGAACAAAATTAACTGTGATGAGCTAGAGCAGCAGAAATACGCTACTAGTAAAACACAAACACTGGGGACCGGAAATGACACAATACGCTTACCGCAGCACATCAGCACGTCACGAAGTTAGTTGAAGAAGGTCGATAACTGCAAAGCAGTCAAAATATATATCAGGTTTTACTGTTGTTTCTAGGGTTCCTGTGTTTGAAGATAAACTGGTACCGGTTGAGGGGAGGACGTGATGAATTTTTTCTCAAATAGGTATAATTTTATTTTTTGAAGAATCTCATGAAGTCGTTACTGTACCATTCCATTCCCGGCTGAACAGATGCAATTTACTCTCAGGAACCGATGTTTATAAAGAATTTAATTTACAAAGACACTGAGCTGAATAAAAAACAAACAAACAATCATTAGACATCTGCCTGCAAATTGTATACAAATATCCATAAATCTATAAACGAATACACATTTGCAATTAATTGGCTTACATAATAAATAATGTGTAAATAAATCACATTTTAGTAAACTGGCTAATGTAATAACCTATATGAATTGTTTTAATTACAACAATCTCCTTTTAGAGTGCGATGTTAACTACGTTACATGAAACACCTGAGTTAACAATTAATTAATTTTGGTAAAACTGACGATCTCAATTTAGAGAGAAAAATGTAACTTAATTATATAAAATGACCAAATAAAGTGCTGATTTACTGTAAACAATCTATCTGGAGTGCAAATCAAGAGAAACACTGACGAGGCAATAATAACATTAGCTAAAGAAAGAGATAGCTAAAATAAATACTTCAAAGTGCTTCAAAGTTTAGGCTACCACACAACATAATACTAAAACGGTACCTTGTGCCCTTCAGCCAGGAGCTAAGAAGTAGAAAGAAACCTTTTTAAACAAACATTTGTACAGTGAGTACCCAAGGGTTTATCCTTTCTCTCGTAACGTTAAATCAGAATGGCGCTTCACGTAAAAAGTGCGCCAATGTACACACCGGGTGCCGCTGCACTTCCTTTTCCAGACTTAAAAAAAGCATGTGAGGTAAAAATTTAAAGACTTAATAAAAACAAATAAAGGTGCTAACTGCTTAGTTAGCAAGTAACTAATCATTCACACACACTCACAGCCCTCAGGAGCAATTTGGGGTTCAGTGGCTTGCCCAAGCACACTTTGACGTATGGGATCAGGATCGAACCACCGCCTTTCCTTTGGTGGACGACCTGCTCTGCCATTAAGCCACAGCCACCTCTGGATTAAGTCATTATTTCATGAGGTCCTCTTAGCAGTGGACTCATTTATACCAAAGTCCATGACAGTGTCTTCCTCGGAATTGGATTCTTGACAGTCGAAACAGTATGTAGGCCTTCGTGGGTAGTGAACTTACCACTAGCAGTGTATTGAAATGAATTATGTTAAAATGACAAGTCGTTAAACCAGTGGGATCCAACCTACTAATTACTGATGGTGTCTTGCTTTAAAATTAAATTTCTCATTTATTTGGTCAGATGTAAAATTCAGTTCTAGTCATAGAACATTCAGATTCAATCAGCTCATTAATTCTTACTTTTGTGTTGTAGAGCAGTCTGCATTAATGTGGTTAATTTCTGTAAAATGTAGCTCTCTCCTTTCAAGACTAGTAAAAGAAAACATCTCTGTAGCTCTACTTGTTTTGTTGTTGTTTTAACTGTATCTGTTTTGTCAGTGTTGTGTATGAATGTGTTGAGGTAATCCAAATAAAAAAAGATCAAATCAATAGTAACTAGCTTTATTTCTATTAGTGTTCAAGCTCAAAGTCTGCTTTTAAACATGATCCTTTTCAGACAAGCTACTATGTAAACACTTTCTTTACAAAATTACTTTTTTAATACGTTAAATTAACTTTTATTTAAGTTCGAAGGTTCATTCTTGACCTCGGAATCTTGAAGAAAAAATATTGAGTTTATTACTTCACTGATTGATTGATTGATTGATTTGTTCATTACTAGGGACTCACGGCTGGACTGTCAGAACATCTAACCAGAGTCTTCACAATGTCAAAATGAGTCAGCACTTGCAACAAACCATTCAACACCGTAAGATCTCCACTGCTACACCCTAAAGAAAGGACCCCCCCTGGGAGGAAGACTGGAGTGGTGTATGACATCATCATGACATCACATGTGACAGCTATGGGGTACACTACATCAGTGAAACAGCAAGGACCCTGAGCAGAGACTGAATGAACACCAGAAACGGACATTAGCTGTTTGTGAACACCCGACCAAAACATACAGCATCCCCTGGGAAGAGGTCAAAGGTCATCGAGCAGGAGTCTGTGGAAGACCGAAGAAAGATCAAGGAGGACATTCACATCTGAGACCAGAGACCATCTTTGAACAGAGACAGGAGTTACCATGGAGTTTAACACAGCAGCAGCAGATGGCCGCCCACCATTGAGTCTGGTTCTGTACAAGGCTTCTGCCTCTTAAAGGAAGTTTTTTCGTGCCACTGTCGCCAAATACTTGCTCATGGTGGGATTTGTTGGGTCTCTGTAAATAATATTATAAAGAGTACGGTCTAGACCTGCTCTATAGGAAAAGTGCAATGAGATAACTTCTGTTATGAATTGGCGCTATATAAATAAAACTGAAATTGAACTGAACCATATCACCTACATACAACCACCTGTTATCATGTGACTGAACCTCCATGCGTAGGTCACATGATGATGACTTATCTCCATCTGCTGAGGAATGCCATAAGATGTGGTTGAAAGCTTCAGAAACACTAAGTGGACCATGTATTGATTTTATTTTTGGGTCAACCTTCATTTTATTGTATGTTACTTGGAGAGCAAAGCCAAAACATGTTTGTTTGAAAGAATGTACTATCAACCCACTTTGCAGAGCCAGCGCGTACAAGCAGTATAGGCAGATACCAGAGGTGTCAGGGTACTGCAGGGTCCAACAACAGCTGGGAGACAGAGGAAGAGGGAGAAAGAACTTTTTTGATAGGCCTTAAACAATTTTAGATCAAAATACATCTGTTAAGTAAGTACTCTCTGTTTATCTATCATGTAAGCAGACAAATAGTTGTTTTTCTCATTACAGTACTGCTGTACAGACAACAATTAATGCTCTGTTGTGAAGCATTATAGCTCTTCCACTTTGAGAGGTTGTTTGACACCTGTTGACACATGTTGGTCTGTGGTCTGATTTCAAATGTACCAAGAATTTAGAAGCTACAGTGTCGCAGTATTGTCTCTTCCATCACAAAGTGTTACACTCTGTCAGCACACAGCTTCTCTCTAACAGTGAGTAAATGTTTAACCCACATGGCTGTGGAGAAAGGTGTCACCATCTCACCTGCCAAAGGACTCTTTTATTGTCTGTGTGTGCTGTGAACCTTGTCCTGTGAACGTCCACAGCGTCTCAGTCTGAGTAGGTACACACACACTCAGGACTCCATGAGGTCCTCCACAGGTAGGCTCTTTCTCTTTCTGCTTCACAAACCAATGACTCTCCATGGTTTGACTATTCAAATGTAAACTCCCATGCCTCTTAGTGTTGGCATAACTCACTTGTGGAGAAGTCTTCATGGCTGTGGTGATAAGTCACTATTACCTGTGTGCAGTATTTGAATGTAAAGTCTTTTTTCCTGCTTGTTCTTTTGATGGTTTTAGGAACTGTTTGGTCTGTTGTGTCATGCACGACTGCTTTGGATTTAACACCACACAGTGACTCCAGTTGTTTTCTTCCCGGTTAAACATTGCCCAAATACAGTCCTTGTCTGGATGCTTATTGTGTACAACAATGAGGCTTTTACAATTCTTAATAGACACACACAGAGCGTAAACAGCCTTGAACTCAGTTATCACAACTGTTATCTTGAAGGTTCACTCATCACAGTGTTGATGTTAAAGGTTCTTTTGCAAATGTTCACACAAGTGATGTTGGCTCTGGAAGCCCATTTCCACCGAGAAAACTAATACATAGATAAAGAATGAAAACATAATCGAAGGCTAAGGTGCAGTGGTTAGCACAGCAATAAGGCCCTGGGTTTGAAACTGGAAGCCAGTTGGAGGCCTTTCTGTTTGGAGTTGCTTTACTCTGTGTGTACATGGTTTGTGGCAGATTTGGGGGTTCCAGGCAAACCCAGGCATGGCGCATCCCTCCTGCCTTATTCCCACCCTGTCCCTATAAGTGTTCTGGGTATTAAGGAAGTTACTGATTGCCGTCATTTACCCTGACATGAACTGCTCACTGGAGCTGCCAGTGGTGGAAAGTAACAAAGTACATTTACTCAGGTTCTGATTTAAAGGATTTTTCTTTTTGTCAACAAATCCCATGTGCAGAGTCAAACCAACAATGAATGTATTTTCCTCTATTAATGATGAGTTGTAGGCTGCTCTGGCATTACGGAGGGCCTTCCTGTATGTTTTAAGACTATCTTGCCAGACTAAACGAGATTCTTCCAGGTTGTTGGAACACCATTTCCTTTCAAGTTTTCGCAATGTTTGCTTTAATTTGCGGGTTTGGGGGTTATACCATGGAGCTAACCTTCTTTGTTTTATTATCTTCTTTTTTAGAGGGGCAATAGAATCGAGTGTCGTTTGCAGTGAAACTGCAGCGCTATCAACTAGATGGTCAATTTGGGAGGGGCTGAAATTAGCATAGGAGTCCTCTGTTATATTGAGACATAACATTGAATTAAATGCAGATGGGATCGCTTCTTTAAATTTAGTTACAGCACTATCAGATAGACATCTAGAGTAAGAATTTTCCTAATGGCGTGTAGTTCAGTAATAGCAGTTCAAAAGTTATTAAATAATGGTCCGACACAGAATCCTGTGAAAAAGACTATTAAATGTTCAATTTCAATGCCATATACCAGAACAAGGTAGAGGGTGTGGTTAAAACAGTGAGTGGGTTTATGTACACTCTGACAAAAGCCAATCGAATCTAATAATGAGATCATTTTCAATGTCCACATGAATATTGAATTCACTTATAATAATGACTTTATCCGTTTTTAAGGACTAAACTTGATAAAAACTCTGAGAATTCAGATAAAAATTCAGAATAAGGACCACGAGCGCAGTACACTATAACAAATAGAATTGGCTGTCGTGTTTTCCAGGTTGGGTGTGAAAGACTAAGAACAAGGCTTTTGAATGAGTTATAGGATCTATTTAAGGACACTTAGAGGAATTCTTATTCAGCTCCACAGATGTCAGCAGAGCTGGGATCAGTGTTGGCTGTTGACAGTCAGCGTGTTGTGATTGAGCAGTGGATGGGTGGTGAGGTGGGCATAGTTGTGGTTTTGACAGTTGAGTCAGTTGGCTATCTTTCCAGTTTTCAGCAGTGCTAATGACTAATGTGAGCTGGTAATCTGTTATTTGAGCTCATTGACCAGAAAGGCGTTAAGAAGCAAGTAAGGTTGTTATCGCAGAGCTACACCTTTTTTATAATGACTTTGGAGGCAGCCACGTGTCTTTTGAGAAAGAGAGATGACTTATTTAAAGCATGAAGAACACTGTTGAACATTGTTATATGTGAGTCAGTGTAGTGAACAGATGAACTTGAAGAAGACAGTGATGGGGAGATGCTGCTGGTGGGAGGCGATTTAGTTCAGTTCAGTTTATTCACAAAACAGTTAAAATACAAGTACAATCATATAAGACATAATGGAGATATGTGAAATGCAACACCCTGATAAGCCATCTGAAGTTTGAGAATAGGGGCCCAGACACTAAGCAGATAGTATTTAAAATATATGTTTACTAATGTTGTTTAGATTTGAAAGAATGCATGTATTATGCAGTGACATTTACAACACCTAAGACTAACCCAAAGACCCTGAGAAATTAAAAACTAAAAAACAACCTAAACCTAAAAAACTACTAAATGGTCCCAAGACATTTATTTCATCAGTCTAAACATTGGTTAAATAGGTAGATACAATAGATAGAGAAGTATGGCACATGTAATCATGTAATAAGCGTAGAGCGTAGATATGTGTTTGCCCTGGAGGTTCTGATTGGTTTGTGAGTGGAATCAGGAATAGAGTGAAATTAAGTGATTGGTTAAATTACTGTGTTCCACAGCAGGACAGAGTCAGGGGGTGAGGAGAGTTGTTGTACATTCAGCTTGCATTTTGAAACAATAAGATGAGGTCATATTTTTATCTCATACCATATTCTCAAACTGTGTCACTGTGATCACTATAGTATTAAGTCAAGATGAAAGCATGTAGAGTTGACCCAGGCAGCTAATATTTAATGAGCCAGTTTTATGGTTTGTCTTGTGGTTCTTGGTGGCAAAAGGAAA
This sequence comes from Siniperca scherzeri, assembly GCA_027580175.1. Classification (NCBI taxonomy): domain Eukaryota; kingdom Metazoa; phylum Chordata; class Actinopteri; order Centrarchiformes; family Sinipercidae; genus Siniperca; species Siniperca scherzeri. The sequence goes on from CM050848.1 coordinate 32,806,397, forward strand.
AGCTCCTGTTTGTACTCTGAATGAAGCCCTTAGCAAAATATATGAATACGTTTTCTTTCCTTAGAAGTCATTCAGTAACCTTCATTCTCTGAGCACATTTGAAATGAACTACATTGAGTGTGACTTTCAGCGGCTCAGACTGGGCCCTATGAAAAACAGAAGAGGCCAGAAACAGCAGCCACTCTGCCTACAGTGAGAGGTGGTGCTGGTGTAATAACAGGTTATGTGTTTGGTCAGGGTACAGCACTTCTCTGATTATTGTAGTTCATTGATGAATCATACATTTTGAATAAAGGTATGGGACTAAACACTTAAGCTTACCTAAATGTGTCTGAGGCCTTGTGATGATGGCAGAGCAAGACTACAGCTGTCTGTGGCTGCAGGAAGATACAAGTATCTCATTGTGTCTGTCACTCCCACAGGCTTCCAGGATGCGATGGAATTTCCACGGTAAGTTCAGCTATAAACACACTGTCTTAGTCCTAATACCTCCTAATCAACAGAAATCTGCTGCTTTTTAAAGGACCATAGCTGTGTTTTAGACCATTCCCTACAAATCTTATATACCTTACATTAATGCCAGTTTCTAAAACATAGAAACTGGCATTAATGTAAAAGTAATTGATGAGTGATTTGTCCAGGTTTTGAAATACCTGTGAGATTTCTGCCTCCAACACAACACAGTGGAAGAGACTGGAATTTAGTTTGAAACATGACATTAACAAAATCCAACACCAACATCTATTTCCAGGAACAATGTCTCTGATGCTTTGGATAATTCACAGAACACACTTGTCAACAGTTTTCATTTGTCATTGGTAGAGAATAGTTCCAATGAAAACTGTTGACATTGTGTTGTGTTCATTGCCATGCAGTAATGACATAACTTCGATAACACTGAAGCAGATAAAAGCTGAACTGTGAGCTCAGATGTACAGGACTCCTTATCAGTGCAGATAACTCTGGATACTTTCAGCTGCCTTGACCACAAGGAAAGGAAATTTTAGCTTCTGTGCAACCAGCCCGTTCTCATTCCCAGGGCGTCAAATACCAATGTTTTGTTACGCCCCTCGGCGTTGTATACAAACGCACAAGGTACCCTTTTATGGAATTGGACCATTACATCTAGTTTAACGTCTGCATTAATACGTCACATTTGTAAGTCTTAAGAAAGAAAATACCGTGTTAACATGTTAATTTTGAACATCTTTGGATGTTTAAAATTGGGTGTTACCACTTCATCAGTTTCTGAGGGGAAACCCTACATAGAATCATTGCAAGAGAGAAAACAATTCCCCATTCAACCTACCTTGTATGAAATGAGGTTAAGAAACAATATCATATATATGTATACTTGACATATTAATTTAATAATGATGTAGAAACTAGATTTTCAAAAAAAAAAATACATATACACACTAGCGTGTTTGGAGTCGTTTTTGTGAGACAATTTTGCTTACACATCTAAAAGAGACAAACCAGAAGTGTTGTAAGGGAGACCGGCCAAGTTTAACAATAAGAAATGAATGGATCTCAATGCTAGTTTTGCTAGGCGCACGTCCATGGCTGGGTGGTCATCAATGACCTGGGCGGGTGGTCATCAATGACCTGGGCGGGTGGCGGGGGATCAGAAGGAGAGTGCTGGAAGAGACTGGCTTGAGTTGAAGAAAGGTAGGATAGACTCTCATGGAGCGGGGTCATTTCAACCTGATAGCAGATGGGTTAATGATGCGATCAATGATGAATGGGCCGATGTAGTGGGGAGACAGTTTCTTTGACTCAGTCCTTTAAAGGGATATTTTTTGAAGACAACCAAACACTCTGACCTGGTTCATAAGTTGGTGCTGGTATCTGGTGTCGGTCTGCGATTTGACGGTTCTTCTCAGTCAACCGGAGAAGAGCTGCTCGGGTCTCCCTCCAGATCTTCTGGCAAGGTGGTGCTGCATGGACGGAACTGTGAGCTCGTTTTCCTGGGACGGAAATAGGGGCGGTTGATATCCTAGTGAGGACTCAAATGGAGAGAGGCCAGAAGCAGCGCAGGTCAGGGAATTGTGTGCATATTCCACCCAGGGGACTTGGGTACTCCAAGAAGACGGATTAGTGGCGGCTACGCAGTGAGGGCCGCTTTGAGGTGCTGGTTTGCCCTCTCCGTCTGACCGTTGGACTGCAGGTGGAAGCCAGAGGAAAGGCTGATGGGGGCTCCCAGAGCTTGGCCAAAAGATCTCCAAACCTGCGATATAAACTGGGGACCCCGGTCTGAGATGATATCCAGTGATTCAAGTGATTCCAGGGTGACAGGCGAAGCGGGAGTTGTGGACCCACTGAAGCACTTGGGAGCGAGTGCCGTCGGGAACAAACATGCGGTTAGGAGGACTGTTGCCTGGGTCTGGCTGATCCCTCTGGGCCTCCCTCACCACGGTTTCTATTCCACAAGTCAGGATAACTAACACAGAGGTGGGACGCAGAATAGTGTCGGATCCGGTTTCAGGGTCCAGGGAAAGATCTTGGCGGGATAGTGCGTCGGACTTGATGTTCTTCGACCCGGGCCGGTAGGTGAGGGTGAATTTGAAACGCCCAAAAAACAATGCCCAACGTGCTTGGCGAGAGTTGAGCCTCTTAGCTGACTGAATGTATTCCAGGTTTTTGTGGTCTGTCCACACTATGAAGGGTTGTTCTGCTCCTCCTAACCAGTGGTGCCACTCCTCCAACACCTCGGGAGAAAAAGGCACAGGGATGAAGTTTCTGGTCGGTGTTGGAGTACTGGGAGAGTACGGCCCCGACTCCCACGTCCAATGCATCAACTTCCACTGTAAAATTGGCGTGCAGGATCAGGTTGGATCAGGATAGGAGCGGAGGGGAACAGGGCCTTTAGTTCGGCGTTCCAGGCGAAGGGCACCTTGGAGGAGGTGAGCTTGGTGAGTGGGATCGCAACACGACTGTAGTCTCGGATGAACCTTCAGTAGAAGTTGGCAAATCCTAGGAAGCGTTGTAATTGCTTGCGATTGGTGGGTGTAGGCCACTCCGAGACTTTTACCTTGGCCGGGTCCGTCCTCATCTGCCCACTCTCCAGGATGTACCCCAAGAAGCTCACTGAGTCAGCGTGGAATTCGCATTTCTCAGCTTTGACGAAGAGAAGGTTCTCCAGGAGTCGTTGTAGGACCTGACGGACATGACCGATGTGACTAGCTGGGTCTCGGGAGAAGATGAGGATGTCGTTGAGGTAGACGAACACAAAGCGGTTCAAGAAGTTGCGGAGGACGACATTGACCAGGGCTTGGAACACCGCTGGTGCGTTGGTGAGCCCAAATGGCATGACCAGGTACTCAAAGTGGCCCAGGGGCGTGTTGAAGGCGGTCTTCCATTCATCCCCCTCCTGAATACGAACCAGGTGATATGCGTTGGTCGCGTAGGTCCAGTTTTGTGAATATGGTGGCCCCGTGGAGGGGTTCAAAGGCTGAGTTGATGAGAGGCAGGGGGTACTTGTTCTTTATGGTGATCTGGTTGAGGCCCCTATAGTCGATGCAGGGTGACAGTATCTTGTCTTTCTTAGCTACAAAGAAAAAATCTGCTACCACAGGTGAGGAGGAGGCCCGAAAGAGGCCTGCCTGTATTGAGTCTCTTATATAGGTCTCCATGGCCTCTCGCTCGGGTTGAGACAAGTTGTAGAGGCGGCTCAAGGGCAGAGAAGCTCCGGGAAGGAGATCGATGACACAGTCATAGGGGCGATGTGGCGGTAGAGACGGGGCCAAGTCTTTGTTAAAATCTTCTCATAGATCATGGTATTCTTTTGGGATTGAGGCTAGGTCTGGGGGTGTTGGTTTGGGCGGTGGTGTCCTAACCTCTGAGGGAGATCGGGCAGACTGGAGGCAGGTGGAGAGGCAGTAGGTACTCCAGCTCAGGATTCTCCCCATCCTCCAGTCAATGTGAGGGTTGTGTTGATGCAACCAGGGGTAACCCAACACTAGGGGTGTCCGAGGTGCCAAGATGAGCTGGAAGTGGAGGTCTTCACAGTGGGTTATCTGGGCTAGGGGTCTGCCATCCAGTGCCTCCACCTTCTGTGGCAACTGCAAGGCCTCCGTGGGGGGCGAGCTCCACCTCCAGGAAGTTGTCTTCCGCCCCCGAGTCGACCAGGGCTAGTAGAGGAAGGGATCCGTGTAGGTGGTGAAGAGTAGCCGGGATTTATAGTCGAGGCGGTTCCGGCTGTCGGGGGTTGTTGAGGCTCACCAGAACCCCCACTGTAACTGGTGAGCCTAATCTTTTGGCCTCATGGGGCATGTAGCCAGGAAGTGGCCCCGGCGGCTGCATTAGAAACATTCCTGGAGGTGTACCTGGGCTGGCCGTAGGGGTAGTGGTGTGTGGAGACTGACTGTCAGCGGCAACAAGATCATGAAGCAGGTAAGATGCAAAGGGTCTGGGTCTGGAGTTTGACAGATAGGTCTCCTGAGGTGCAGTCGTTGGTGTAGAGGGAGAAGAGCAGTAGGGAGAGCACACATCACTGGGGGGAACCAGTGTAACCAAAATAAACCAAGCACCAACCAGTGACGATTAGACCACTAATCATTTTCAGCCACATACTGTACAAGGTATGTTTTCAGGTCTTCCGACCACTCAAACTCACAACATCTTTGCAGAATTGTTGTAATTCAGCCACATTGGAGGGGTTTCAAACATGAACTGCCTTTTTAAGGTCATGCCACAGCATCTCAATAGGATTCAGGATTTGACTAGGCCACTCCAAAGTCTTCATTTTGTTCTTCAGCCATTCAGAGGTTGACTTGCTGGTGTGTTTTGGATCATTGTCCTGCTGCAGAACCCAAGTTCGCTTCAGCTTGAGGTCATGAACAGATGGCTGGACATTCTCCTTCAGGAGTTTTTGGTAGACAGCAGAATTCATGGTTCCATTTATCACAGCAAGTCTTCCAGGTCCTGAAGCAGCAGAACAGCCCCAGACCATCACACTACCACCACCACATTTTACTGTTGGTATGATGTTCTTTTTCTGAAATGCGGTGTTACTTTTACACCAGATGTAATTGGACACACACCTTCCAAAAAGTTCCAACTTTTGTCTTGTCACTCCACAGAGTATTTTCCCAAAAATCTTGGAGATCACCAAGATGTTTTCTGGCAAAAATGAGACAAGCCTTAATGTTCTTTTTGCTCAGCAGTGGTTTTCGTCTTGAAACTCTGCCATGCAGGCCATTTTTGCCCAGTCTCTTTCTTATGGTGGAGTCATGAACACTGACCTTAACTGAGGCAAGTGAGGCCTGAAGTTCTTTGGATGTTGTTGTGGGGTCTTTTGTGTCCTCTTGGATGAGTCGTCGCTGCGCTCTTGGGGTAATTTGGTCGGCCGGCTACACCTTGGAAGGTTCACCACTGTTCCATGTTTTCGCCATTTGTGGATAATGGCTCTCACTGTGGTTTTGCTGGAGTCCCAAAGCTTTAGTAATGGCTTTATAACCTTTTCCAGACATCAGATCTCAATTACTTTCTTTCTCATTTGTTCCTTTATTTCTTTGGATCTCGACATGATGTCTAGCTTTTGAAGATCTTTTGGTCTACTTCACTTTGTCAGGCAGGTCCTATTTAAGTGATTTCTTGATCGAGAACAGGTGTGGCATTAATCAAGCTTGGGTGTAGCTAGAAAAATTTAACGCAGGTGTGATAAACCACAATTAAGTTATGTTTTAACAGGTGGGGCAATCCCTTTTTCACACAGGGCCATGTAGGTTTAGATTTTGTTTTCCCTTAATAATAACAACCTTCATTTAAAAACTGCATTTTGTGTTTACTTGTGTTATCTTTGACTAATATTTAAATTTGTTTGATGATCTGAAACATTTAAGTGTGACAAACATGCAAAAAAATAAGAAATCAGGAAGGAGGCAAACACTTTTTCACACCACTGTACATCACCAACACAACATGGCCATCGCTTGTAACGATAGCTTACCTGATGTGTTTTATACAGCGACTCCTGGTGCTTTTATCAGCCAGGAAGCAAAAGAATGAGCAAGACCCATTGCTGGCGTCCGGTACTTTATACATCCATGTACGAAACACACAGGCATCGTAGCTTCAGGGACTTTGGGTAGCTTGTGTAGAGAGAAAGTCATGACACCACTTGCGGGACTTCCAGGTGTGGAGTCTTTCTAATTACGTATTTTCACAGTCTTATACCAACAAACTGTTTTACAACAAACTGTGACTTTCTTGACATGCAAAATTATCTTTTAAATTGACAAACATCATATGTGTAATTTATGGCACAGTTCAAACGGGATTATAAAGTTATTTGTCTCTCGCCATTGACTACCATACATATTCTTTCCGAAATAAGGTCCCATGGTGGTCCACCGGAAGGGGAGGGACATCACCTCTCTATTGTGCTGTGTTACAGTGATGTTACTTTAAGTTAAAAAATATATATCAAAAGAACTTCAATTTCTATTCCTTCACAAAATACATAAATTCAAGCACTGTCAATGACCGATGTCTATTTATGTCTATTTTCAAAAACTTTCAAAGCCTTGATTTTTTCCCCCTCAAATTCAAAAAACTTTCAAGGATTTCAAGGACCCGTGGGTACCCTGTACTGAGCACGTGCAACACCATATTGTGTCCGTCATGGAAGACACAACTGTAAGTTCCGTGTAACTACCCATACAAACGTAAACTGCTTGAACTATGATAAGACATTTCATATTTTCAAACAGATATTAACAACTTAAAGGTTACATTGTATTTAGGATGAAATTGTAAAGTGTCATATATTTACAGGGACTGTTGCAAAAACCAAGCAGCTTCCAACATCAGAGTGAAAAACGAGAAGATGATTTTTTTTAAAAAGCCTCCTCTCATCTTCCAACAGCTGGTGGATCATGGCTTTCAGAAAACTGAATTCCTGTTGAATACTTTATTTATTTTAGGTATATTTTTTAGCCACAAATGTAAATGTATTATTAATTTATGAGAGAACTAGCACTGCACTGCAAATCACTGAAGTATATGAACAAGAAAACAGCAAAAAACTACTGAACATTATTGATGCCTTAAAATTCTTACACGAGACCTCTTAGCTATTTTGTTTTATGCTATTTTATTTTTTTAGGTTTTTATTAGGTTATAATTCTGTTTACATTGTGTTCTGCGTTTTCTAAAGAGCCAACTATTGATGATGTATCACTTGCATGTAGCCTATTGTTGTATAATTTCTACTTTTAAAAGAAAGTTACCGCTTCCGAAAGATGCTGATGCGAAACGATGGTTACGAAAAATGATCACAGTTCCTGTTTCCACTGGAGAGAGGGAAGTTCGTCGTGAAGCTTGCCACTGTATTTATACCCTACACCTTAAAGAAGAGTGCTTTATTCAGCTGTGAGTATGACTACAAACAGAGTACACTCCGTGACGGAGTGTAAGTGGGGAGGGTCCCGTTTGAGAAAGGCCCTGGGTGTAGGTGTATCTGAACTGTCCCAAACACACCAACATTACACCACATGAAAATAAAGTATAAATGTATTAGCTGTGTAAACAAAGTTGACTTCAGGGCTCTGACGTTAGCAAACTGAGGTTACCGATTATGCCCTCTCATGTAGGTTTTACAAAATAGGATGCTAATGCAGGCTAACATTAGTCATTATGCCTTATCAGTTGGTGGGCTTTACAAGATAGCTACGCTGCCTTACAACAATAAATAATTTTCACATAGATTCTCATTATTGAAATTAATATACTGAATAATCTATGCTGAATAAGTTAGTAAGCGTTAGAAAACAAGACTTATGGTGAACACCTCACGTTTTCTGCAGGTGGCAGTAACGTTACCAGCCACCTGCTGAGGGTGGACCTGATGAAGCAGCTGTGTGTACTGAAGTAATCGCAGCAGCTGTCAATTTCACACGGTCCTGGCTTCGTTATCCCATCCTGAACCCCATCATATCACTGGGAACATAATCCACTTGTCTAAAATGAGCACCGAACATGACCACGAGTTTCGTTACAGATGCAGCAGTGAAGTCCTTCCTCTTCACCTGCAACACGCACAAGGCACCAAAGCTAGCTAACATTAGCTAGCAAGCTTTTTCTGTTAAGAAACGGTGGACTCTATGTCCTGATAGGCTCTGCACAAACACAATCGTTCAACATGATGTAAAATGGTGAAGTGTAATGTAAAACTACAGAAAAAAGACTGACTCACTAATTTACAGCCGCTCAGACTCAGTACCACCTACTACTGAGGCAATCAGTGAGGTGATGTAGATGAGCTTTGCTCTAAACAGCCACTTTTTCCTCTGAATGTGTACCCTTATGTCTTATGTACCCTTCCTGCATTAACTTTCTGTTTTTAGAAAGAAATTCTTATATAGCTACCCCACACAAATGGACTGTCCCATATACTAAATCACAGTTGCGTGTAAGGCACGTGATAGGTATGTAACCCAACCAACCCACTAGCAAGAGCCTACATGACCACAAAGTAGGCATACGTACAGCCAAACGCAGCCCCTATGTCAAAAAGGGGTGGGGATGTTTACGCCAATCAATAGCATGAAGCCTTAATGGGCCAAACGTCTTAAGATGTTAAAAATTGACATGTTAACACGATATTTTCTGTCGTCTTATGCTGCGTTCCAGACAACTCGGAGCTTGAAAATTTCCGACCTCCTACTAGAAAAAGTACAATGGAATGCCACTCAAAGTCGGAGTTCCTACTTGTGAACTCGGGGCAAATCCATCTACCCCGACCTCATGAAGAAGTGTCAGTGCCCGATCCATACCAGTTGCCTGATCCGTTCTTACATGCGCAAAAGTGGTCCTGTCAGTCAGCGGAGGTTACTGCAAATGTGCCCGTTCAAAATTACTCGTGATGTGAATGACTGATCATTAAACAATCCTACTGTGATACTCAAGATAACAAAATGGTTTTTAATCATTTGAAATGTAATCGTTTGGTCCGTGTATCATCGGATAATCTGTACTACATTTGTAATGAAAAAAACATAATTCTGTTTTAATTCGGTGTTCATTCAATACAATTAATTCAATATATGAAAAATACATGTACCAGATAGTATGTCATTATGGAAGTTGTTGTAAATATACATCAGAGTATAAAATATAAAAATAATAAATTATTTTGAAATCATAGTGTAATCCTTGGTTATAGAGTTCTCTATTTTTAAATTAGACTACTATAATATTGTGTTGTTAATAAAGTAAAAAAAAAAAAGCTGGCTGTCAACTTTATACATCCATGTCAAGTAAAATGTTCACACATGCGTGGTACAAATCGAGCATTAATAAGTACGAACATGTGCAGAATGGATTAGCAGGTGTCGGCTCGGATTGGGCAGTGACAAGTGAGTAAGTTTTATAACTTCAGTAAATTCCCTGTTACATAAAAGTGAACTATTCAATTTCCATTGATTAAAAACCATTTTGTTATCTTGATTTGAAAGATTTGCAGTAACCTTCTTTGATTTACAGGACCTATTTAGCACATGTGCAGAATGGATGAGGCAGCCGGTACGGATCAGGCACTGACAAGAAGCAGTTGTTGACGTCACACAACAATGGCAGCATCCATGGAAGCACACATTCAATTCAATCAATAGGGCAGGGGGGTAGGATGTATTTGTAGACTACAGTATTGTGTTAGGCTAGTGAATGGAATATTAAGATACGTTTCTGAGTATAAAAGTGCTATAAAATAATATTTATAATGGCCTTTGTTCATGCGTCATTGTTTGCTCCTCTGTTTCATTTATATATGCAAGGAGACTGCACTGCTGAGAGTTCAATTGTGTGTACACTTGCCAAAGAAACATCTGTTTGTCACAGTCAACCATGTTTTTTGTTTATGTTTGACGTCATGTACCTGGAATGCCCAGTTGAAATTTCAGACTTCCGACCTCCGACTTTGACTGGAATGCAGCATCAAGACATGCAATTGTGACATATTAATGCGGATGTCAGTAATGGTCCAATCCACATTTCATACCCTTTAGCGTTTGTATGGGACGCACAGGGCTGCCAGAAAGCCTTAAGGAAGTCTGGTGACATAGAATAACGAGCGACATAAAGAGTGAGAAAGTCCGCCAATGGAGGTGGAGGGGTGGATGAATGGGTGAAACAAACACAGGACTTTCACCAAGGAGACCGGGGTTCGTGTCTTGTGTGAAACCAAAAGTTAACGTTTGTTAATGGGCTCGTTTGAGATGAGCCGGACCTGCGCAGAATCGATCACCGGCAATCGCCGCACAATGCGTGCCAGTTAGATTTGTGTCCAATTTACTGTATCCCATCTTGCTCTAACGTCATGCACACCTGGGCAACGATAACCTCACAAGATCGAGGCGGCTGCAGTTTTTAGAGCCAGGCGCCGCAGCTACTCACCGACTGCAAGACCCAGGGCATGATAGGAAACGCCTGGCTGTCGCCTGATGAAAGAGCTGATTGGCTTTACTTTTGACAAAAAAACGTTTTGTAAAAAAACCCTAATTTTCTGTGTAATTGTAATATTTAATCTGTTCAGTTCAATTCAATTTTATTTATATAGCGCCAATTCATAACAGAAGCTATCTCATTGCATTTTTCCTATAGAGCAGGTCTAGACCGTACTCTTTATAATATTATTTACAGAGAACCAACAAATCCCACTATGAGCAAGCACTTGGTGACAGTAGCAAGTAAAAACTTCCTTTAAGAGGCGGAAACCTCAGGCAGAAACAGGCTCAAAGGTGGGTGGCCATCGGCTGCTGTAGTGTTGGGTTGAGAGAGAGAGAGAAGTGGAGAGAGAGAAGGGGCGTAGGGGAGAGAGAAGCACAATGCAAATTCCTCCTAGAATTTTAAAAAAAGCAATAACGATAGTAATAGAAATAAGACTAACAATAACAATTGTAGTAGCAGTTGTCGAGCAGGAACACGGGGGCAGTAGGTGGTCCACAATCACAGATCCAGACTCTGCAGCTCCGGAGGCTGAAATACCTGCTGAAAGCGACAGAGGGAGAGAAGGTAGAGAGACGAGAATATGGGAGAGTGAAGATTCGAGTCGAGTTAGTGCCAGGCATTAATGGGATAAAAATGCATACAGATGAAGAGGGAGAGGAGGAGAGAGAAGCTCAGTGCATCATGAAAAGTCTCCCGACAGTCTAGGCCTATAGCAGCATAACTAAGGGATGGTTCAGGACTCACCCAAGCCAGCCCTAACTATAAGCTTTATCAAAGAGGAAAGTCTTAAGCCTACTCTTAAATGTGGAGATGGTGTCTGCCTCCCGAACCCAAACTGGGACCTGATTCCACAGGAGAGGAGCTTGATAACTGAAGGCTCTGGCTCCCATTCTACTTTTGCAGACTCCAGGAACCACAAGTAACCCTGCATTCTGGGAGCACAGTGTTCTAGTGGGGTAATAAGGTATTATGAAGTCTTTAAGATACAATGGTGCCTGATTATTAAGAGCTTTATACGTGAGGAGTAGGATTTTACAGAAATTTTGGGTGGGTAACTGCTCTGGAAGCGCAGAGAAGCATGTAGGACTGCAATTCTGCCTCCTGGTCTCAATTCTGGGTTGTCATGGTATTGATCCACTAATAAACTCGGCCGGATTTCTAGATATGAGAGCTGCTCCATCCAAAGTGGGACGAAGGACGTCTCTCCTAATCAGACCAGGTCTTCCCCAGAAAGTCCACCAATTATCTACAAAGTCTGCCAATTATCTACACTGTTTAATCAATTACAAAGTACTTTACAAGGCAGACATAAAAACTATTACTACTACAAACCACTGTGAACAGTAAATTTATTGTTTTGGAAAAATCCACTTTGTATCAATTCATTGGTACAAAGTTTGATTTTCTATTTGTTACATTTGTGAGATTTCATATTAAATATCAAAAACCACGTCACATGCCCATTAAGATGATTAATACAGTGGAATTTATGTACATAGTAGACATTATTTTCTGGCTACATATCACGTAACAGTAAACTGCTAAAGAAAAATTATTCACATTGAGTCAAAGTTCACTTCTGATAAATTTATTTTTTATTTATTGGACAATTGCAGTAAAGCATAAGAAATACATTCTGTAAACTACCGGTAGCGTAAGCCTACAGATGGATCTAACAAGATGTAAATATTTCGGTGACGTCCTGTATATTTTTTGAAGGCTGCTGGAAACGGTCTGACTTGACAGCAGCTTTTATTTCACCTCTGCCTGCTGCTGCCACTTGATCTCGTCCACTTTCCAGGCAAGGCGCAGTTCATCTCAAACAAGCCTATTTAAAGTTTTAAGTTACGTTACGTTACACCTCACGTCACGTGACTTACAACTCACGTGACTTTCTACTACCTAAACAAGGGCACGTTCAATCTGAAAATGGTGTGCACCGTTTTGCTATGGTTTCCGGGTTGAACGACATACTGTATTTCCTCATAACGTTGTGCAACAGGCTTTGAGGTATGTTTTCTCTCATTTGGTGGGTGTGTCAGAGGTGTTACCCAATCATCAGCGACATGTATATAAACACCGCCGTATTGAATCAGGGGCTGAATGCAGCCCAAGTAGTTTTGTTGCCTAAACCTAACCAACACGTACTACCTGACCAAGTAGTTTCAGAAGGCATCCGCTACAGACACCAAATGGGTACTATGTGCGTCTGTATTTAACTCAGAGAGGTGTGACCAAACGTCGGTATTTGACGCCCTGGGAATGAGAACGGGTTGGTACAACAGGTGTTCATCTTTTCCAACCCTATCGGCAGACAAGAATGTTAATATTGGACGATTCTGAAAAATTCATTTTTAATGTTCAGTGTCTTTAAATTGTCTTTATACAAAATCTGCACATGCAACTATGGTACAGTTAAGGTTAAAGAAAGATTGTGGTTATGACAAATAAACTATGGTTGAGATATACATTGCACTGAACCTCAATGGTGCACTGTAGAATTGCCCAATATGAATGTAGTTAAAGGGTTCCAGACTGCTTTATCATGAAGTGATGCTGACACAGGTCTTACTGGTTTGTGTTTGACCACATGACTTATAACCAATAATATCTGTGGGAGTCACTACGTCAGGATACTCATAAATATATCAAACTGGTGCATATTCATCACCAAAAAACCTCTGAAACACTGTTCAAGTATCTGGAAGATGATATAGTGAATTGAATGTAAACCACTAGATGCCTGTCTATTAATCCAATATAAAAATAATAAGTAGCACAGCATTTGAAATGGTCAGCAGTGAGGATCAATGTATTAGAATGAAATATAACTTCCAAAACACTGGTATGGTCCTTTATAAAGTTATAGACAGCCATTTTGTATACTAGTTTTTATGTAAAAATTAATTCTCTATAAAGTTCCCCTGCTGTGCCACTCTGACATTCTGACTGTCCTTTTTTCATTTTTCTTTACATCAGTTTTACCTTCAATCCAAAGGAAGGGATCGATAATCCAGCTCTGGTCCTCACTGATGATCCTGGTGAGGTTTGATACATATGCCTTCATACACAACCTTTCACAACTCCTTTCCTAAAATCATTTCCCAGTGTGCTCCCAGTGTTGATGATCTTTACTTAACTATGTGTGCAGAGCCTGATCAGAGCCTGATGCCCAGACTGTGCCAGCTGAAGCGTCTGGAGGGGCAGAGCTTTGGCTTCTACCTGCGGATGGACCAGAGCAGCCAGGGCTTTGAGGTCAGACATGTGGAGCAATGGAGTCCTGCAGAGCACAGCGGCCTCAGAGACGGAGACCGAGTGCTGGAGGTCAACGAGCAATACGTGGATAACATGGACTTCTACAGGGTTAGTGTCCAGAATTCACTATCTGTCCAAAATGTCCCCACTTGTCTACAATAAACATAAAAATCTAGCTAGTTCTTTCTCACAGTGCACACTTATCACAGTGTAATTAATAAAATGAACCTCTTAATGTCCAGTTTTCCTCTTGTATTTTACCTCTGGTAGCTTTAAGGTATGAAAAGCCATTATATTCTGTCTGACAGTATCATATTTATCGTATATCAGCTTGTTTCAGCTCTTCATTTAAGTTATATGATGTTTACTAGTGAAATATTCAACTCTCCACTAGAATTTCAATAAAATTCTGAGGATTTGAACAAAGTTTGGTTGGACAGCAGCACACAGTTTGTAATGACTGTTCTATTAAGATGTGCCAGTTGTGCACACTGGCCTAACACATTCTAGTTTCTGTAGTCCTATTATTTATTACATCCTGTCAGCATAATATGTCGGTAGTTCTGGTTGTGTAGCTCTGGCCCCTTTGGCTAAGTTATGTTAGCACAAGTGGGTATAGCATACTAACCTGCTAACAAAAGTCATTTTTGGCAATTTCAGCATGCATACTGTCAGCATTCACATTGTTAATAATAATAATAATAATAATAATACTAATAATAAAATGTTATCTATAGAGCACTTATCAAAACAAAGTACAAAGTGCTTCACAGAGAGAGAAATAAAATACCATAGTGAATATAATACATAAAATACATAAAAACAATAAAATAGACAGCTCAGGTAAAATCAGGATATACCTTTTAGATTAAAATGTGTTTTGAGAAGAGACTTAAAAGAAGACACTGACTCAGACAACCTAATTTCTTTGGGCAAGTTGTTCCAGAGCCTCGAGGCCCTGATGGCAAAAACTCTGTCCCCTTTAGTTTTCGTCCTGGACTCAGGAACAGACAGAAGACCCCTGCCCGAAGATCTCAAACTACGTAAAGGTTCATAAGAGATTAATTCAATTCAATTCAATTTTATTTATATAGCGCCAATTCATAACAGTTATCTCATTGCACTTTTCCTATAGAGCAGGTCTAGACCGTACTCTTTATAATATTAATTACAGAGACCCAATAAATCCCACCATGAGCAAGCATTTGGCGACAGTGGCAAGGAAAAACTTCCTTTAAATGGCAGAAGCCTTGGACAGAACTAGACTCAATGGTGGGCGGCTATCTGTCGCTGCCGTGTTGGGTTTGGAGAGAGAAAGAGACAGAGAGAGAGAGAGAGAGAAAGAGAGAGGGGATAGATAGGATTTAAACCAGCTTAGTGCGGTTCCTTTAATGGCAATTATATGTTCCAGTCTCTGTAATAGGATGTGATGGTCAATGGGGTCGAACGCAGCACTAAGATCTAACAAGACAAGTACAGAGACAAGTCCATTGTCTGATGCAATTAAAAGGTAATTTGTAATTTTCACCAGTGCTGTGATGCACTCTAAATCCTGACTGAAAATCCTCAAATAAACTATTGTTATTTAGAAAGTCACACACGTGATTGGCAACTGCTTTCTCAAGGATCTTAGTAAGAAAGGGAAGGTTAGATATAGGTCTATAGTTGGCTAAAACCCCTGGCTTTTTAAGAAGCGTTTTAATTACAGCTACATTAAAGGATTGTGGTACATAGCCTGTTAATAAAAACAGATTGATCATATCCAGTAAAGAAGTGCTAACTAAGGGTAAAACATCCTTAAGCAGCCTAGTTGGAATGGGATCTAAGAGACAGGTTGATGGCTTAGATGAATTAATCGTCAAAGTCAGCTGAAGAAGATCGACAGGAGCAAAGCAGCCAAAACACACATCAGGCTCTAGAGCTGTTTCTTATATTTTTTTAAAAGGTCTAAAATATAATCTGGAGCCAGACCATAAAGAGCCTTAAAAGTAATCAATAAGATCTTAAATGCAATCCTAAAACAAACAGGGAGCCAATGTAAAGAGGCTAAAAAGTACAGAAAACAGAGTATATTGCATAGGAGTATTAAACAGAGAATATTGCACAATATTTATATTTATTTAAAGTATTGCAGTGATGTTAGAGGGAGGAGTTAAAGAGTTTGATGGCCACAGGCAGGAATGACTTCCTGTGGCGCTCTGTGGTGCACTTTGTTTGACCAGCACGTCATGGAGTGGGTGGGAGACACTGTCCAAGATGGCATCTAGTTTGGCCAGCATCCTCCTCTCTGACACCACCGACAGAGAGTCCAGCTCCACCCCCATAATGTCACTGGCCTTACGGATTAGTTTTTTGAGCCTGTTAGCGTCCGCTATCCTCAACCTGCTGCCCCAGCATGCAACAGCATACAGGATAGCACTGGCCACCACAGACTCATAAAACATCCTCAGCATTGTCTGGTAGATGTTGATGGACCTCAGCCTCCTCAAAAAATAGAGGCGGCTCTGGCCCTTCCTGTAAAGCGCTTGAGTGTTCTTAGCCCAGTCCAGTTTATTGTCCATGTGTACTCCCAAGTACTTGTAATCCTTTATAATGTCCGCACTGACCCACTGAGGAGTATGAGGGCAGGCAGCAGCTGAGTTAGAGGGGGGATGAACAGGAACCGGTGTGTCGAATCTGTTAAAGAACAGATTAAGTTCATTGGCCCTGTCCAAGCTGCCTTCAACTCCTCTGCTGCCAGTCGGTCTGAAGCCAGTGATGCTCTTCATGCCGCTCCAGACCTCTCCCATGTTGTTCTGCTGGAGTTTCCACTCCAGCTTCCTCCTGTACTTCTCCTTGGCCTCCCTGATTTTCACCTTCAGGTCAGCCTGGATTGCCCTCACCTCCTCCCTATTACCATCGGTAAAGGCCCTCCTCTTGGCATTCAGGATGTCTTTGATGTCCTGTGTTACCCACGGTTTGTTATTTGGATAACAATGTTAAGTTAATGTAGCCAGCCAAACAGCTGTTCTGCAGCGGTGCCCTGACCAAGTAGCAGGAGAATAAGTTTCACGGCGAAAAAATTTTGTGGTCTGATAAACAGTAAATTCATCATATTCAGTGCCTCATATCACTATTTTCCAAGCTGCTGTTGTTGTCATATTAAGTGGGACCCACGTGAGTGCAGAGTAAGTTGGAAACATGATAGATGCGTACTGAAAATAGCGAGCTAGCTTCCTAGCTGAAGACCCATAGTTAGCCTGGTACTCGCTGGGCGAGCCTACCCAGTATGCCTGAGACGCAGACACAACAGCTCACGTTTTTGTTCCCGCAGTGGCAAAGAGAAGCTCCACAAACTGCCACACTAACTAGCTGAGGGCAGCTAATGTTACAGTTAGCAGCAGTTAGATACTTTAGCAACAAGTGAAGCTATCTGTTCATCAGTAAACTCCATAAATCACAGAGAGTTGAGGCAGAGCGGAAAGAGGGAAAATCAGAAAATATTTTCTCCATAAAATATGATCCAGATCTGAGTCCTGTTCGGAACCAGCTGTAAATCTCTCACTCTGATGTAGAGGCTGACATTTTTTTGGGATGGGATTCAATTTCCCTATTCATCACGGGACTGGGACAGGACAGGAAAAAAAGACTCTGGGAGCGGGCAGCACCGGGATGCATAGGTCCGTTATATATAAATATGCAATTCTAAAACACTATTTTTCTTTTATCAGGAACGGGATGGGGTGGGAGTCATTCTTCTGGGATTGGGATGGGACAGGAATTCTTTTTACTCTATCATGGGATTGGGATGGGACAGGAGTATTTTTCTGGGAGTGGGATGGGACAGGAGTGAAAATCCATTCCAATCGATCAACCAGTAGGTGAAAAGTTGACACACAACCCCCTCATTTGCATAATGAAGCAGAAATGCATAAAGAAATGTAAAAAGAAAAGACAAATAAATAAGTTTGGGGAAATAAATGGAGGAGAAATGCAAAGGTAAATTATAATTATGCATGTGCAGAGCAGCTCACTGGGGTCTTTACAGATATTTTCAACCTGTCCCTTGCCCAAGCAGCTGTGCCAGCATGCTTTAAATCCACCTCCATTGTGCCAGTGCCAAAACACTCTAGTCCAACATACCTGAACGACTACCACCCTGTAGCACTCACACCCATTGTTATGTGCTGGTCCTGGCACACCTAAAGGACTTCCTCCCATCCACACTGGTACTGTCCTCAGCTGTCTTAGTGAACTTCTATCGCTGCACAGTAGAGAGCATCCTAACCAACTGTGTCACAGTCTGGTATGCGAACTGCTCTGCTGCAGAGCGCAAGGCACTGGAGCGGGTGGTGAAAACTGCCCAGCACATCACAGGGACTCCACTTCCAGCCATTGAGGACATCCAGAGGAAACGCTGTCTGCGTCGAGCCCGCAGCATTCTTAAGGACTCCTCTCACCCAGCCCAGAGATTGTTTCTTCCCTTGCCTTCTGGCAGGCGCCTCAGGTGCCTCCGGACAAGGACCAGCAGACTGAGAAACAGCTTTTTTCCCAGAACTGTCTTCCTACTGAACTCTGCCCCCCGCTGATTCCACTGTCCCCTCATATACCTTAACTTTAAATGCTGATATATTGTTTTTGCTGCTGCTATATTGTTTTTGCTACATGTACCACATGTTCATCCATGTACTGTTCTGCCCAGTCCAATTCATTATTGTACATATCCATCAGTATACTTCTATTTATAGTAATGCCATCTGTATATAATGTCCATAGTAGCACTTGTAAAATATTTTCATAATATTGCTCTGTCCTGCATTTATGCACATACTTTATATCCTGCACTTGCTTATTGCACTTCTGGTTAGACCTAAACTGCATTTCGTTGCCTTGTACTTGTAATGTGTAATGACAATAAAGTTGAATCGAATCGAATCAAATCTAATAATTAATAATTAATAACAATAAATTCATAAATACATAAATAAATAAATAAACAAATTAATAATTTAATGGGAAAGTAAATACATAAGGGTATTAATACAAATGTAAATAAATACAGAAGCAAACTGAAACAGAAATATCAGTTTGTGTCACATTTTATGAAATATGCCTACATTAACTTTAATATAATTTTTTTTGTGCATTTAATGGCATATTAATTTATTTATTGAGTCATTATTTATTTATTTATTTTTGATTTTGGCAGTTCCGGTCCTCCATAGTAATTACATCAGTTGCTCACAGCAATCTACTGTGTTATGGAGAAACAGCCAGTTTACTGTAAAACCCAAAACCTTGATGTAATTTTTACAGCAATTCATTTAGGTATAATTAGTACATAATTTACTGTATTATGGAGAAGCAGCTAGTGTACTGTTAAATCATCATGTAAATTTTACAGCAATTAACTAGTCTGGAAATTCTGGGCAAGCTGATAATTAGTCACTGTGATTTTCTACAGTACATTGGTGGTTACTGTGATTTTCTTCAGTACATTAGTGGTTACCGTGATTTTCTACAGTACATAATTTCTTACTGTGATTTTATATAGTACATTGTGGGTTACTGTAATTTTCTACAGTACATAATTTATTACTGTGATTTACTACAGCACACTGTTGGTTATTATGATTTTCTACAGTACATTGTTGGTTACTGTGATTTTCTTTAGTAGTGACTTGATTAGTGTGATTTCCACAGTAACTCTTTGATTACTGTAATTTTCGATTGAATACACAGTGTTCTACTGTGAAATAGTATACAGTAATTTACTGTGCACAAACAAAGTAAAAGTAGAAGCTCCTCAGGGGATGTTAGACTTTTCAGTTCAGTTCAGTTGCAGACGTGCTGGAAGCTTGCTGCTAGCCCACTAGCTATGGCTAGCCAAGGTTTTCTTTTTGTTGACTGATGGGTTTCCTTATGTTCTCTTGGAAAATTAGTTTAGTTTAGTTTTTTTCATATTTGTATATAGTTTTTTCACAACCTCACCAAAACCAGCCAAATCTGCTTGTTTGTCAGGTGTAAACTACAAATAAAACAGGTGAAGATTACTCCAGCCTCTGCGTGTTCTCCCTCCACTTCTCGGACAATCCTTTACATGTGGTCTCGGAAGTAGCGCTTAGGATGCCTCCTAAAAAGCTTCAGCAGCAGCAGACAGAAGTCTGTGTGGAGGATGACCCACAGCCAGGAGTCAGCCCTGGTATGTCTGATGAATCCAGTCTAGTCACTTTGGCCAAAATGTTTGAGAACTTCATAATACTACAGATTGAAAGAGGCAACAAAAAAAAAAACAGAAGGAGGCTACAAAACAGGAGCAGAAGTTCAGTGTCCATCAGCTCACACAGCTCCAGTTGGACATAGAAGCCACCAGGGCTGGTCGGACACCATCTCAAATTTCAAGTCAGACTGATTCACGGTGAACCCTAATAATAATAAACCGGCACCAACTCAATAGGTTTCGAACCCTAACGCAGAAAAAAAAATCCGGAAATTCTGGGCAAGCTGATAAAAGTGTAATCCTCGAGCTCGATTAGAGTGCCAAATTTCATATTCCTCTGCCAGGTTTCAGTTAGGAACAGAAAATCGAATTTCTTAGACATGATGAAATCGTTAAGCACAAACAACTTGTTAGCTATAGAGTTAGCCTTTAGCACCGCCATTCTGAGAGGTGTAGAGCCCCAGCTTTCAACAGGGGAAAAAGACAGCTCAGGTAAAATCAGGATATGCTTTCCGATAAAAATGCATTTTGAGAAGAGACTTAAAAGAAGACACTAACTTGGACAACCTAATTTCTTTCTTTCTTGACACGGAGGTACGACTGTGTGGCCTTTAACTGTGTGGTCTCTACAAAACAATTCAGCCTTTCTTTCTTTCTTTTTATCTTCAGAGACAGATAATACAAGTAACAAGCAGTTAGGAATCCTTAAAGTTCCACAAAGCAAAAGCAAAGAAAAATATAGGTTAATTTTTAATTAGAAACTACAATTTATGAATTTCAGATGACCAAGAAACAGGCAACTTACTGACACTTTATTCAATTCAATTCAATTTTATTTATATAGCACCAATACATTAGGCATTAGGTTTTGAGAGAGAGAGAGAGAGGTAGAAGCGGGGGGGGCAAATAACAACAACTGTAGTAGCAGTTGTCGAGCAGGAACATGGGGCAGCAGAATTTTAAAATAGTAATAATGTGGCAGTACATAAAGAGTACGGTCTAGACCTGCTCTATAGGAAAAGCACAACGAGATAAATGGTAAATGGACTGTACTTATATAGCGCCTTTCTAGTCTTTCTGACTACTCAAAGCGCTTTGACTACATATCACATTCACCCCATTCACACACATTCATACACTGATGGCAGGTGCCAACTGCTCATCAGTTGAAAGAAACTAATCATTTACACACACTCACACATCGAGGGCACAGCCCTCAGGAGCAATTTGGGGTTCAGTGTCTTGCCCAAGGATAATTCTGATTGGTAGACGACCCGCTCTACCACTAAGCCACAGTCGCCCCAACAGATAACTTCTGTTATGAATTGGCGCTATATAAATAAATTGAATTGGTTTCATTTACAGTTTAATTAAATGTAAATCGACTGGACTGATCAAAAGGTTTTGGCATGAATGTGTGGAAAAAGGACAGAAAGGGGAAGGAAAAGGACAGATTGCTGCTGGACAGTTGCTGTCTGCTCACAGTTCCAAAGCAGGATTTCTTGTAATTTGGGATGGACCTAAATATTAAAGGAACAGGACCTCACAGGCATTAGTGATTAGAGTTTATTCACTGAATCATTTGTGTCTCTGTAATTACCTGACAGATGGTGAGGAAGATCCAGTCATGTGGCTTACACCTGTTTCTCCTGGTGTTGAGGAGAGAACAGTATGAACAGGTACTGTATTAGGACTAACATTAAAGTACACTCTTTCCCATCAGTGCCTTCCATTCCACATGATGAGGACAACAGGGTGGTTTCACAGCAGACATGATGTCTTGTCATAGCAGGACAGGTACAGGTGAAACCGTAATGTTGGCTCAGTTCCATTTAGGTGTTCCAGTAAGCCAGCATGCTCATTTTCATGGCACTGTGACTGGAATACCTCAATGGAATGTGGCCATGATTAATGTTATTATAACAGCAACACTGAAAGGTGACTGATGGTGTGCCACTCTTGTTCAGGTCACTCACGTTTTGGTGTTGCTCAGAGCCCAACACACATTCACTGTAGTTACACACATAAAACTGAACAACATAGACTTGAAGCGTAAAAATTTGCTTCCGTAACACACCTGTGTAGACATCTGGATTGATTAAAATATGAGTATCTGTTCCATTAGACACGTGTAACACAGACACGCCATAAGTTGAATCCTGCTGATGTCTCTCTTCTCCAGGCAGTGTCTATTGGTGTGGATCTGCAGACGCTGGCCAAGGCCTCCAAAGGGGAGCGCTGGTCCAGACCCAGACTGTGTCACATCAGCAGACACCCGGAGCATGGCCTGGGGATGACCATCATCTCAGTGGAAGGTACCAACACACTGCTGTCATTGTTTGACAGAGTGTCAACTCAACTACTCATTTGCAGCTTCTCTGAAGACAATACACACAGATCATGTGGGCTTTAACTATTTTACAAGAAACCAACTAGTACAAATGTCAGCAGATGTTGTGATGATCCACTGACCATTAATGATTCACTTCCTTGCACTAATTTATCTTAGTTCACACCTGATCTCTAGAAACACCCTGCATAAAAAGGTCTTGAGGCTGGAGTTGTGCTAAGGTTGATACTGTGTCCAGTTAGAGCTGGAATTATGCATTCTTCACTTCATACTGGAAAAAAAGAATGATAGTTAATTTTTTTTATTTCTTGGCGAACAGGTTATCCACCCACCTAGCACTTCTGTCTCCAGCTATAGCACAGGTTACCAGATATAGGTGAGCACAGGTTTTGGTTTTGATCTCTGTATCAAATCTGACAACCTCACTGTGATGACACTGTGAAGCTTCATACTATTTCTTGTTGTTCAAGAAATAGTTCTGTTTGTGTACAGATTAAACAAACAAGATACTACATGCTAAACAGTGAGATTTAGAGGTGTTGATAGGTGTGTTTTTGAACTTTGGACATAGCCAGGCTAGCTGTTT
This sequence comes from Siniperca scherzeri, assembly GCA_027580175.1. NCBI lineage: Eukaryota > Metazoa > Chordata > Actinopteri > Centrarchiformes > Sinipercidae > Siniperca > Siniperca scherzeri. The sequence goes on from CM050848.1 coordinate 32,829,239, forward strand.
TCTATGGGGGATATTTTTGGTCATAATTCAAATTAAAAGTCCAAATAGTAAATTAAAAGAGATATTTTATTACACTACTAGGAATAATCAGGCCAGAAATAAACTTAAAAAGAAAAAGGAAATTGGAAAAAGCTAATTTAAAATGATAATTTGAAAATGTAAAGTCACAATTAAAGAAGTGAAATTTAAAATTCAAAAGCTTAAATGGAAATGCTCAAACTGAAATCTTAAATGGTAAAGATGAAACCGAAAATGGCACTGGAAATAAGAAAAGGTAAACATCAAATATGAAACTCAAAATGGGAAATGGAAAAGTTAAATGAAAATACTTAAATTTAAAAAACAAAAAAATAAATGTTTGCATTTGCATTTTATCATTTTACATTTGACATTTTGCATTTAAAAGTTTATCTTTTCCATTTGACATTTAACCTTTGATATTTTAAATTTCATCTTTTCCACTTTTCATTAGGCGTTTGCCATTTCGCATTTGACATTTGGCTTTTCAAGCTGTATGTGAATGAAGAGGCGTGGCGCAAAGGCTGGAGGGAGGGTTTGAAATGGCTGGGGCGCAGAGCATCCTTATGGACAGCAGGGGAAGCTGCCTGGTAAAGCGCCCACTGCAATGAAAACAGAGAAAACGGAGCAAGTAGAGTGAGCAGGGTCGGAGGCAGGACTATTATTTATAAGGCAATGACTTCAACTTGATGAAAGTGTTCTAACATTTCTGTCCATCTGGCCTCACACACAAAGTCACCAGTGAAATGAGCATTAACAACTTCACCACAATTCCCTATCGTTCTGACAATGAGAAAGCAGCGGACTGTGCAGCTAACATTAGCAACTAGCTATATTAGCTGTTGCAGGCATGCATGACTAATGTTATATTGATAACATGGCCACTTGCAAACAAAAAATAGGCAGTGTCAATTAACGTAGGGAGCAATATGCTCTGAGAAAAAAAATTGTCTTCCTGCACTAGTGTCATATGGGTCTGCCAGGAAATGCTGGTTAACAATGAAGACCAGCTGACTGGGCTAACGTAACTTAACCGGCTTGAAGATTGAAGAACACAGGTAGTTAAAAGAATCAACCAAATCGTTGGTGTTGGAGGAATCAAGAAACACATTGCCAGGAGAATTGAACAGTGTACAGAATTTTGAGGCACCATGCTCAGACTAGGAGGAAAAATCATTGCAAGCTATGAGGTTACATTGTAAATGCTTCCTATAGACACTAACAAGGCCACCACCACAACCACAATCCCTAGGGCGGCTAAAGCAGTCATAATCTATCGTCTAAGTGTATCATATCGTTTTCTTGTACTTTCTCCTGTGTGCACTGACGTAAAGACGAGCTGCTGTAACAAAGAGTTTCCCTACGGGGATCAATAAAGTATTTCTGATTCTGATTCTGATCTGGAGGGCACAATTCAGCAAGCTGACTGTAATCACCAGGACGTAACCAGGATTCTGTTAAGAACATGAAATCTGAATCCGTAGAAGAGATAAAATCATTTGAAATAAATGGCATGTTAGAGAGGGATCTTACAGTGAGAAGAGCCATCTTAAAAAGTCTGTACTGGGGTAGAGCTGAAGTTAGGACTGGAGGTAGGGTTCTGGCCTGGATCTTTATTAAATTATTATTATTGCTGTGTCGGCTGTGCCTGTTTCGTATTAAGGACCTATGCAAAATTACCACAGGAATTTAAAAAGTAGCGCTAGAGGGATCCGGGCTCCAAATAGCAGCACTATGTTCAATCCACAAGGGAGGGGGAGGGGGGGTTATTGACAGCAGAGGGTGTGTGGCTGTTTATGGTGGACAGAGACGAGAAAGAAGAAGAGCAAGGGGAAACAGGTGATGTAAATAGTCAATTACGTGTGGAGGACTGACCTGAATTGTTTGGGTAAAGACCGTCTCGTGCAAATAAGGAAGAACGATCCCAGAATAAGTTAGAATTGTGAATAAAACCAATGTCATGGGTACTGCAGAGAAACTGGAGCCAGGTATGAAGGCTGAGGATCCTGCTAAAATGGCCAATTCCACAACCCAGTGTAAGAATTGGACCCGAAATAAAACCATGCTTTCCACTGCTGTTGAGCAGGTCAAACAGATGGATGAAGTCTACTTTCGTCAGCTCAGATTGCTGATGGGCGGTGTCATTGGTGCCGACATGGACTATGATTTTCGTGACAGTAAGAGTGTAGCCAGAAGTCCGGGGAGCTTTTCGCGGATGTCGGGGGTTGTAGCTCCAGGAAAGTAGTGTGTGACCGCATTAACAAAGCAGATATTCCTTACTATGGAATCTCCAACTATCAGCATAGTTGGGGGGATGAAAGGAGGCAGAGTCGATGATCATGGAGATCACCGAGTTCCATCAGCAGTCCATGGGATAGTCGTGGCCGGGGACTGCTGCAGCGAGGGGGCGGCGCCCTTCTTAGCAGAGGGGTTCTCAGCTGTCTCTGGATGAATGAGACCTCCAGAGCTTCTCCTGATTACAGCCTCTTTCAGTAACTTGCGGCGAGAGGAAAAGGAAAACTAGGCCACTGGAAAATAAGAGCGTCCCTCCAGTGGAGGAAAGTCCTGCGTATCCAGGATGTCAAACCTGTTGGCCAGTGGGAGGTCCCGATGTGAAAGAGGGGGAGGCGGGCTCTTTGCACCATGTCTGTCCTTGTAGGCTACAGTCCAGTGCTGCGGTTGACGTGGAGTCGAACTCACCGGAGCCTTCTCACCACGAGTAGAAATGGCCATTGCTTTGGGCTTTGCACCCATGAGGAGCCACGGATCTTCAGGCTTAGCTGAAATGGCTTCATGGTCCGGGGCGCCGGTGATGATGGAGCTGAGCCACAGAAGATGGTAAATGGTAAATGGACTGTACTTATATAGTGCCTTTCTAGTCTTTCTGACTACTCAAAGCGCTTCAAGCAGAAGAGTGGGATCATTATCCAGTTCTAGAGTGGAGCTGTCAGGGGATTGAGATAGGATGGTCGCATTACGGTTGCCGCAGCCAGAGGAGCTGAGGACTGAAAGGTGTTTTGCCTTGGCGAAGGCGACAGTGGAGAACTCCAGTATGAGCTTGTCCTTTTCTCTGAGCTCGGCTTCCAGACAAGCGATACTTTTCTTCAGCTTTGAGATGGTAAGGTGACAAGATCCACACTCAGCCATCACGCTTGCAGTTAGTCCGTAAAAGTGCTCATAGCTTAAAATCCACAATAAAGTCCATAAAAGTGCTAAAAGCTTAAAATCCTTAATAAAAGCGAACAGCTAGCCTAGCCGCCGGGCTAAAGGCAAACCTAGCTGAGCTAGCAACAGTGGAGGCAGTCTGGTAAACCACATCAAGTTGACAGCCAGCTTAAAATCACTTAAGATCCATACGTGCAATGACTAAAACTTTTACCATGTAAAAAAAAATGGGTAAAACAATAGCCAGGAAAAAAGTAGAGAGACATCTAATTTGGACTGTTCACAGTTAGCTAACCTACACTTTGTTACATATCGTGAGCATTGATAAAGAGCTAAATTTAAGGAAGTGTTTTCATCTGCATTTAATTCAATGCCATGTCTCAATATAACAGAGGACTCTCTCTATGCCAATTTCAGTCCCTCCCAAATTGATCATCTTGTAGATAGTGCTGCAGGCTCACTGCGAATGACACTCGACTCTATTTCTCCTCTAAAAAAGAAGATAAACCCGCAAATTAAAGCAAACATCATGAACACTTGAAAGGAAATGGCGTTCCAACAACCTGGAAGAATCTTGTTTAGTCTAGCAAGATAGTTTTAAAGCATAGGAAAGCCCTCCGTAACACCTGAGCAGACTACTACTCATCAGTAATGAAGAAAAATAAGAATAATCCCAGGTTTTTTTTCAGCACTGTAGCCAGGCTGACAGAGAGTCACAACTTTATTGAGCCATGTATTCCTAATGACCAATGATAAAAAATTTATTATTAGAGACAAAATTCATCACATTCTGCCCTCAACCAGTTATCTTCAAACACAGGAACCTTAGAAACAGCTGTAAAACCTGATATATATTGAGAGTGCTTTGCTCCTGTCGACCTTCTTCAACTAACTTCAACGATTAATTCATCTAAGCCATCAACCTCTCTCTTAGACCCCATCCCAACTAGGCTGCTTAAATAAGTTACTAGATATGATCAATCTGTTTTTTACAGGCTCTGTACAACAGTCTTTTAAAGTAGCTGTAATTAAACCTCTTCTCAAAAAGCCCACTCTTGATCCAGGGGTTTTAGCCAACTATAGACCTATATCTAACCTCCCCTTTAGCTCTAAGATCCTTGAGAAAGCAGTCGCCAATCACTTGTGTGAAACATTTTATTTGAGGATTTTCAATCGGGAATTAGAGTGCATCATAGCACAGAGCCAGCACTGGTGAAAATTACAAATGACCTTTTAATTGCATCAGACAATGGACTCTGTCTCTGTACTTGTCTTGTTAGATCTTAGTGCTGCATTCGACACCATTGACCATCACATCCTATTTCAGAGACTGGAATATGTAATTGGCATTAAAGGAGCCGCACTAAGCTGGTTTAAATCCTATCTATCAGATCGATCTCAGTTTGTACATGTTAACGGTGAGTCCTCTGTGTCCTCCTGACAAGAACTAGGAAAAGAGATCATATTTCTCCAATATTAGCTTCTCTGCACTGGCTCCCTGTAAAATCCAGAATAGAATTTAAAATCCTTCTCCTCACCTACAAAGCTCTTAATGGTCAGGCACCATCGTATCTTAAAGATCTCATAATACCTTATTTCCCAACTAGAACACTGCACTCCCAGATTGCAGGGTTACTTGTGGTTCCTAGAGTCTCCAAAAGCCAGAGCCTTCAGTTATCAAGCTCCTCTCCTGCGGAATCAGGTCCCAGTTTGGGTTCGGGAGGCAGACATCATCTCCACATTTAAGAGTAGGCTTAAGACTTTCCTCTTTGATAAAGTTTATAGTTAGGGCTGGCTCAGGTGAGCCCTGAACCATCCCTTAGTTATGGTGCTATAGGCCTAGACTGCTGGGAGACTTCCCATGATGCACCTCTTTCCTCTCTCCTTCTCTCCCTCTCCATCTGTATGCATTTTTATCCCATTACTGCATGTTACTAACTCAACATCTTCTCTCTCCTGTAGTCTGTGCCTTCTCGTTTCTCTCCTCTCTCCTTCTGTCACTTTCAGCAGCACTTTTGAATTTAATTGAATTTCTTCCCATGTTCCTGCTCGACAACCGTTAATACAATTATTATTAGTCATATTACTATGATTATCAGTATTATTCCTATCATTATTATTTATTAATATTACCACTACCACTACAATATTATTCAATATTATTTTAAAAATTCTATGTGGAATTTGCATTGTGCTAGTGTACCCCCCCCCCCAACCGGCAGCGACAGATGGCCGCCCACCCTGAGTCTGGTTCTGCTCAAGGTTTCTGCCTCTTAAAAGGAAGTTTTTCCTTGCCACTGTCGCCAGAGTGCTTGCTCTTGGTGGGAATTGTTGGGCCTCTGTAAATAATGTTATAAAGAATACGGTCTAGACCTGCTCTATAGGAAAAGTGCAATGAAATAACTTCTGTTATGAATTGGCACTATATAAATAAAATTTTACGGAATTGAATTTGTGTGTTAAGTACAGAGCTGGAGTCAGGGCACGGTTAGCCTAGCTTAGCACAGACATGAGATTGATATTGATCTTCTCATAAGCTCGATAAAACAGTAGCTCAGTAGTAGTTCCCAAAATGTTGAACTTTGTATTGTACAGTAGATTCACTGGATGCAGTGTTCCACCCCTACAGAGACACTTTGTACTAAATCACATTAGCAGGTAGCCTAATAATTTATTAACAGCTGAGTTTTCTCTGTAAACTCTAGTTTATCTTGTTAAGTACAACAGTTTTATACCACACCATACTGATGATTATGATTATGGTAACAGTATTGATGTCTCACCAGGTCAGAAGGGTCAGTACATTGTGAGCAGAGTGACTGATGGTCCAGCAGAGAAAGCTGGTGTCTGCACTGGAGACAGACTGATCTGGATCAATGGAGTCATGGTGTCAACGCTCACACAATCCACTCTCAGCAGAACTGTATGAATCCAGTTTCTTCAGTCAGATCTAACTTTTGTGGTTTGTTAGACTGAACACGTGAACATGTGTTGATTCCTACAGTGTGTTTGGTTCTCAGGTAAAGAAGAGTGGGGACTCAGTGATGGTGCTGGTCATTGACAGTGAGAGTGTGTGTTGCTATGTCAGGAGGAAGATGCCCATCCTGCCTGTGATGGCAGAATGTTGCAGCCTCCCCCACACTGCCAAGACCATGCATCTGGTTAAAGGATGCGATGGATACGGCTTCCTGCTGAGACAAGAGAAGCTGGCAGGCACTCAAAGGATAGGTGAGAGATACACTCATGGACTCATGACAGCAATCACATCCATACACAGACACAAACATTCACATTCACCTCTTAGAGCCAGCTCACCGTTTTATAAAGACAAATGGTGCAGTGTAAACCTGATATAACATATGTAGTTCAGATAACACAAAGAAAGTGAGGAACTGACATAACAAAAGCATCATTTGAAGTCTTCACAGACATCTTTGTCCACAACAACCAAGCATTTCAGTTGTCGGTTGATGCTGTATATATAAAATAATATCTTGATACTAAGTATTGAAAGCATTAAAGTGCACTAGTTTCCTGGCGGAAAATCTGATTTAAGTTTATCTGGAGTTGGACAGATAAAACTTGGTGTATATTCACGACTAAGACAGAAATAAACATGCATTTGTACGATATCTCTGAGCAGAATGCAGAGACAGTGTAGCGGATTGAAGACTTAAATGCATTAAACTGATTATATTGAATGACCTTAATTTTGGTAAGAGGAAGGAGCAGTTTTACACTCACTTCCAGCTATCAGAATAAAATGAGCGATCATAATAAATAACAGAATCTAACTTACAACTTTAATAATTACCAGTGCACCAAATTAAGCACCATTCAGCAACTGAGAAGTTTTGGAAAGTCAAGGGACATTATTATTAGGAATTATTAATCATCTAAAGTAATTTAGCTATGTTGATGGGAGATCCTAATTTTCACCTACCTAATTCCTAATTGTTCTTATTAAGCTAAATCATCAAACCCTATACAGGACAGTGTCTGTGGTTTCACCTGAGTTTTGGCTGAGCAGGGCAGGTGCTGCTCTGGGAGATAAGAGTCAGTGCCATTTCTCTGGGGCACTTCTGGGGGCAATCGCTTCCGGTAAGCGCAGCCGAGGGGTTACGGATGCGTTGTTGGTCCCATGGGGGCGACCCTGAGTCGAATGCCTCTCCTTCCATAATCAGGGTGATGACGTTTGTTTGTGATGGCAACACGGTGTGAGCATCTACCAGCTGTTGGCTGAGTTTAAAGTTTGTTATGGTCCTCGTTAGGACTTAGATGCTGTAACTGGATGTAGCAACTTCTTTCATCTGGTAGCAGCAATTTGGGATCACTAATAGAGATTCTTTCTTTAAGAGTTAATTCTTTGAGTCTTTTCTTCTTCTCTACACCACGTGGTTGGGTGCGCAAACCAGGGCCCCTTCTTCCCTAAAGCTCGATGTGTTGGACCCAGAGCTGGAGCAGTTTCCTCCAGAAGGCTTCTTTTTTTCAAAGTGTCTTTGTGTTAGACCCAGAGCTGGAACAGGTTCCTTGAAGGCTTGGTCGGCCTTCTCCATCTTCTCAGCTCAGGATTCAGCATGAATCTCCATCCCGGGGAGCAATCTGGTACCCCCCACTTGTCAAAGCGAGGTCCTACACTAACGAAACTGTGTCCCAAATTACAAAAATATCATTAAAAAATAGTATTGTGTCACTACAACAAAAGTGGTGGCCGTGCTTTGTAAAAATGTCATACACACTTCATACCTTTACATAAAGAAACATTTCCTGTTACTCCAGGGTTTCTTGCCCTGCATTCAAATCAACATGTTAACTCAAAACTTCAAATTATTTTATATATGGTTAAGGACATATATCAATGAATGTACATTGTAGCTGCCGTCAGAGGCAACTCTCATATATTGTAGTTCATAATATGCACTTTATAGCTAAAAGGTCAATAAATAGTTAAAATCTTCAAAATAATCATTAGAATAAGTAAGTAATATTTTTTTTGTTAATACATGTCAATTCATTTCATATTATTCAGCTAAAACTATAGAAAAAGGGGGAACCTATTTCCTTTTGTTCCGCTAGGGAATTATTTAATTGCTGCTATCAGGATATTTTTTCCGGTGCACTACATGTAGAAGAGCCAGAAGAGCACACGAGGTGCTGTACGCATGACATGTCTGCAAGAGTTATGCCTATAAGAAGTGCTAAGAAGTTATTGTCTTTTTGTTTAAAGAAGAAGAACTCTATCTGGCAGTCCCATCCTTGACAGAACCAAGGATGGGACTGCCAGATTAAAATGCCTCAACACATAACTGCACTGCCACTCATCCCTCACCCTGGAACGCACCCCCTCTCCCTGGGACGCTCCCCCGGACAGTCAAACCTTCTGATTACCTCTCCTCTCCTCTTTTTCAAACTTTTTTTAAAGAAATCTCTGTGCTCTTATAATGCCACAATGCTATTAATTTGTTACTTTTCTTATTGTTTGAATGTGTACGTTTGTTGTCTTAACTATATTAGAAATTTGCTACAACAAGGTATTTTCTTGAAAGTAAGTAAGTAAAAATAATTTGGCCTCTAGTGGACAGCGTCCCACGTGAGGTTGAACATTGACACCACCCCGGGGGTCAGCACGTCCACTGATTGGTCATATGCTTCTCTGAACTTCCTTACAACAGTTTTTCTATAAAAGACCCTCACTGGAATGCACCGGTATGCAACAGTGGACTTTCTTGTTACCAGTGCAAGGTGTCCTATTCCGTCTCTGCATTGCCAAATCAACTTCAGTCTTCAACTAATCTTCACCCCTGCGGCTGCAACACCTGACCATCCTCTCCTGACATCACCACAGCGACTCCCCAGCTGCCAGCACGGACACTGACATTTATCCAAGGATAACTTTAGTTTATCCTCCTTTAATCTGTTCAGCCCTTTAAGAAGGCACTGCTCACGTTCCTCCAATATTCTTCCAAAAACAATTACATCGTCAAGGTACACCATAACTTCCAGTTGGTTTATGTCACCAACAGTCCTCTCCATGACTTGTTGAAATGTGGCCGGGGCTCCACAAATCCCTTGCGGCATCCGCTCAAACTGATTAAACCCAGCTGGGCAAGTGAATACTATCTTTTCTTTGCCAGCAGCACACAAGGGATCTGATAATAGCCACTTCTGAGCACGCTGAACCATTGGCTACCACTCAGGCAGGAGAGAACATGTTCCATACTAGGAACTGTGCACTGGTCAGGAATCGTTCTCTTGTTTAACGTCCTGTAGTCCACACACATGCATATGGTTCCATTTTTCTTGCGAACCACAACTATTGGGGAAGACTTCTGGAGTCTGAAATGATTCCAGCCTCTTTGAGATCATTAAGATGTTTGCTCACATCTTCCAAATCACTTAGAAGTAAGCGTATGGAACGTTCTCTGACTGTTTTTTCATTTGTCATGCAAATGCTGTGTTGTGTGCTCTTTGCACAACCAACATCCAAACTCACTGCAGGAGAAAATCTCTTTTCTCTCCATCTTTTGACACAGTCTCCCTCCACTTAAGAGGCACAGGAGAGTCACCAAAGTTGAAAGAGGAGTTGAGATGTTGGTGGCTTAGGCCCCTCATTTTTGGGGACTGTATTTATCAGCATCTATCAGTAACAAGTTAGCAATTGAAGTTCCATGTTTCAATGTCACATTATGACTGGACATGACACATTTCTCAGAGTGACTGTGATGCAACAACAGTGGACAGCAGTTGACTTTTCAACCACAGACATCACCAGGAGCTCTTCAGGAAAACAGTCTTCCTCTGGACGGTCTATAGGAACAGCCTGGCTAGAGAGACTTCCAGGAAACTTTGGAATGGCAACAACTGTTGCAACTCCGCCAGGGGGCAGAGTGAAAGGCTTGTATCGTGTGAACCAGACTGTTCCTCTTTTTGTCTCAGCCGTGTTGTCAGGAGTTTCCTGAAACTTCTCATAAGCTTCTTATATTACTGGGTGAACAGAGAGGGTATTGAGGAAATTGTCTCCACCATGTGTTTTACAGGAATGGAATTGCCAACCACAATGGAAACCTCCCTCTTCATGACTGGATCTTGATACACAAGCACAAGTGTTTCAATGGTCTCAGCTATTCCAATTACATCGCCAGTAAACTCAAGCTTCAAGCACATATAGCCATCATATGGATACTCCTTTCCACTGAGGCCCCAAATCTCCAGGCACTCAATAGGGGTCAAAGACAGGTGCTTCAGATACTTGTCATAAAAGGAGCGATACAGTAGGGTAACTGGGGCCCTGCTATCGAGTAAAGCTTTTGCGTAAATGCCCTCAATTTGTACAATAGAGCTAGGTCCACTTTTCTGGAGATTTTCTAGGTTGTGACACTCCAGCTGGAAATGACCATCTTCCCCACACCTGTAGCAAAAGACGATCAGCACGATACTGGGGTTTAGGAACTCTCTCCTTTCCATGTGCATATGAGTTTCCATGTCCATACTCACTCAGAAACTCATTGCAAAACTGTTATTCCCACACCCACTCGTCTCCTCCTCTTAGCTAGCAAGGGTGATAGCACTCTAACAACAGACCACACATCTGCGGCAATTTAGTAGAATTACTGGCTGAAACAGCTCCAAAACACGGCTCTTTTTCCATTTTAACAGGGTAACTTACACACTGTTTCTTAATTTTGACGAACACAGTAGTTTAACAGATTATACAGAACTTATAACCAGCACTTACCATATCTGTGTTCTTCACCTTTCCTCTCACTCTCAGTCTGTTGGGTTTTTTTCCGCTCTCTTTACTCCTAACCCCTCTAAGAACCCAGTAGGTTACCGATACACATCTCTGAATGGCACTGATTGGCTAATAACAAATTGACACCTCGCTATCCAATACACAACCAAAGAAAGGACCTGAGAGGTTCAAGAACTACTCAAAACATAGGACATTCCAACATCTTACCAAACTATAAATTCCTCCATATTATGGTAAAGGTTATTATTATTATTATTATTATTATTATTATTACACACCAGCAATAATTTAACGAGCTCACATTTCAAAATACACTGTATATTTATTAACTGAAATACATATCAAAATATAGTCGCAAGCGGCAATTATAATAAATATAATAAAACTTTAATTATAGAGCACTTACCAAAACAAAGTAAAAAGTGATTCACAGAGAGAAATAAAATACCAGAGTGAATGATAAAATACATTAAAAAATCAACAACAACAAAAAAAAAAAAACAATAAAATACAGGTCAGGTAAAATCAGGATAAGTATCCTCCAGAGGGCTGGAGAATCCCTGAGCGGGTGATCCACATCTAAAAAGGCAGGATTGGGGCCAATACCAGATCTTATTAACTCCACCTTTCCAGCAAAGTGCAAAAGAAACTTTTCACAATCAGCATCACAGTCAGCAGAGGCACAAGGAGAGGGTTAACTAACTGATCCACAGTCTTGGTGGGATTTGTTGGGTCTCTGTAAATAATATTATAAAGAGTACGGTCTAGACCTGCCCTACAGGAAAAGTGCAATGAGATCACTTCTGTTATGAATTCGCACTATATAAATAGAATTGAATAGAAACCAAACAAATCCCACCATCAGCAAGCATTTGGCGACAGTGGCAAGAAAAAAAACTTCCTTTAAGAGGCAGAAACCTTGGATAGAACCAGACTCAATGGTGGGCGGCCATCCGCAGCTGTTGGGTTGAGAGAGAGGTTTAGATAGATAGAGAGAGAGAGAGAGAGAGAGAGAAGGGGTGGGGGAGGGAATCATAATGCAAAAACCACCTAGAATTTTAATAATGTAATGGTAGTGGTAATATTAATAAATTAATAATAATAGGAATGACAGTCATAGGAATAATATGACAATAATAGTAACAGAGTTCACAAAACAATCTATAGAAGATGTAATGTGTACAACAGAGGCTTCGAGTTTACACGAAAATTAATAATCAGGATACCAGCAGATGCATTTTCATATCCCGATTAATAACTATCATAGATGTAAAAAAAAAAAAAAAAAAAGTTATCTTGTTGGTTTCTTATTGTCAATAGGACACAACAAGGTCGATATTATACAAAGTGCATGACAGGTTTGTTACAGTCCAATTTTGTTTTTAGTAAAAGTAATATGAACACTTAGTAGAGTTAAGTCAGGTTGATGACCTTTTAAGAAAACAAAGGAAAAATGTACACAAATGCCATTATTTTCAAACAAAGCCATCCACTCTTTAAATTAAACATTTTCTTATTTACTGTACCTATTCCCTTGAAATATATTTTATAGTATATTCATTTAATTAGGCCTATACTTAATCAAAATCTTAAAAAAAATAAACAATTCTCTAAACTGTGTATGCTGCTAAACATTATTACCAATCAATCATTTAATATTATATTAACTTAAATTACTACCATAACAGGCATTTCCATCATCAATATGCCTACTAAAATTAACACTTGTTTGATCATTATTTATGATTAATTTCATAAACACAAGCCATAGACTGTAGCTGAACCTTCCTTTCTTCTCTCTTTCTCTGCTGAGGTGCCCTAGTGTCCACACAAAGTGTTCTTAATGAGCTTTGTTTTCCTCTCTCTTCAGCTGTGCGCCGATGTAATAGCTCTGCTGTAAACTGAAAATTAAACTTATATTCTGGCTGGCATCATTTCCTTTCCTTTCTGATGGTTCTATTTTAAAGATGATTTTTCCTTTCTTCCTTTATAGAGATTATGGAGTGGTTGCATTGTTGTGTTGCTTGCATGAGACCAAGTTGTGACACAATATGAGAGATGGGATAGTATCATAGAGTGCACAAACAAAATTGCTGTATCTGTAATCATTAGAATACATTTAAAATGAGCTAGATTACGTTTGACAATCCCTGAATTTTAAAATCTCACCACCTTTCGTAGTTTACGCTGTGTGGTGCAACCTGCAATATGAAAAAACGTGTGGCTGAGCCTGAGACTATCCCAGATCCTTTCACTGCGAGGTACAGTACATGTACACAGTGAACGTGAGTCCTGAGCGATAGACAGTCGCTGAGTCTCTCAAGCGCGTCCCTCTCCCTCCCTCTCATGTCTTGAAGTCTTGAAGTAGGAAGTAGTACCAAATATTGTATTTAATTATTAGGTGTCGCGAAAATATATGTGCTGTACATAATATGGCAAACGGTATCTTTATCCAACCAAATTCTCAGCCCACTGCCTTATCCTTCACAAACAACCGCCTCAGTTCACTAGTTAGGCCAAACAAATTTTTTTAATGAACTTATTCTAATGATTTGGTACACTGAAAATAACTGCTTTGCCCATCACTAGTCGCAAATCACCCTAGAAGTGGCACACTGCAAGGGCACAACGAAGAATGCTATGAGGTTAAAAAAACGTACCCTCGAGTCATAGCCAAAGGCCTAAGGGATTCATTGGAACAGATTAACATCTCTGTTCATGAGTCACCATGTGAGTATAAACTGGAGTTGTTTGGGAAGAAAACAGTATTACATCTGGTGTAAGAAAGTCATGGCATATTGACATGAAAACATCATACCACCAGTACTTCTGGCTCTTCTGACAGAAACACCGAAAGGTGCTGACATGCTGCAGTAAGCGTATTGTGTCATTTCCGGTCATCGGTGTTTTACTAATAGTGTATTTCTGCTGCTCTAGCTCATCACAGTTAATTTTGTTCGATTCTTCATTATAGTGATAAACTATCTGCTATAAACATACACTAGTTCAGCTCAAGCACTTATAGCGCTCTCCTTTTAAAGAGTTTCGTGCTAATCCCACAGTTTACACGCTATTCATTTTTGCTAGCTACCATTCTTTAGCTTAGCAGCTAGCAATGGCTTCTCTCTCTCCCTCTCACTCTCCTGCTCTCTCTTGTTCGGTGTGTCAAATGTTTAGCTATTCCTCTGCCTCCTTTAGTGATAATGGTACATGTAATAAATGTAGTTTATTTGTACCATTGGAGGCGAGTTCTCCCCACTCAGCGACACACCCGCTGAGAAACCAACTCTGAGAAACCAACTCAGGATGGCTATCTGATATTTCTGTGGTTAGATTCAAGGAAGCGATCCCATCTGCATTGAATTCAATGTTATGTCTCAATATAACAGAGGACTCCTATGCAAATCGCAGCCCCTCCCAAATTGACCATTTAGTTGATAGTGCTGCAGGCTCACTGCGAACTACATTCGATTCTATCGCTCCTCTAAAAAAAGAAGATAATAAACAAAGAAGGTTAGCTCCATGGTATAACCACCAAACCCGCAAATTAAAGCAAACATCACGAAAACTTGAAAGGAAATGGCGTTCCAACAACCTGGAAGAATCTCGTTTAGTCTGGCAAGATAGCCTCAAAACATTCAATTCAATTTTATTTATATAACGCCAATTCATAACAGAAGTTATCTCATTGCGCTCTTCCTATAGAGCAGGTCTAGACTGTACTCTTTATAAAATTAATTACAGAGACCCAACAAATCCCACTATGAGCAAGCATTTGGTGACAGTGGCAAGAAAAAACTTCCTTTTAAGAGGCAGAAACCTTGGATAGAACCAGACTCAATGGTGGGCGGCTATCCGCCGCTGCCGTGTTAGGTTTTGAGAGGGGGATAGGATTAGTTAGGCACAACGCAAAGACCACGTAGAATTTTATTTTTTATTTTTTAAATAGTAAAATAGTAATTGTAGTCTTAATATTAATAAATTAGTAATAATAGGAATGACCGCTATAGGAAAAATAATGTCAGCATCAGTAATAGAGGCAATAACAACAACTGTAGTAGCAGTTGTTGAGCAGGAACATGGGGGCTCTCTGCAGCTCCAGAGGCAGAAATACCTGCTGAAAGCGGCAGAAGGAGAGAGGAGAGAAACGAGAAAGCACAAAACTACAGGAGAGAGAAGATGTTGAATTAGTAACATGCAGTAATGGGATAAAAATGCATACAGATGGAGAGGGAGAGAAGGAGAGAGGAAAGAGGCGCATCATGTGAAGTCTCCCGGCAGTCTAGGCCTATAGCAGCATAACTAAGGGATGGTTCAGGGCTCACCTGAGCCAGCCCTAATTATAAGCTTTATCAAAGAGGAAAGTCTTCTCCATGTGGAGATGGTGTCTGCCTCCCGAACCCAAACTGGGACCTGATTCCACAGAAGAGGAGCTTGATAACTGAAGGCTCTGACTCCCATTCTACTTTTGGAGACTCTAGGAACCACAGGTAACCCTGCAACCTGGGAGCGCAGTGTTCTAGTCAGATAATATGGTGTTATGAGATCTTTAAGATACGATTGTGCCAGGCCATTAAAAGCTTTGTAGGTGAGGAGAAGGATTTTAAATTCTATTCTAAATTTTACAGGGAGCCAGTGCAGAGAAGCTAATATTGGAGAGATATGATCTCTTTTCCTAGTTTTTGTCAGTACACGTGCCGCAGCATTCTGGATCAACTGGAGAGTGTTAAGGGACATATTTGGGCAGCTGGATAATAAGGAATTGCAGTAGTCCAGCCTAGAAGTAACAAATGCATGCACTAATTTTTCTGCGTCATTTTGAGACAGGATGTACCTGATTTTTGCAATATTACATAGGTGAAAAAAGGCAGTCTTTGAAGTTTGTTTCATGTGGGAGTTAAAGGATAAATCCTGATCAAAGATAACTCCGAGGTTCCTTATGGTGCTGCTGGAGGCCTGAGCAATGCCATCTAGAGTAACAATATCTTTTCTAATTTGTCTCGGAGGTGATTGGGACCAAGTACAATAACTTCAGTTTTGTCAGAGTTTAACATCAGAAAGTTGCAGGTCATCCAGGTCCTTATGTCCTTAAGGCATGCCTGAAGTTTAGTTAACTGGTTAGTTTCATCTGGCTTGATCGATAGATATAATTAAGTATCATCTGCATAGCAATGAAAGTTTATGGAGTGCTTCCTAACAATACTGCCTAGAGGAAGCATATATAAGGTGAATAGAATCGGTCCAATCACAGAACCTTGTGGCACTCCGTGACTAACTTCGGTGTGCACGGAGGACTCACCGTTAACATGTACAAACTGAGATCAATCTGATAGATAGGATTTAAACCAGCTTAGTGCGGTTCCTTTAATGCCAATTACATGTTCCAGTTTCTGTAATAGGATGTGATGGTCAATGGTGTCGAACGCAGCACTAAGATCTAACAAGACAAGTACAGAGACAAGTCCATTGTCTGATGCAATTAGAAGGTCATTTGTAATTTTCACCAGTGCTGTCTCTGTGTTATGATGCACTTTAAACCCTGACTGAAAATCCTCAAATAAACTATTGTTATTTAGAAAGTCACACAACTGATTGGCGACTGCTTTCTCAAGGATCTTAGAGAGAAAGGGAAGATTAAATATAGGTCTATAGTTGGCTAAAACCCCTGGATCAAGAGTGGGCTTTTTTAGAAGCGGTTTAATTACAGCTACTTTAAAGGATTGTGGTACATAGCCTGTTAATAACAACAGACTGATCATATCCAGTAAAGAAGTGCTAATTAAGGGTAAAACGTCTTTAAGCAGCCTAGTGGGCATGGGGTCTAAGAGACAGGTTGATGGCTTAGATGAATTAATCGTCGAAGTCAGTTGAAGAAGGTTGACAGGAGCAAAGCAGCCAAAACACACATCAGGTTCTACAGCTATTTCCAAGGTTCCTGTGTTTGAAGACAAGTCGGCACCGGTTAAAGGTGATGAATTGATGAACTTTTTCTCTAATAGTTAAAATTTTATCATTAAAGAAGCTCATGAAGTCGTTACTACTGTTACTCGTTACATCATAGTTCTGTGTTCAACACCATTGACCATCACATCCTATTACAGAGACTGGAACATGTAATTGGCATTAAAGGAACCGCTCTAAGCTGGTTTAAATCCTATCTATCAGATTGATCTCAGTTTGTACATGTTAACGGTGAGTCCTCCGTGCACACCGAAGTTAGTCACGGAGTGCCACAAGGTTCTGTGCTTGGACAAATTCTATTCACCTTATACATGCTTCCTCTAGGCAACATTATTAGAAAACACTCCATAAACGTTCATTGTTATACGGATCATAGCCAATTATATCTATCATTTAAGCCAGATGAAACTAACCAGATAACTAAACTTCAAGCATGCCTTAAGGACATAAAGACCTGGATGACCTGCAACTTTCTGATGTTAAACTCTGACAAAACTGAAGTTATTGTACTTCGTCCCAAACACCTCCAAGACACATTATCTAAAGATATTGTTACTCTAGATGGCATTGTCCTGGCCTCCAGCAGCACCGTAAGGAACCTCGGAGTTATCTTTGATCAAGATTTATCCTTTAACTCCCACATGAAACAAACTTCAAGGACTGCCTTTTTTCACCTACGTAACATTGCAAAAATCAGGCACATTCTGTCTCAAAATGATGCTGAAAAATTAGTGCATGCATTTGTTACTTCTAGGCTGGACTACTGCAATTCCTTATTATCCGGCTGCACGAATATGTCCCTTAAGACTCTCCAGTTGATCCAGAATTCTGCGGCACGTGTACTGACAAGAACTAGGACAAGAGATCATCCAAAAGTAGAGTGGGAGCCAGAGCCTTAAGTTATCAAGCTCCTCTCCTGTGGAATCAGATCCCAGTTTGGGTTCCGGAGGCAGACACCATTTAAGAGTAGGCTTAAGACTTTCCTCTTTGATAAAGCTTATAGTTAGGGCTGGCTTGGGCGAGTCCTGAACCATCCCTTAGTTATGCTGCTATAGGCCTAGACTGCCGGGAGGCACTTCCCATGATGCACCTCTTTCCTCTCTCCTCCTCTCCCTCTCCATCTGTATGCACTTTCATCCCATTACTGCATGTTACTAACATGACATCTTCTCTCTCTCGTAGTTTTGTGCTTTCTCGTTTCTCTCCACTCTCCTGTCGCTTTCAGCAGGTATTTCTGCCTCCGGAGCTGCAGGGACTGAATCTGTGGTTGTAGGCCATCTGCTGCCCCTGTGTTCCTACTACAGTTGTTGTTATTGGCTCTGTTACTAATACTGACATTATTTTTCCTATAGCTGTCATTCCTATTATTACTAATTTATTAATATTAACACTACAATTACTATTCTACTATTTAAATCTCTTTCTCGAGTCTGGTTCTGTCCAAGGTTTCTGCCTCTTAAAGGACGTTTTTTTTTCTCCTTGCCACTGTCACCAAATGCTTGCTCATAGTGGGATTTGTTGGGTCTCTGTAATTAATATTATAAAGAGTACAGTCTAGACCTGCTCTGTAGGAAAAGTGCAATAAGATAACTTCTGTTATGAATTGGTGCTATATAAATAAAATTGAATTGAATTAAAGTACGTTGGAGGGAGCATTATGATTTGGGGCTCCATTGCTGCCTTAGGGCCTGGACAACTTGCAATCATTGAGGGGAGGATGAATTCACAAGTTTAGCAAGACATATTACAAGACAATGTCAGGGTGTCAGTCCGCCAGCTGAAGCTCACTAGAGGTTGGGTTATGCAACAGGACAATGACCCGAAACACCGACATAAATCTACCTCAGAATGTCTCCACAAAAAGAAAATCCTTTTGTAGTGGCCCAGTCAAAGCCCAGACCTTAACCCAATAGAAATGTTGTGGACAGACCTCAAGCGAGCAATTCATAGCAGACATCAAAAGAACATGGTGGAACTAAAACAGTTTTGTGGGGTGCCCCAGGAGCTCACCTGGTAGAGTGAGCCCCATGTACAAGGCTGAGTCCATACCGCAGCAGCCCAGGTTCGAATCCAGCCTGCAGCCCTTTGCTGCATGTCATCCCCGCTCGCACTCTCCCACATTTTCTGTCTCTCTTCAGCAGTTCCTATCAAATAAGGGTAAAAAGCTAGAAAAATAATCTCAGTTTTGCAAGGAGGAATGGGCCAAAATTCCCTCTGAGTGGTGTGAAGGTCTGATCCGCAGCTACCGGAAACGTTTGATTGAGGTCATTGGTGCCAAAGCAGGTTCAACCAGATATTAAATCCAACAATTTACTTACTTTTTCCACCAGCACTGTGAATGTTTATTGGGTGTGTTCATTGAATACATGAAAAATTATAATTGTTTCTGTTTTATTAGCTTAAGCCTATTGAGTTTGTCTATACCTGTGAATTTGATGAAAAACCATTTTGGAACCTTTCTTTTGGTAATAATCAGGTAATTTAAAGTCTCTATGAACTTCTATTCTTTTCTATCCAAACCTAATGTGACCCAGTTCACGTGCTGAGGGAGGTGGATGTGGGGAGTCCAGCTGAGGGGGCAGGGATGGAGGATGGAGACCTGCTGCTAGCTGTCAATGGGGAACCTGTTGAGTCTATGGAGCATGAGGACATTGTCAAAAAGATTAGACGGAGTGGTGATAAAGTCATCCTTACCTCTATATCTATACCAGGAAGAGACTTTTACAGAGAGGTAAGTACAGTCATATTGATGTGTTTACACAACTACAGATGGACTCATCATACAGATACTGTATCAGAATTTACCTTTAACTGCTTTCTGTTGTTTTCCTGCAGTTAGGCATTTCTCCCCTGTTGTTCCATGACGAATGTACACTCCAGGATGACAGACAGCAGACTGTCTCCCACTGCACTGAAAACCAGAATGTAACTACTCTTAGAAATGGATGTCTGACATATCCCACAATGTATGTTCAGGACAGAGAAGAGAACACCTCTGGTTTCCACTCAGACTGTGTCCTGGATCAGTCAGGAACTTTAACCAAACAGGTATGATCCTACTATTCATTACATCCTCTATAATGTGACCCCAGCAGGAATACTGTGTCCAGTTGCAACCAGGGGCAGATACATACAGTGGTGTGAAAAAGTGTTTGCCCCCTTCCTGATTTCTTATTTTTTTGCATGTTTGTCACACTTAAATGTTTCAGATCATCAAACAAATATAAATATTAGTCAAAGATAACACAAGTAAACACAAAATGCAGTTTTTAAATGAAGGTTGTTATTATTAAGGGAAAACAAAATCCAAACGTAGTGTAGATGAATCTCAGGTGTGTGATTAGAGACAGGTGTTTCTGATTAGTATTCTGGTGAGGGGGTGCGTTGTGTATGTGGGGTTGTGGAGCCTGGCGTATCCGTGACACCTACATGGCCCTGTGTGAAATAGTGATTGCCCCCTAAACCTAATAACTGGTTGGGCCACCCTTAGCAGCAACAACTGCAATCAAGCGTTTGCGATAACTTGCAATGAGTCTTTTACAGCGCTGTGGAGGAATTTTGGCCCACTCATTTTTGCAGAATTGTTGTAATTCAGCCACATTGGAGGGTTTTCGAGCATGAGCTGCCTTTTTAAGGTCATGCCACAGCATCTCAATAGGATTGAGGTCAGGACTTTGACTAGGCCACTCTGAAGTCTTCATTTTGTTCTTCAGCCATTCAGAGGTGGACTTGCTGGTGTGTTTTGGATCATTGTCCTGCTGCAGAACCCAAGTTCGCTTCAGCTTGAAGTCACGAACAGATGGCCGGACATTCTCCTTCAGGAGTTTTTGGTAGACAGCAGAATTCATGGTTCCATGTATCACAGCAATTCTTCCAGGTCCTAAAGCAGCAAAACAGCCCCAGACCATCACACTAACACCACCATATTTTACTGTTGGTATGATGTTCTTTTTCTGAAATGCGGTGTTACTTTTACGCCAGATTTAATGGGACACACACCTTCCAAAAAGTTACAACTTTTGTCTCGTCAGTCCACAGAGTATTTTCCCAAACGTCTTGGGGATCATCAAGATGTTTTCTGGCAAAAATGAGACGAGCCTTAATGTTCTTTTTGCTCAGCAGTGGTTTTCATCTTGGAACTCTGCCATGCAGGCCATTTTTGCCCAGTCTCTTTTTTATGGTGGAGTCATGAACACTGACCTTAACTGAGGCAAGTGAGGCCTGCAGTTCTTTGGAAATTGTTGTGGGGTCTTTTGTGACCTCTTGGATGAGTCGTCGCTGCGCTCTTGGGGTAATTTTGGTTGGCCGGCCATTCCTGCGCACCACTGTTTCATGTTTTCGCCATTTGTGGATAATGGCTCTCACTGTGGTTCGCTGGAGTCCCAAAGCTTTAGAAATGGCTTTATAACCTTTTCCAGGCTGATAGATCTCAATTACTTTCTTTTTCATTTGTTCCTGAATTTCTTTGGATCTCGGCATGATGTCTAGCTTTTGAAGATCTTTTGGTCTACTTCACTTTGTAGAAGCAGGTCCAATTTAAGTGATTTCTTGATTGAGAACAGGAGTGGCAGTAATCAGGCCTGGGTGTGGCTAGAGAAATTGAACTCAGGTGTGATAAACCACAGCTAAGTTATGTTTTAACAGGGAGGGCAATCATTATTTCACACAGGGCCATGTAGGTTTGGATTTTGTTTTCCCTTAATAATAACAACCTTCATTTAAAAACTGCATTTTACTTATGTTATCTTTGACTAATATTTAAATTTGTTTGATGATCTGAAACATTTAAGTGTGACAAACATGCAAAAAAATAAGAAATCAGGAAGGAGGCAAACACTTTTTCACACCACTTTATATCTGTAGATTCATAAAACTGTGTATACACAAAGACAGAAATTTGCAGGCCCATTCTTTTCATCAGATTTATAAAGTCGCATGTACATTTGGTTCTGTTTTATAAACATAAATGGACATTGACATGCTTCTTAATCCGCTGTTTGCATATCGTTACCAAAAGAAGTGCAGTTTTACTGACTGTGTTGAGGTTCTCCAACAGCACCAGAACAGCTGACATTACACACAATCATTACACATGGCTGTGGCTATTTCTAGTACTTCACATGTACATGTAATCCATTGTATGATATCTCAGTCATCATTATTTAACATCAGATAGATGACCAATGGTCTAGTTTATAGCGCCATTATCCAAACAGACAAAAATAAATAAAATGAAAAAACAAATGGGGAGGGAGATGAAAAGATGCCTCCAATGAAAATAAAGAGAATGTTAAAATTGATTACACAATCAAAATTAAGTTCATAAATGCTCTTTTCATTGACATTTTACAGATTGCTATGTTGACTGCAAAAAATCACACAATCAGTGTAATTGGCTGACATCCTAAACAATGTGTTCTCAGATTCAGTTTCTCAGCTTATTTTTCATCTCCAACTAGCTCTGGAAAACTGTGTATAAACTGGTTTGAAGTCTGTGTGAGGTCCACACATTGTCACCACACATTGGGCCTCATGCAAGAGTATTTTCATATTCTTCTCCTAAACCTCTTCAGGGTATCTGCACATTTTGTAAGTACAATTTAATGACTTTTAGGACCTTTTTAATACTTCTAAAAGGAAAAAATAATACCATTACTGCGGCAAAAGAAATCAACAAACTAGACTACAGTATACACAGTTATTGGGTTTTATTGAATTTGAATAACTGAAAAATTCAGTGCACATTAGCTAACATAACTACCTTCTCATTGTTGGGCCTCACCACATGTGGAGAACAAAGAACAGAGGCCTGTATGTGTAACAAAAAGCCTGGACTAGGAGAAATAGTGCCAAAAACCCTCAGGTCCGTTAAGCCATACCTGTGTGCAAGATTTAAGCTTGAATCCAAACCCTGGATTCCTACTGGATGAGCCCCGGTCATGACCTCATCATACCTATTAAGGCAGAGCGCAACGGTCGCTTGCCGTCTTTCCACTGCAACTTTGGTTGCTTCAGGGGACACATCACATAAACTTTAAAGTCCCTAGATGAAGTCTCAATTCGCTGGACGAGCTTTGTGTTTGGATCCTGAATGAGATTGTTATATTCTACATAACAATCTCGTACCTGCAGAAGGAAGATTCGGATTTACCGTTTTCTTCATGGAGAGGAGTTTAACCACTGAGCCCTGCTCTCTCCCTCTAAAAGTAGACTCAGCTGTAATCCTCCGCTGCCTACTGAGGATCAGTTTCGCCATTGAAACCGCCGACAGCATGGTGCCCTGGCCAAAATCCTGAGCCTGAGAGGACTAATCCAAAAGGACTGACGCATTAAATAGCTATCAAGAGCGATCTCAATTAAGAGGCTTATGTCTGGGCAGAGATAGGTTTATAACTGTTTATTATTTTTACCCAAGCTGAATTTGTTGTAATTGTGCTTTGCATTATTGTGGAAAATAATGGACCACCGCGTCCCATATTGCTGTGTGTTTTCATGCTTAGCACGTTCCATTTTTGTGTCTGTACCATGTCTTTGTTAGTTTTAGCCATTGGGGAAGCTAATAATTGTGCTTTATCAGACTAAAGTCCAGTAACCCAGCTGTTGGATGTAAGTTCCGGGTTCCTGTGTGATAAAGGGACAGCTATTGTGTTTTACCACACCATTTGAGATTTCTTGTACCTCACTCAGTGTGATTTTCTTTGTCTCTGTAACGACAGGCAATGAACTCAAATGCAGACATAGGAAACCAGGAGGTGAGATAAGAACAGTCTTTACTTTCCAGAATACAAAGTTGGTACACGGGTAGGCAGTCAGGAGAGAGCAAACAGATCCAACAGGGTGAGGCTAAAGCAAGGTCCGGATAACAGGCAGGAATCAAACAACCAGAAACACTAATACGAGGTATGAATGCTGGAATGTGAGACACAGAGGTACTAAAACGAACTGGCACAGAGTGAAGGGAAGCAGTAGACTAAATACTCGGGTAATAATATGGGTGATTAGGGCAAGCATTCAATCAGGACAGGCGGAAAACACACAAGGGGCAGGAAGTGTAGTACTCTGAAACGAGAGGAGAGATGAGTAACAGAATAAAACAGGAAATAATAATGACATGAATGACAGGGAAACAAAACATTGACCTAAGAGGCAGAGCGGGATATTTCAGTCTCTCCTCTTCACTAACCCACACACATTTACATGTACATATACAAACCTACATACACATCTCAAACAATCCAGAAACTATAACTAGCTATGCTCCACGCCATCTTGAGGACTAATAGAGCATGTCCTCCATTTTGGCTCTCTCCCTTTGTTTGAATTTCATGGGCATGTCCGCCATTTTGGATCTGTGCATGATGACCACCCACGTGGTCATGTCTGCCATCTTCCTCGCTCCCCCCTCACTATTGTCCCAGACATAAGCATAAATTACGGGGGCTGTAATCCCCCAAATAATCACAACTGGCCTGTACAACCCCTCCAAATATCATATCATAATGATGAATCGAATGAAAAATATTAACTGTTAGAAAACATGATCAAGTAGTTGTTTTTCTCGATTCAATGTAATTCAATAATTATTACAGAAAAATAGGGATTAAGTACAGTTAAATTGTGGCCTAACTATCAAATGGCTGAAGATATGTTGAGGAAGTGATAAATATACATTTTACTAATACCAGAACAACAAATTTAAACAATACAAATTTGGTGCTTTTATACAAAGTGAATGATTTTATGCCATTCAACTGCACTAGTTTTATGTAGAGCATGTTGTTTGGTATGTCTCTTCCCCTTAAAATTAATGCGAAACAGACATTTAAAAGCTTGTTTGCAAAACAAAATCTCCTTGGGGGGCATGTCCCTGGACTCCCCTACATGGGTGGCGGTCTCAACCCCCCCAATGTTCAACGTAAAGTTACGCCCTTGGTCCCATACACACACACACAAACACACTTTACATGCTTGCTGATTATTGTATGCTTATTGTGTTTAGAGTAGATGATAATGGTTTGTTGGCTGAAGTCACTGATTATTAAACAGTGCTAAAGTTAAATCAAATCTATTGTACTTTTAAAGAGAAATTGCCTGTGGTTATTTTGTGTATGTGTTGCAATAACAGCTGGTAAATATTGACATTTCTAAGGGTACAGGGACAGCCACCTTTTGAGACTGTTTTTCATGTTTGGTTATTGGTCCCTGATCCCAGGGTGTTGCCCCGTAATTATAATTATTATTAATGAATGGTAGCAGGGCCTGAAGTCTTTGCCAATGGTGAAAGAAGTATTGAGATCGTTTACAAATCTTTTTACAGGAACCTTAGAAACAGCTGTAAAATCTTTTTTCCTATCGACCTTCTTGAACTAACAGTTCCTTCATCTAAGCCATCAACCTGTCTCTTAGACCCCATCCCAACTAGTCTGCTTAAAGAAGTTTTATCCTTAATAATTACTAGATATGATCAATCTGTCTTTATTAACAAATTACTTTTTACTTTTGGTTCCTTTAATGCCAATTAAATGTTCCAGTCTCTGTAATAGGATGTGATGGTCAATGGTGTTGAACGCAGCACTAAGATCTAACAAGACAAGTACAGAGACAAGTCCATTGTCTGATGCAATTAAAAGGTCAAATTGTTGCCGGTTGAGGGCAGGACGTGATGAATTTTGTCTCTAATCGTTAGATTAGATAAAACGTCATTTTATCATTAAAGAAGCTCATGAAGTTGTTACTACAACAGCAGTTTAATTACAGCTACTTTAAAGGATTGTGGTACATAGCCTGTTAATAAAGACAGATTGATCATATCTACTAAAGAGGTGCTAACTAAGGGTAAAACGTCTTTAAGCAGCCTAGTTGGAATGGGGTCTAAGAGACAGGTTGATGGCTTAGATGAATTAATCGTTGAAGTCAGCTGAAGAAGGTTGACAGGAGCAAAGCAGCCAAAACACACATCAGGCTCTAGAGCTGTTTTCAAGGTTCCTGTGTTTGAAGACAAGTCGGCACCGGTTGAAGGCAGGACTTGATGAATTTTTTCTCTAATAGTTCAAATTTTATCATTAAAGAAGCTCATGGAGTCGTTACTACTGAGGGTTATAGGAATATATGGCTCAATAGAGCTGTGACTCTCTGTCAGCCTGTCTACAGTGCTGAAAAGAAACCTGGGGTTGTTTTTATTTTCCTCTATTAATGATGAGTAGTAGGCTGCTCTGGCATTATGGAGGGCCTTCCTATATGTTTTAAGACTATCTTGCCAGACTAAACGAGATTCTTCCAGGTTGTTGGAACACCATTTCCTTTCAAGTTTTTGCAATGTTTGCTTTAATTTGCAGGTTTGGGGGTTATACCATGGAGCTAACCTTCTTTGTTTTATTACCTTCTTTTTTTGAGGGGCAATAGAGTCTAGTGTCGTTCGCAGTGAACCTGCAGCGCTATCAAAAAGATGATCAATTTGGGAGCCTTAGCCTAGGCGTCCTCTGTTTTATTGAGACATGGTATTGAATTAAATGCAGATGGAATCACTTCCTTAAATTTAGCTACAGCAATATCAGATAGACATCTATTGTAGGAGTTTTTGCCTAATGGCATGTAGTCCAGTAATAGGAGTTCAAAAGTTATTAAAAAATTGTCTGATAAAGAAGGATTCTGTGGAAAGACTGTTAAATGTTCAATTTCAATGCCATATGCCAGAACAAGGTCGAGGGTGTGGTTAAAACAGTGAGTGGCTTCATGTACACTCTGACAAAAGCCAATTGAATCTAATAATGAGATAAACGCAGTCCTAACGCTATAATTTTCAATGTCCACATGAATACTAAAATCACCTACAATAATGACTTTATCTGTTTTAAGGACTAAACTTGATAAAAACTCTGAGAATTCAGATAAAAATTCAGAATAAGGACCAAGAGTACACTATAACAAATAGAATTGGCTGTCATGTTTTCCAGGTTGGGTGTGAAAGACTAAGAAGTGCTTTCAAATGAGTTATAATTTAGTTTAGGGTTGATTAATAGGCTTGAGTCGAAGATGGCTGCAACTCCACCTCCTCAGCTGGTGCCTCGAGGAACGTGAGTATTAATATGACCGGGCTGAGTGGATTCATTTAGGCGAATAAGTCAATATGTATTCCTCTCCTTGTGTGTCTTGTGGTTTTACTTCCTGTCTTTGTTTGCTTTCCCTCCAGTTTTGATTGTTGGCCCCTCCTTGATTGTTTGCACCTGTGTCTCGTTGTCTCACCTCCCTTAGGGTATTTAGTCCAGGTCTTTTCCTTTGTTCATTTTGTGTGTGTGTGTGTGTGTGTGTGTGTGTGTGTGTGTGTGTGTGTGTGTGTGTGTGTGTGTGTGTGTGTGTGTGTGTGTGTGTCTCTCTCTCTCTCTCTCTCTCTCTCTCTCTCTCTCCCCCCTCCCTCCCTCCCTCCCTCCGTTAGGTGCATTTTTCATTGTACCTTGTTCCTGTGCTCAGTTCCCAGCATTTCTTCCCGTGAGTTTGTTTGTATGGATTCTTTGTCTCCCTTGGACCGTGTCTGTATTTTGGACTTTACACTTTACATGCTCCCTGTTTTTTGTGTTTTCTGTATTTGCAGCGCGTGTCTGTATTTGGTTGTGTTGTGTTTTCTTAAATTGCAGTGCGTTGAGAACGATTTAACATGAGGTTAGGTGTTAAAAATGTTTTTCTAAAGCAAAGGGGTCCATGACTAATATGAGAGGAGGTCATGTTACAGTCACAGAGATATTAGTTGAGAGAATATTATAGCCTACAGTAGGTGATGTTACACTGTCAGGTGTTATAACAGAGAATGATCCTGGACTGTGACCTGTATTAAGACTTTGAGGCAACTGTCAGATGGAGAGAATATTACAATTACTGAACTGTAGAAGTTACTGTGCTGAGATATATGAACAAAATCACAACATCTAAAAAATGTCTTAATAATGAGTTAATTTCAGAATCATATTTAAACTCTAAATTCATTCAGATGAAGGCATTATGATTTCAGGTCAAACAGGTATTTTTCCCCTGTGGAGAGAGAGACAGGCTATCTGTATCTCATGACTCATACGACAGGTCTGGACCACTTGTGAATTTCATTGTGCCAAAGAGAAGATTCTAGTACAAGTAAATTGGTGAAAATTCTCTTAAATCACTCACACATCTCAATGAAGAACAAATCTGTTTGTAAGAGTAGTTCTTACATGAAGCCCTATTCAGTTTTTATAAATACCTATTTTGGTGTGGAAAATGGCGAATGTGTGGTTTTTGTCCATACACATTGTTTATACATTTGGTCCCAGGTGATCAGGTTGCTTTTTTCACCTTTAGACAGTATTTTTTAACATCAACTAACACACCTATGGAGCCCAGAGATAGATAGATAGATATATAGATAGATATATAGATATATATATATAATCACACATTAACCTAGTGTGATAATGTGTGGTTATTATAACAAAACAACCAGGCAAAACATCACACAAGTCAGACCTGTAACATTTCCTTTCAACATGGCACAAGTCTGAACTGAACAATGTCAGATTATCGTAAAGACTGCAGTGATTAAATGTGCGTCTAGTACTGCTTTCTAAGATCTAAGAATTATCTCAATCTACATCTCTTATTAACAAAGAAAATAAAATCAGTTTAATAAACTGCTGTGAAAGAGCCAATTGGAAGTTGTTGAGGAGAGTCTTCTCAGATATATTTTCACCTGATGCCAGAAGAGATTAAAAACCCTTGTACAACCACAGTAATAATCTGACCAACAGTCTCTCCCCATAGTTTTAAATGATGAAACTGATGTAAAAATGTACCAATAGGTGCACTGTTAGAAGAGGGGGTCTGAGTCCCTCTTAACTCACCACTGCTATCTCAGTCATGTCTGAATGAAGCTGTAAGGAACATTAACGTAAAAGTCTCCTCTGTCTGAATGACAAAAGGCATCACTTTAACAAATAGATGAACACTGAAATGTTACATATTCCATGTCTGAAAAGGGCTACAAGTAATACCATGATCACTTTTCAGTTGTTGGAAAATTCAGTTTTACTTCCACTCCACTATTTTCATTACATGTGTTACATGTTCTTTCATCATAAATAATTACAACCCAATTCCAAATCAAATTCAGAACCTGATAGTGGGTTACGAAGGGTGGCCACTCAGAGTCCAGTGGGGCCTGGAGTTACCCTTGCCATATACAGTGGTGTGAAAACGTGTTTGCCCCTGTCCTGATTTCTTATTTTTTTGCATGTTTCATACTTTATACTGGTCTACAGTATATACTTAAAATCCTGGGGCATATGGAGAGTGATGCTTCTGCTTTATTTGGAATGATTGGAGGACTATTAATGTGTCACACACTGTGTCACTGGCAGGTCATCTCTAACAAGTAGAGTGCAAAAACCACCTCAAGATGCATGAGGTGATGAATACTATGAAAAAAATGCAAAGTATGCATATACATGTAGAAGTGAAAACTGAGTGTATTCACGAGTGAGAATATGTGCACGTGAGAGTGACACAAATGTATGTAAACGTGACAACAGACATGTGTGAAAGGACAATAACAGTATGTAAGTGTCAAAGAATGAACTATGGTTTGCATGGCCCTCATTAGAGGACCACATGGTTATTATGACTATATTAACATTTTTACCTTGTTTTGTGTTTTTCAGCTGTCAGAGAGAACAAGTGATGCTTTCTTGTGATGGAAATGACCAGAACACAAATGGCCAAAGCCATCAGCGGACAGAAGAAGACGAGGAGTTCAGGTTCAAAGAAACAAATGATTTTACAGCAGACTGAGGTGAGATGCTTAGAAATGAAGTTGTTATTCTTTGCTCATAAGATTATTTTTTAAAATAACTCACCCAAATCATTACTGTTTAACTGTCTTCTGGGACAAGGCATGTTTTGGCACTGGATAGTCATCCAATCTATAATGAGATCTCAAGACCTGCCTTTTTAACCTTGTGATCTCTAACTGTACATTTTGATTGATATTTTTTGTCAGTTATAAACAATAGTCATTATTTTGTGTGAAAATCCTTAATATACTGTAAGATGTAAGCTGTGAAATATCTTAAAAGTATTTTGCTCCATATATATAGTTTTAGCTCCATATATAGCAGCATATAGAAACGTGCATTTTTAAATACTTGTTTGTTATGGTCTCTATGTAATATGATACACTGTAACGTGTACACTGTGGATGTATTCATTCATAATAAATGTTTTTGGGACAAATTCTGATTTTTTTTAGCATATACATTTTTGTTCTATGTGTGTCAACAATTCAGTTCAATTTTATTTACAGTATATAGCACCAATTCATAACAGAAGTTATCTTATTGCACATTTCCTATAGAGCAGGTCTAGACCGTATCCTTTCTAATAATATTTACAGAGACCCAACAATTCCCACCATGAGCAAGCACTTGGCGACAGTGGTAAGGAAAAACTTCCTTTTAAGAGGCAGAAACCTCGAGCAGAACCAGACCCAATGGTGGGCAGCCATCCGCCACTGCAGGTTGGGTTGGGAGAGAAAGAGAGAGAGAGAGTGAGAGCAGGAGGAAAGAGAGCATACAGTAGCACAATGCAAATTCCACATAGACATTTAAAATAATAGTATTGGTAACATTAATATTAATAAAAATAATAATCGTAATAATCGTAATAAGAAGAATTGTAGCAGCAGGTGTCACGCAGGAACACAGGGGCAGTAGGAGGCCCGCAATCACAGATCCAGACACTGCAGCTCCGAAGGCAGAAATACCTGCTGAAAGCAACAGGAGAGACGAGAAAGTCCAAACTACGGGAGAGAAAAGATGTCGAGTTAGTAACATGCATTAATGGGATAAAAATGCATACAGATGGAGAGGAAGAAGAGGAGAGAGGTGCATCATGGGAAGTCTCCCAGCAGTCTAGGCATATAGCAGCATAACTAAGGGATGGTTCAGGACTCACCTGAGCCAGCCCTAACTATAAGCTTTATCAGAGGAAAGTCTTAAGCTTACTCTTAAATGTGGAGATGCCTCCCGAACCCAAACTGGGACCTGATTCCACAGGAGAGGAGCTTGATAACTGAAGGCTCTGGCTCCCATTCTACTTTTGCAGACTCTAGGAACCACAAGTAACCCTGCATTCTGGGAATGCAGTGTTCTAGTGTTCTAACCCTAACCCTAACCCATCGCTAGAGTGCGGGGCAGCTGAAAAATCTTCTCAAAAAATTCTGTTCAACTTGCTCTCATTCCTGCAATTTTCACTTTTCATACATAATTTATACATCAAAACGTAGGAAAAGTTGTGCCGGTCGTAGAAAGGTAACTATGGAATCAAACGAACTCACGCATTTGCCACAGTCAGCTTCAAAGTGACAGCAGTGACAGTCAACTGCTGTGTACACCTGCATATTAACTGAGACCAGAAGTTTCAAGAGGGAGGCAGAAAAAGGGACATTTATAACCTGCTCTCATTCCCACATTTTTGACATTACACACACAAATCAGCTATTTTCTACTTTTTCTACCTTTTAAAATACTAAGCTTTTTTAAACTTTTTTTTTACAAAGTAAGTCAATGGAGCAATCTTTAAATCTTCTTTAAACCTACTCCACTTTGAAATGCTACTTTTTTCACATAGCATACTTTCAGCTACAGATGTCATTTAAACTTTCAAACTAAAACTTTCAGCTATTATCTATCTTTCCGGTTTAGGCTTTTTGGTAAAAATATGGAATGAAGTCTGGCAGTTGTCTCCCAGAGTAGATGCAAAATTATGAATCAAACTTTTCATGAAGTGTGCTCTTGTACTGTATGAGGTTGTCTTTAGTTTTTGCATTATGAGAGAGAGGTATGGACAACAAGGTTTGGCATTCTTTAAATGTCACGTTTAATGTTTTCACCATTATTTTCTAGATGGAACCTTTTGGTTAGACCTCACACTTTCCAAAATGACAGCTGGATACCTAGTCCTTTGATTTACAGTGCTTGAACACAGAGTTTAATAAATACATCTATGTACTGTATATACTGCAAGTTTTATTCAAATTACAATGCATCTGATTAAAACATCAAATATACAAATATTGTTAAGGACAGCAAATTATATGAATCCAAATAGTTCAGTAGTTGCTGAGTTGTGGTTAATCTCTCTCACAAAGTTTGTCAGTTATTACTTTACAATTTTCCAAAATGAGCATCATTTGATTCAAGTACTTCATTCAACACAAAATAAAACATATAGGAAACTACTATATCTACACAAAGAGTTCAGACAGGCAATGGGGAGGGAGAGTGATGACTTGTACCACTGCTAGCTGTGTTCATTCCTGAGAAAATCCCCATTCAGATTCCAATAGACACCCACAGCATGTCTCTCCAATTATCTCCTTTTTTTCAGAATAGTGCTTGTTGAATGGGTATGGGATAATCCGATAAACAACACACAGTGCCACTGTGCAGTTATTTTTCATAATGGGTTGGAGTGGAATATCTCATGTAAAACTAGCCAAGTGACAGAAATGTAATCATGAGCCTCATCAATAACAAATTCTGTTAGAGGGCTACCCATGTACTCATAGAGTTACATTCAGGTCATTTTCATACTTTTGGGCAATATCATAGTAGCTGAGAGAACTCAATGCACTGAAACTTAAGAAAACACAAGTATATGGGAAAACACCCTAAAATTTTGACAACATATACATCAAATAGGAAAAAAACACCACAAATAAATAAAATACAAGGAAATTAAAAAACACATTTACTATCTTGACAAGCCATAGGTGGCATAAAGAAATGCAAGCAAATGGAGAAAAAAAAAAGTACACAATAGCGTAACTAAGTTACATTTCATGACGTTTTCAGGGGGCAACTAAAAACTGATGAACACTAGTAATTAGTAAAAGGCTTCTGCCGTATTCAGAAAAATGAGGCTCTTGCCTTGCATGTTCTGCTTTGCTCTGTGCAGGATTCTAGGAGGGAGCGGTGGAGTCTGTTCAGTTCGTTGGACTTTGTATATACTTAACGCAAACATTTTCAGTTTGGTCTCAACCTGATTCTGATTTGTTATTGTATAGTTACATTAAAGGTCCAGTGTGTAGGCTTTAGTGGCATCTAGCGGTGAAGCTGCAGTTTGCAACCATTTGAATACAGCTCGCCTCACCCTCCCCTTCCAAGTGTGTAGGAGAAACTACTGTCGCCACAAAACGCGAGAAAAACACGAAAGGCCGAATCCAGAGCCAGTGTTTGGTTTGTTCGTTCTGGGCTACTGTAGAAACATGGCGGTGCAACATGGCGGCCTCCGTGGAAGGGGACCCGCTCCCTCTGCAGATATAAAGGGCTTATTCTAAGGTAACGAAAACACAATGATTCTTATTTTGAGGTGATTATAAACTGATGGAAACATACTTATACATACATATAAATATTATATTCCATTTCTGCCATATTCTGCCAATAGACCCCCCTAAATCTTACACACTGGTCCTTTAAGACACAGTCCTAATATCTTTTCCATCTTTAATCACAGCAGCAGCCTTCAGACATTAGCTGTGTTCACGGGTTCAAGGTGCAAATGAGGTCAAAGTTCAACAAATTTGAACTTTGCGCAGCGTGTACATCAGCTCAGGACTGTCACAACACACCACATACACAATAATGGAGGCGCAAAAGCAGTTTTTCCGCTAGGTGTTGAACTCCTGTTCGGACATCATTGAATGGCTGACATATTTGTTGGTTTAGTGGTTAGTGTCACCTGGAAATTTCTGTTGTGATACTTACAGTGTTTCTCTATTTGCATGTGTTTTCAGTATTTGCAGTGTGTCTCTTTGTGCTGCATGTGTTTTCAAATTGATTGTGCTGCTATGCATTGTAAAAATGGTGAAGGTGTTTTCTTCATTTCCTTGTGTTTGTCTATTTTTTGTTTGGTTTTCTAATTGAGCTTTCTGAGCCACCGTACAATATGCTCTTTAAATGGAAACTTTGTGTTGGCACTATTTTTGTCAACCTTGGAAGAAATGTTACTCCAACAAGCAGAAGCCACAGCATGCAGTTATCTGAAAAGAACCACCCTGCCGCCAATCAGGACTGTATAAACAAATGGAAATAAATACACATACTACTAGGGCTGGGTTCTGATAGCTGGTTCCATGTTGGATCCGGTTCTTTAGGTTTAAACAAACATTTAACAAAAACATTAACATTAAAACAAAAAAAAAAGGTAATTACAGATCTAAATTGAATCTTTGTGTTTTAGTTTTAACTTTAGTTACTTGCAAATGTTGAAAGCCAAATCTAAACTCAATTCAGTAAGGGATTGGAAAGGATTCCAATTCAATAAGTGGATTCAATACTGGATTCTGATTCGATTACATGCTATTGAACCCCACCCATATATAGTACAGCCTGCAAAAAACAAAACACTGGTCTAATTCTCAGTAGCCTGAAAACAAGTCAAAAGAAGATAGTTTATGTGAAACTTTAAAAATCAACTTTGTATCAAATTGAGTCCTTGACACTGAGCTTTGAACACAGCCACTGTGGTGCAAGTTGTGACTCTCCCTCCCCATAAGGTCCTGTCCTATCAGAGTGAAAAAAACAGTCAGGGAACCCTTGGCTATTAGTAGGACTTTGTAATACAAACATCTGATTACTCAAAATTTCAGGCGAATGCTTTGCACTTCGATAGTGCGAGGAAAGGTATGCAGGGGGAGGGGCAGTATATTTTATCATCTCAGTATAAAAGCTTGAATAGACATTCAAGTGTTTTCAATTAATCCCCATATGAAATCAGAAAGGTGTGGGGGTAAACAAAGCCAAGTTATTGAGCTCAAGAGGTAGAGACCAACACGGTGAATCCTTTATGTTTATACATATTCACACAGTGCTGCTGTGATGAAATACTTAATAACAAAAAAAGGCTTCTCCTTCGATATATGTACAACTCTGCTGTACACACAAGATAGAGTTAACATGACTGTGTATTCTGTGAATCGTTACATGATTTGTTGTCCTCTACAGATCCTAGTTGCAGGGTAAAAATCAAGGAAATATATACATTTGTATGCAAGTTTTAAAAATAAAATTAAGTTCACAGCCTTAGAAATGTGCAGGCTAATACAATTTCTATACAGTGGTATTGGTGGTGTGGTTGGTGTGTAGATTTGTTTCTCTATATAACACATTTACATAATCATACTTTGAGGTGTGAGAAGAATGCATGCCATAGGACACAAGAACAGGAATAAAAAACAATTCTAAAAATATATTAAATAATTTACTTCAAAGCTCTTTTTTCTGGAGACAGTGTACATGTATGAGGAGGAGCAGGGGCACACTTAAGCACTAGATTACCATTTAGAAAAACCCATATAGATGAGACCATACATCATTCATATGCTACTTGTTTCCATCCATGATGAAAAAGTTGGTCAGTAGTATGTGGTGGTATACTCAAGTAGACAGAACAAAGAATTAACACCCTTAAAGAATGATATTGCTGGTTTAACTGTTTCTTTACCTTGGTGCGTTTTGTTTTCATTTTTATATTTTTTTCATAACATGATGACAGTTCCCAATTTGTCCTCACAGTCCAAAGAAGAACAAGCAGAACAGACCTCTGTTTTTACAAAGGCAAGCTCCAAGGGAAGACTGGATCTTGCCTGCAGTAAGCTACCACAGCCACACTCTTAGTTCTATAATACTTTTAAGGATTTCGTTACAATCTGGGTCAAATTCTCATCGTGTTGGCCATCATCCTTATCACTTATGAGAACAGCTATAGCCTCAGCTTTACAACCAATGGAACAAACAAAATGAGTACTCAGACAATCACTTCATCAGAATTATAAACGAACATATTTCAGATGAGAACTGGCATAAAATAACAGAGAATCCACTCCTCAGTTTGTCAAAACATACCAGTTAAAAACTGTACATTGACTTCAATGGTCCAAAGTCGAGCTGTGTCGATTCAAACAGACCTTGATCCCACGTGACTGTTGTTGAAATGCCCCGGCTACTCTGCTAAGCATGTATTAGATACAGTATGTTCAAAATGACAAAACTTTTGGAAATGGAGACTTCCTTTAAAATATATGGAAAATCAACAGAGCCGTGTCCATTCATCGTTTGGAGTAGCCCCAGGGATGGCTATCTGAACGGGTCTCAAGCCAATATGGTGGTTTTCTGTTATTTCCTCATCAGAGGAATTATTCTGTTTTCCTCCAATATCTGGTCATTGTGTCAAGATGAAGATGTCCAATTCAAGAAGATTGGGTGTTCCATCAAGGGATCCCTTTGGAAAATCTATGCTACATGGCAACCATTTTTTGTTTAATAAACTAAACCCATAATGTATGTATGTATTGTCTTTATTAATATTGAACATATTTATTTATTAATATCTGCCCTTTGCTCTTGTGGGTGGAATGGAGGAGTAAAAAGGATATTATATGGTCTGTTTGTTTGTTCAGTTGGTTTGATACAGAAGAGGATTAGAGTATTTGAGGTCTGAGATTAAAGTCAGAATTCTGACTTTAATCTTAGAATTCAAATACATTTTTCACATGTGGCCCTAATCCTCTTCCGTAGTTTGAAGCAAACCCCCAGTTTAATTCAGTTGACTAACCACTTATTTGAAAAGAGAAACCCAAAGTGAACCAGCAGAAATGTATGTGCACAATTACAGTAAGCACAACAGGTCAAGGTAGGAAGTAGCTCTGCATGACTGAATGGGTAATCTCATGGTTCCCAACAGATGTTTTGGGAAACTATTTCCTTGGAGTTGATGTCCAAATAAGTGTTTCAGATAACATGGCTGAAGTGTGGACGTGCCTGATCGCTCGTGAGGTTACCCCATGAATGTTGTTGTAAAGCTGTGTCACAGTCCAGAACCAGACAGGAAACGTGGAGAGGAGAAAGAGTGATAACATGCAACAAAGGTCCCCTGCCCAACTCAAAGCAGAGACATACAGTTATGTGGTAAATATTATGACCACTAGCCAACATGATGCCCCACAATCAAACAGTTGAGTAAAATGTTCTCATAAACAACAGGAAGGATGGCCCACGTTACAAAAATAAGACCCAGATTGTGAAAAACAGATTGGAAGTTTTTCACAAGAAAGGCCAACAGGCTGTAGAAATTATCATTCAACTCTATTGAACTGGTATGTAGAGAGAGCAAGTGAAGCAAAGGTCATGGGAGAACACTGGAAAGCTAACATGTTTCTGTTCAGTGCAGTTTCGACTGTCTTGATTTTTTCCATGAATCTTTCTCTTCATACTCTTTGGGGTAAAGTTTGCTCAGCTTGGCTGAGTGTGTGAATGGTTACTTACTGTCCAAGCAGTGAAATTAGGAGGCACACAAGTAGACTGCACACAACACATTCCTTCATAACAAAACACAACTATTCAGTTTGGACTGAATATTAGCAGAAGTGCTATGGCTGGTCAAAGGAGGGGGCAGAGTAGCATTGCAGCATTTCCTGTTCTGCTCCTTTTCCCTTCGTCAGTACAGTAAGTGACTGTAGGCTTTCTGAAGACGAGTTGTGTCGTCTTGTTTGGTAGCAGGGCGTAGTATAAGGATAGCTTTTAGTCAGATCCCTTTTTTGAACTTATTTCCTATTCACAGACAGGTTCAATTGTTCTTCATGTAACATGCAAGTGAGCATTTAAACCTTCACCTTCAAAACCGAATTATCAACAACAAAACACTATACATCTAAAAACCCAAGCAGATTCCATTTAAATTCAGCACAACAGTATGCTAAACTACTTAACACTGTGAGCACTCCATATTCCAAACAGCAATAAAGCTGTTGTTGGCCTTTCCAAGGGATACCTTTCCACAGTGACAGACCGAGAAAGGTTTACATATTGGGACAGGTTCAACTCAATTACAAATATTGTGGAGCCTCATGTATAAATGTTTGAATACATTCTTCACTGAAATCATGCGCAAATAGCAGATACATGCATACGTTTACTTGTTCTAATACATGTACAGTATATGTAAAACTTCACATATATCTAAACAATAATTACATTCCTGTACGCATGTCCTCTTTTTGAGTTGCCAAACATTTGTGGATTTGTGTATGCTCTCATCTTATGTAACAACCATGAATAGTTCTATTCATTTGTTTAATTCACTTCCTTATATTTTGCCCTGTGGCCGTATAAGTAATAGCTGAAGCTTTGCCGACTGTGAACTGATTAGATGTGCATTCTACATGGAAGGATACCACCATGAATGGACGACAAACTATGAAATGTTGAAAAGAAACGACAGGTAAGATCTAAAGTGGGTATATGCCTCTTGCATGTCGACGTGCTGACATCAAGTACACATACAACTAGTCAAAAGTAATCGTGCACATCATGCGTGAAATGAATAAACTGTCATTCAATCACTGCACAGCATAATGTAGAAACTGTGCAGACCGATAACATTTTATAAATCCCAAACCTGGCAAATTTGCACACAATCTTAATGTTTATGCATCATTTCTACATGAGGCTCCTGATCTTTGGCAAATGAATTGTTACATAAGTAAAAAGAAGGGCCAGATGAGCAGGGGGCCATAGGGGGACACAGGGGAACATGTCTGTAATGTAACTAATTTTTAGTAAGTTAAAATATCAATGTGCTAGAGAGCACATTCTTATAAAATATGTGGAGTTTTCAGTTGGAAAAACGTTGAGCCTACCAACACAATTACAATCGATTGTCTGAATAAGTTTTAATTTACCAGTGCAGAGGTGAAGGTGGGCGTAATAATGCAGAGTAGCCTGATTGTATGGGAAATTAACCCGTTTGTGATCAATTTTAAAATACACATCTTTTTTTAATTTGTATTAATATATATAGCAAAACAAATGTACTTCATTATGATGCAATAACTGTCAAATCTTATCTACCTGGAAGTGACCAGATGGGTTTGTTTAAAACATTCTGATTTGGTCTACAGAGCATTTGTCTCATTCATTTGCATACCAAACCCCTCTAATACACCCCCATAAAGCAGTTATCAGTGGATTTGTCTTTGTATGTTTCATATTAAGCATACACACAGAAGACCTATGAGTCCTGCTCTCCAGTGAAATGCTACGCAGATGTAAGAAGACGTTGAGACTCTTTCTTGTTCCCAGTTTAGCAGCTTGTCAGTTGGGAAAGACGATGACACACAACAGCAGCTATTCCCACACCAGCGGAGATGGAGGCATTTCAGAGGGCTGAGCCACTGTGGAACTGTTCAAAAGGAGGCCAACAAGTGGGTGAAGTTAATATTAGCTATTCATGGGTCTGTCAGCTAAAGACATGTGTTACTTGGTTAAATGTGTAGTGGTCAGTTATGTTGTGTTCCACAAATGTTAAAAAGATGTTTAAAGATATGATTATAATTCTGCAAATATACTTATCAGAAAACACAATTATCGGAATTGAATGACCTAAAAAAACAACATTAGATAGTGCAGTTAGGAGATGATTACACTTTTACATGTTGGGAATGTTACACTTCATACTTTGATAGGAACTAGCATTAGCGATAACATACTATACTCAGAAAGCAGTAAAAACTAGCAGCAGCTGCAGCAGGAAGGAACTTTCAGAGGAGCTCTCCAAAATTTTTGGAAACACTCAGTCAACTCACGCAGATTCAGATAACACTTATCAATGTAATGGTTGTGCAAATGATATATGGCTTGTTTAGCCTAGCTTAGCAGCTTAGCCTATCTACAACTCTGAAGCAGTCTGATTAACATGTTTGTTATCAACACAAACAAGAATCTTTTCATACTGCTGTGTATTAAAGAGCCTCCTACCTGATAAAGCTTTTGAAAGCAGCTGATTGAGGGTTAATGCAGAGTGGCACTCGACTCCCCTTTTGCTGTTCCAAAATGAACTGATGGATGATCTCTGAGGGAAAAACACAGACCAACAGAGAAAGATTAGTAAACAACTTCTTACTTTGATTTCTTACTTATTGTAACCTGAAGTCACAACTTGAGCTAACTCCAATACGTGATGTTTTTCTTCTCCCACAGTCAGCCCTGGACTAAGGCCAGCAGTTGGGAGGTCTCAGTAGGGTTCCTGCCAGATTGCACCAGACTGACTCTGTTGGGACTCCACAGATGAATTCATTCGTTTGGTTGATTGAACTTTTGTTAGGAAAATGCATCCTCTTTTGTCCCACAATCCTGAGAGCCATTGAACGCAGCATCGGCCAGTCTGACCTGTGACCCGGATGTCACCAGGTCAATAAAAAAGTAAGAGATGCTTTGTTCTGTCTGCTCACCAGCAGATATGCACCCGAATTCTCTCGCCTCCTGGCTTCGCCATGTAATCTGCTCGGAGCAGAAACACGCAGCAGAACCAAAGTCTCCTGATCTACCAAAGCGCTGCAAAGGCCTCTTAGATCTCTGCAACAAAGTTTAGCGCCAATGGCTGCCACACACAAAGCCTGCCAGCTAACTTCACATGCTAACAGGAGCACGAAGCAAGTTAACGCCGAGCTGTTAACTCTGTAAGGACAACCACAGGCAGAGCGACCGGCTTCCTCTGATCTCTACAAGCAGACACTGCACAGCAAAAGACGCTTTCACAGCGGAACCACAATTGTTCCCAGCTTGACTCGTCTACAACAGACTGACCACCAGCTAACAGCTGCACCAAGGCCACCTCTCTTTCCCTCCCATGGACAGGTAACGCAACAACTGGGCATAGCATAGAGTAACAGTGTACTTGGCTAAGCACAGGACTGTTTAGTTTTAATGATGTACATGTACTGATGTGTTTTTCTGAGGTTTTGTTGTTGTGACGTGTTTCTGTTAATTTAGTAGCCACATGCTAAGTTGGTGTTAGTTATGTTATGCTCCACACAGACACTCTTTGCATGCTAACTAACTCCTTTTAGCTTTGTACCGTTATCCTAAACAGACCACACACATACACCTCGAATTTGACTTGAACACAACCACACACGGGGAGAGTAACTTTACAGCTCCCGCTTCACATGTTCCTTTGTTTCTGACCACGTGAGTTCATGCTCGTGCACGCGAGACATACAGAGGCAAAACAAACACACACACACACACCCTTTGTTTTGTAGTTTGGTGTATTTAGAGTTAGTCTTCACATTGAATGTTTTTGCTTTGTTTTTCTTTTAATAAATGCTTGTGTATAATTATGCTGGTTTCTTTAACGTTGCACAAGTGAGTAATTTGCCAACCTCTTCGATGTTGAACTCCAAATCCTTCAACCTACTAGCTATTGGTGGTAATTCTGGTTATAATTATTAATCCAGTTCCAAATTGATAGTTTAGTGTATTTTATGAGACTCAATCAATTGCTCAGATGACTTTATTCTTTAGTTATTTATAATTATCTTTGATAATGCTGATAACCATAATTAATTGATCGCACCTACACAAGTGGGTGCCCCCCTTTAAACATTGGAAATAAAAGTCTTGGCGATGAAAATAAAAAACAGAGCATCTAGTGAGTTGTTGGGATTTACAAAGTCAGCTTTGCCATGCCATGTTTGGAATATCTGCCTAAATTTTTGGTTTGAAGATTCTCCCTATCCACACAGCCAAAGAAACAGTCTGTGGGTTCAAGTATCTGCTAGTGCTAGTACTCTTTTCTTTTCATTTCAGTGAACACCTACAAAGAGTGATCTTTTGTAGAATATTCTACAGGCCCACTCTGGCACGTGTAGTTTACTGAATGTGAAACAGACTTCCAATAGTTATAGTATTAAAATGTTATAATACAGCAAACATATAGGCTGCCAGTAGCTCAGATCAGCAGATAAACTTACCTTTGACCTGTCTCACAGAGCTCAGGTTCTTCTCAAAGCCGTCATCAAACTTGGGATTAGTGACAGGCTCAAAGTCACTGGTGTAAACCCGGCCAGAGGATGTGGTGTAGCAGCATTTGCACATGCACGTGTGGTAGCGCAGTCGACCCTCGTCCAGGTAAGGGTGAGCCAGGGCATCCTTTGCTGAAATCCTCTTTGACTGGAGACCAAACACAAGTTATGTGATCAACAAGACTATTAACTACATTTTACATTCATCTCAGCTTCAGAATACATGTAAAGAGAAATAAAATACAAACTTTCAGTTACTAAGGGACAGTATAAAAATAATGAGGTGGGGAAGGGGGCTAAACCTTTTCTTTTATTTATTTTTTTTTTTTTACAAGAAAGGCCCTCCCCAGCATTATGAATAATTTGTTTGGGCCCTCCACTTGACTTGAATATAAATTCAGCACCCTCTCCCCAACAGTCCCATGTAATATGACACTATTGAATTTCTCTCCTCTCTCTTTCTGCCATGATGCAGGATCATTTGAAGGTAGCAGAGCTGTTGATTAGGAAAAATTATACACTATTTGGAGAGGTGATGTTATATGTAATAATTACAAAGATTCATGTGTATTATCAGAATCAGAAATACTTTATTGATCCCCGAGGGGAAACTCTTTTCTCTTATGTGTTTGTCAAAACTAACATATTGGTCCCATCATCTTTTGGTAGATTGTGATGAGAAAAATAAAGGCCTAATACAGAGACAGGATTGTTGTCCTGCATATGTCAAACCACACCTTTTATGAACCGTGGTACGCGCAAAAGCCATCTTTTCCATAAGTCTGACCATTTGATTTGTTTTTATGAAACAATTCTCACAAATGAGTGCTGAAATAAAAATAAATAACCAATCTGATGCTGCCTTGACTGCAGCTGTTGGCCATAAACCACCACAGCCACAATGACCTACTATTTATTTGTCAACTGGCTGGTCCTCCTGTAATTTGAATCCCGTCTGGAGTGACACCCTTGTATTTTAAAGTGGATCTCTTTGTTTTTTCCTTCTACTGCATTTTATCAACTCAGTGTGAAATTTGACTTTTGTGTGAAAATGGAGGAAGTCAAACATGTTTTTGCTAATCTGAACACCAACATATAGGCCTATGTTCAGGAGTGGGGATGGGGCCAGGGTTAAAGAGGCAAAATATGGGTTTAGTGAGAAAGGCTAAATGACTGTACTCACTGTAGAAACTTCAAAAGCAATTCCCAGCTTACAAGGTACATTTATTTTGCCATTCTACAACACAGGGATGCAAAATGCACTAAAAGTTGTAGTTCCCGTCACGCTACACACACACACACACACACACACACACACACACACACACACACAGAACATATATACAAATATTTAAAATTTGAATAAAATAAAAATAATATATACAATTCCTTAGATACATATATTATACAAAAAGGTAGTGGTATGGTAATGTACAAGACCAGCACTAGAGTGGAAGAGGTGTGACCGCCAATCCGAACTGTCTGGGGTCTGTTTGTGAGGCTTTCCAATTACAGAGTGTGGTACTCAAGCCCAGAGTGCTAAGGTTTCCAATCAGTTTCATGGTGGAGATTGTCTTGAATGAACAAACAGCAGTCTGATATAATAATACTAATAAACTTTATTTATTGAGGACTTATCAAAACAAAGTACTTCACAGAGAGAGAAATAAAATACCACAGTGAATGATAAAATACATAAAAACAATAAAATAAAACAGATAGCTCAGGTAAGATCAGGATATTCTTTCCGATTAAAAATGCATTTTGAGAAGAGGCTTAAAAGAAGACACTGACTCAGACAACCTCATTTCTTCAGGTAAGTTGTTCCAGAGCCTCTGGATGTAGGTGGTGGCGTTCTCAAGGTGTGTGAAGACTGAGTGGAGGGCAGTGGAGATGCTCTGTTGGTTCTGAAAGCAAACTGGTGAGGGTCCAGGCTAGCTGGGATATTGTCTTTGATGTGCTGGAGAACCAGTTTCTCAAAGCATTTCATTAGAATGGGGGTGAGAGCCACAGGGCGGTAGTCATTTAGACTCGTTGCCAGTGTGTGAATGGGGTGAATGTGATATGTAGTGTGAAGCGCTTTGGGTGGTCATAAGACTAGAAAGGCGCTATACAGTCCATTTACCATTCATTCTGTGCAGGATTCTTCTCACATCCGCTGTGGATACTGACTGTGGCTGGTCTTCTGGAGGCGGAGTAGAATTTACAGCTGACTCTTTGTTGTGGCGATCAAAACGAGCATAAAATGTATTTAGCTCATCCGGCGACGTAGCCTCACACATGATGGGGGCGCTCCAGCTTTTGTAACCATCAACCTGTCTCCTCTCCTCTCCTCTCTCCTGTCACTTTCAGCAGGTATTTCTGCCTCCAGAGCTGCAGAGACTGGATCTGTGGTTGTGGGCTACCTGCTGCCCCTGTGTTTCTGCTCGACAACTGCTACTACAGTTGTTGTCGTTGTTATTGGCTCTGTTACTATTACTATCATAAA
This sequence comes from Siniperca scherzeri, assembly GCA_027580175.1. Lineage (NCBI taxonomy): Eukaryota > Metazoa > Chordata > Actinopteri > Centrarchiformes > Sinipercidae > Siniperca > Siniperca scherzeri. Next base: position 32,873,507 of record CM050848.1, read on the forward strand.
AGTAGCTGAATTAGCTATTACTGGATTACTTTCATACTGAAGGAAACATGAAAACATGAGGATTCTCAGGCAAGTTCGGAAGAGTCTTTTTTCTGTGATGGTTAAGTGGATTTAGACGTTTATTCTGGATGCACATCAGAGATAATGATATCCTCGGGAAGTGTAAATCACACTGAATGATATAATGTGTGTTTCATGTCTGTGTTTTCAGGAGTGCGATTTTTGACTCCTGAAATACACCACACAGTATCTTTGCCTCGAGTCTCTCCCTCCGCCATGCCTGTGTCTGTTACACACCATATCCTGTAATGTCACCATGGTTAAAATGCCGTCTGGAACATTGAGTTAAATTACCAAGGAGCGCAGTGAATATTTCATTGCACCCCTCCCCCTGTAATGTTAATCCCGTCTGAATGGGGCTTATGTGTGCCTTTGTGAACAGAGCTCAAATCATGGAAATTTATTTTAGCTATATTATCTCATTCCTTGGATTTTTATGGTTTTGGTCACTATAAACTAAAATACTGGCCAAGCCAGTCTGCTCTGTTTTACTTTGTTGCTTGCTTCAAACAGACCGTTGTCGTGAAAGGCACACAGTGTATACTGTGTTGTACAGTACATCTGTAATTATACTTAAGTGAGTTACTGCATGGGTTTCATTCATTAACAAAACTTAATGCAAAACTATAAATTAACAGAATGACTCACCGGATCAAACACCAGCATCCTGCAAAGGAGGTGGACAGCTTCATGGGTTGCTTGGCTAGACAGTGTGTACAGAACAGGAAGGGATGGCTGCAGACAAAACAAACATCACAACATCAACCATCCTCCCCTGTCTCTTTCAGCTTCTGGTGTCCTTTATATAAAGTATTGTGCAAAAGTTTTAGGCACTTTAGATGTTTCACAAAAATATTTGTCTTAGACGGTTATTTCATACCTTCTGCATTAGTGTGTCAATAGGAAATATATTTTAGATTTTGAAACATTCCTTTTGCAAATAGTGAAATATTCCAGTTAGATATGTATATGCTGTTAAAGAAAGAAAGTAACAGAGTAGTAGACCACTTCCCAGATAAAAAACTTTTGTAGGCATATAGCCCAGTGCATGATTAAACAATTATACCAAACAGCTGTGGCTTGGTGGTAGAGTGGGTCATCCACCGACACTGAACTCTAAATTGCTCCCCAGGGCTGTTCCTTCGGTGTGTGAGCAGTTAGCATCTGCCATCAGTGTGTGAATGGGGTGAATGTGATATGTTGTGTGTGAAGTGCTTTGAGTGGTCCAAAGACTAGAAAGGCACTATACAAGTACAGTCCATTTACCTATGCACGAAAACACAAGAACTGGGGTGCAGAAAAATGGCAGCAGGTGCTCTGGACTTAAAATTTGAAATATTTGGCTCTAACAGAAGGCAATTTGTTCGCTTAAGGGCTGGAGAGCACTACAAGGATGAGTGTCTGCAGGCAACAGTGAAGCATGGTGGAGGTTCCTTGCAGGTTTGGGGCTGCATTTCTGCAAATGGAGTTGGGGATTTGGTAAGAATTAATGGTCTCAATGCTGAGAAGTACAGTACGTACAGTACGTCTGATCCATCCTAAATACAGTGGCTTGTAAAAGTATTCATACCCCTAGAACTTTTTCACATATTGTCACGTCACAACCACAAATTTAAATACATTTTCTTAGCATTTTATGTGAATGAGCAACACAAAATGGCACACAAGTGTGAAGTGGAAATATTTAACAAGATTTCCAAATTTTTTAAAAATAAAAAACTTAAAAGTGCAGTGTGCAAAAGTATTCAGCCCCCTTTTTCTTGAATGCAACCAATTGCTTTTAGAAGTTGCCTGATGATTTTGGAAAGATTGAATTGACCTAATGACTAAAAAGAGTCCACCTGTGTGTAATCTTGTCTCAGTATAAATGCAGCTGTGCTGTGAAGGCCACAAAAGTTTGTTAAGAGAGTGTTGGGGAGCAAACCACAAATGAAGTCAAAGGAGCACACCAAACACGTCAGAGAAAAGGTTGTGGTGAAGTTTACAGCAGGGCTTGGATATAAAAAGATTTCCCAAGCGTTGAACATCTCAAGGAGCACTGTTCAATCCATCATCCGGAAATGGAAAGAGTATGGCACAACTGCAAACCTACCCAGACATGGCCGTCCACCAAAACTTACAGAACGAACAAGAAGAGCACTCATCAGAGATGCAGCCAGGAAGCCCATGGTGACTCTGGAAGAGCTGCAGAGATCCACAGCTCAGGTGGGGGAATCTGTTCACAGGACAACTATTAGTCGTGCACTACACAATTCTGGTCTTTATGGAAGAGTGGCAAGAAGAAAGCCATTGTTGAAAACCATTCATAAGAAGTCTTGTTTACAGTTCACTAGAAGTCATTTGGAGGACACAGCATACATGTGGCAGAAGGTGCTCTGGTCTGATGAGACCAAAATCGAACTTTTTGGCCTAAAAGCAAAACGCTACGTGTGGAGGAAAACTAACACTGCACATCACTCTGAACACACCATCCCCATAGTCAAACACGGTGGTGGCAGCATCATGCTGTGGGGGTGCTTTTCTTCAGCTGGAACAGGGAAGCTGGTCAGAGTTGATGGGAAGATGGATGGAGCTAAATACAGGGCAATCTTGGAAGAAAACCTGTTGGAGTCTGCAAAAGACTTGAGACTGGGGCGGAGGTTCACCTTCCAGCAGGACAACAATCCTAAGCATAAAGCCAAAGCGACAATGGAATGGTTTAAAGCAAAACATATTCATGTGTTAGAATGTCCAGACCTAAATCCAATTGAGAATCTGTGGCAAGATCTGAAAACTGCAGTTCACAAACAATCTCCATCAAATCTGACAGAGCTTGAACTGTTTTGACAGGAAGAATGGGCAAAAATTTCAGTCTGTAGGTGTGCAAAGCTGGTGGAGACATACCCCAAAAGACTTGAAGCTGTAATTGCAGCAAAAGGCGGTTCCACAAAGTATTGACTGAGAGGGGCTGAATACTTTTGCACGCTGCACTTTTCAGTTTTGTATTATTATTTTTTTAAATCTGGAAAGGTACAATTTTCTTTCTACTTCACAATTACGTACTATTGTGTTACTTATTCACATAAAATGCAAATTAAAAAATATTTAAATTTGTGGTTGTGACATGACAATATGTGAAAAAGTTCCATTGGTATGAATACTTTTGCAAGCCACTGTATATTCTGCAGCATGCCAATGACCCCAAACATACAGCCAGAGACATAAAGAACTATCTTCAGCCAAAAGAAGAACAAAGTGTCCTGCAACAGTTGGTCTGGCCCAGTCTGGGATTACATGAAGAGACAGAAGCAATTCAGACATCCACAGAAGAACTGGGCAATTGATAAATAAAAACTATACATGGCATTATTTTTGAAAGCATCCTCAGTAGTGCCTAAACTTAAAACCAGTACTATAGTACTATACATCTGTATAAAATAATATCTTTTAATTTATTGCATTTCTTAAAAATGTGCCATGAAACACGGCTTTGTGCCTTCAGTTATGCCGTGTTTCTTGTGAATGTGGGGAAGGCGACCATTTAAACATGGATGCATGGTTTCTAAATCTTAAATAATCAGCTTTGCAATTGTTACGTGAGAAACTAAATATACAAATTTGTCATGGATACACACAATGTGTTTTGTAGTGAGGATAACCTGGTTTTTTTTAGTTCCACTGGACAACCAGTGGACAGGGAGGTGAGTGTCTCACAGACATTCAAGATCTGCAGAACTGGCTTTTCACCTCAATAGAAAAATGTCAATCTGACACTTGCCAGACAAGGCACAGAGGCTCTACGTCTTGTCATGAGAACAAGAATAATAGCAGGACTCGAACGCTTAACGACTCTTTCCTTGATTCATCTGGCTACAAACCATAGGAAAGGGCTAAATACTCCAGACAAACTAAAATAATTAGCTTTCCCTGGGACAGAGACTTGAGTTTCTTTATTTGAGACTGAATACATGTCACATCAGGATAATGAATAGAATTAAACAAATGGCAGCCTCAGCCTTTCTTCCCCCTTGCCTCTCATGCACACACACACAAACACCTGCATACCCCCTCTCTCTTTCACACCCTGATGTGACCTGAGATAAGATGCCTGCCAGATCCTGTCCTAAATTTAAGATTGTATTCCTAAATTGACTTAAAGGCAGAATAAGTAGGATTTCCCTAAAAAAAAAAATGTATAGACGCATACAAAAATAATCAGTTTTTAGCGGTTTCAATCACCCGCTGCAGAGCCCTCCTGTCCTGGGTCGTGCACATCCTATGCCAGTTTGTGATGTTTCTATTGCTCCTCTGTAAAAGTTAACAAGAACTTTGCACAGGAATATTGCCTTCTTAAGTTTCTTTGAGAAATACAGCCGTTGCTGAGCTCCAGGGTGGAGATGTGTGATATCCATGACCGGTTCTCTGTGATGCTGATTCCCTGGAACCTAAAACTATTAATCCTCCATGTCAGCTCCACTGACAGGGATGTGTGTCTTTGCCTCCTTTTTCCCCCAAAATCAACGATCGGCTCCTTGGTTTTGCTGACGTTGAGCAGTAGGTTGTTCTCTGTTCACCACTCTGCGAGATTGTTGATTTCCTGCGGTTATGAAGTCTCATTGTTGTTTGAAATCCGGCCAATGAGGGTGGTGTCATCCGCAAACTTCAAAACACAGTTCTCTTCATGTCGGGGGTTGCAGTTGTGGGAGTACAGCGTGAACAAGAGGGGGCTGAGCACATAGCCCTGGGGGACTCCGGTGTTCAGCAGTGGAATGGAGCAGGTGTGTCTTACTCTAGATGTCTATCTGATATTGTTGTGGCTAGATTCAAGAAAGCGATCCCATCTACATTTAATTCAATGTTATGTCTCAATATAACAAAGGACTCCTATGCAAATCGCAGCCCCCTCCCAAATTGACCATCTAGTTGATATTGCTGCAGGCTCACTGCGAACAACACTCGATTCTATCACTCCTCTAAAAAAGAAGATAATAAAAAGGTTAGCTCTATGGTATAACCCCCAAACCCGCAAATTAAAGCAAACATTGCGAACACTTGAAAGGAAATGGCGTTCCAACAACCTGGAAGAATCCCGTTTAGTCTGGTAAGATAGTCTTAAAACATATAGGAAGGCCCTCCGTAATGCCAGAGCAGCTTACTACTCATCATTAATAGAGGAATATAAAAACAACCCCAGGTTTCTTTTCAGCACTGAAGCCAGGCAGAGAGAGAATCATAGCTCTATTGAACCATGTATTCCTATAGCGCTCAGTAGTAAAGACTTTATGAGCTTCTTTATTGATAAAATTTGAACTATTAGAGAAAAAATTCATCACATCCTGCCCTCAACAGGTACCGATTTATCTTCAAACACAGGAACCTTAGAAACAACTGTAAAACATGATATATATTTTGACTGCTTTGCTCCTATCGACCTTCTTCAACTAACTTCGACAATTAATTCATCTAAGCCATCAACCTGTCTCTTATACCCCATTCCAACTAGGCTGCTTAAATAAGTTACTAGATATGATCAATCTGTTTTTTACAGGCTCTGTACAACAGTCTTTTAAAGTAGCTGTAATTAAACCTCTTCTCAAAAAGCCCACTCTTGATCCAGGGATTTTAGCCAACTATATACCTATATCTAACATTCCCATTCTTTCTAAGATCCTTGAGAAAGGCCACTGCAATTCCTTATTATCCGGCTGCTAAGCTAAAATTGGAGAAATATTCAGAAACATTCTGGATCAACTGGAGACTCTTAAGGAACTTATTCGGGCAGCATGATAATAAGGAATTGCAATAGTCCAGCCTAGAAGTATCAAATGCATAGACTAGTTTTTCGGCATCATTTTGAGACAGGATGTGCCTGATTTTTGCAAGATCAAAAGATAACGCCAAAGTTCCTTACAGTGGTGCTGGAGGCCAGGGCAATGCCATCTAGAGCAACTATGTCTTTAGATAATGTGTCTCGGAGATGATTGGGTCCAAGTACAATAACTTAAATTGCAAGTCACCCAGGTTTTTATGTCCTCAAGGCATGCTTGAAGTTTAGCTAACTGATTAGTTTTATCTGGCTTGATCGATAGATATAACTGGGTATCATCCGCATAACAATGAAAGTTTATGGAGCGTTTCCTAATAATATTGCCTAAAGGAAGCATTTATAAGGTGAAAAGAATCGGTCCAAGCACAGAACCTTGTGGCACTCCGTGACTAACTTTACCATGCAGGAGGTTTCGCTGTTAACATGTACAAACTCAGATCGATCTGATAGATAGGATTTAAACCAGCTTAGTGCGGTTCCTTTAATGCCAATTGCATGTTCCAGTGTCTGTAGTAGGATGTGATGGTCAATGGTGTCGAATGCAGCACTAAGATCTAACAAGACAGAGAATTTTCACCAGTGCTGTGATGCACTCTAAATCCTGACTGAAAATCCTCAAATAAACTATTGTTATTTAGAAAGTCACACAACTGATTGGCGACTGCTTTCTCAAGGATCTTAGAAAGAAAGGGGAGGTTAGATATAGGTCTATAGTTGGCCAAAACCCCTGGATCAAGAGTGGGCTTTTTAAGAAGAGGTTTAATTACAACTACTTCGTAGGACTGTGGTGCATAGCCTGTTAATAAAGACAGACTGATTATATCCAGTAAAGAAGTGCTAACTAAGGGTAAAACTTCTTTAAGCATCCTAGTTGGAATGGGGTCAGGAAACTCAGGAAGACTCCTTCCTGAGGGCAGGGCTTAAGTAACACAGAGTAGCTTAAATTTCTGAGTTCCCGGTCCATTTTTCACAATTGAGAATGACTTCCGGATGGGAGCCGAAACGTCTTGATTCTGAAAACAGTGTCCAGATGACTACGACTGAAACCTTTTCTACGTCTTTGTAAATAAGCACGTAATAAGTAATAATAAATAATAAGAGTACAGTCTAGACCTGCTCTATAGGAAAAGTGCAGTAAGATAACTTCTGTTATGAATTGGCGCTATATAAATAAAATTTTATTGAATTGAATCCTGGCCAAAATAATTGTGATTCATGATATTATCCCGATAATCATCAAAATATGCTTAAAACTCTTAAAAATGGCACTAAAACATACTGCAATCACTTAACCTTACGTTTTGTTAAGAAACAAATATATTTATTGCATCACAGATAGGATACACATCTTTTAAGTGAACATCCTTTTTAGTGAAAAACAAACAATCTTAAATAAGGTAATCATAAATCATAAGGTCCCCCTGCATAAATAAAGGATAAATAAATAATTAAAAAAACGCAACATTGTGTGAGTCTGTTCTAATGTCAAATGGTACAGACAACAATTTCATCAACTGCATCAGTATATATAATTTACCCGACTTAAGAAATACAGGAATTATCCTTTAATAAAAATAAAGTCCAACTGGCACTGGGCTTTTCAAGTCCAACGTGAGGATATTATTTCCATTATCCCGATAATGGAAATTCACCACGATCAACTTATCTTGAGTGTTTTTTATCCCGATCCATGATAAAATCGTATATCGTCCCATCCCTATTCTGGAAGATAATATGATCAGAATTTTAACATTAAGAATTCAACATCTGGGGAACATTGTCCATCAACTTTGACTGCGTTTGAGCACCAACCATCATCATTGTAAACACAGAGTCCGCCTCCCCTCGTCTTACGGGAGTCTTGTGTTCTATCAACGCGGAACACGGTCCACCTGTCGAGTGCAATAGCTTGATCTGGGATGTTGTGGTGGAGCCAGATCTTTGTAAAGATGTGGGCACAACAGTCTCTGATTGCTAGTTGTTGAGTTAGCCCAAGTCTTATCTCATCCATTTTATTTTCCTGCAACCAGACATTAGCCAGGAGCAGGCTGGGTAGCGGAGTGGTCTTAGGTCTGAGCTGGGTTAGCCTAACTCTTCGCCCGGCTCTCTTCCCCTTCTTCCTGGTGAGGTCGCACCACTTGCAAAGCCATTTGATCCGGCAGGTCTAGCTGGGTATGTCCAGGGCATGTAGGCCTGGTCGGAAGATGTTGTGGGCAGTGATCGTCTCAAGGTCAGCTGCACTTAATGCAACCCCTGCGCTTCCTTTTCCGATGTTGATGAGTGTTAGTCTGTCATAGGTAGTATGTGCTTCAGTATTTAAAGCAAAAAAAGAACAAACAACAACAAACAAACATGTAGGGAAGTTTGAGGGAGCTGCAGGCCGCCACATCTACACGCGCCGCCATCTTAGGTTATTGGAGCTGCTGCTGTTATCCACCACACAGAACACACAGGGCAAATGTATAATGACAATAATAATATTATAATATAAAATTTCCCTTATTCAAAATATTGTATCAATTTATCTTTCTAAAAAACATAAGAATAAGAAAATTATACATTTGATTTTATAAATGCTTGTATCAGACTACTGATTTGTTCATACCCACGTGAAAATCTTGCTGAGTCACATTTGATCTTAAACTGGATATGTGTTCCAGGTTGTTATTATGATTACTTAAAGAGCACTTTTCAAAATCCACGTTACAAAGTACTTCACAAAGTCAGCAAAAATAAAACAGAGAAGTCAGAAAACCATCAGGTTTTAAAAGAGATCACAGATAAAAACAAGAAAACATTTTAAGGAAATAAAAGAGTTCAAAGAAAATTAAAACTCAAGTAAACACCCAAATAATCCTATACAAGGGCAGCAGTCTACAGTGCTGTGTCCAAACCATTGGAAGGCTTGAGAGAACTCAAGTCCTACTGACTTCCAGGCTAGTTTGTGATTCTCTCTCTGTATAGATTCTTTCACTGATCTTTCGAAACATAATATTGCTGTTTTGGTTCTTGATCTATCAACGTCGTTTTGTCTTTGTCAAAATGACAAGCAATTCAAATGCTATTAGCAAAACAGAAAACCCCACCATCATTTCATCTTTTCAGAAAGACAGGTGGGAAAGTTCTATACAAAAATAGATTGCTTACCTGTTTGTGAGGTCCTCTGAGAATGTGTGCACGAGCGCCTTCACACGCTGTCCTCATCGCCTCAATAGAGGGAGTCCCCAACAGGTCAGTGATTAAATCCAGCTACAAGCCAACAAGGCAAAAAAGACACACCCACACACATCACAGCCGTTATCATGAACACTTATTCCTCAAACTCATTCGACTGTTTTTATTCGTATTTCTAATGTTTTTCATTCCATTTTCTATTTGCAGTGTGATTACCCTTTATACAGTATATTCATTCTGTGTTTTCTCATTTACCATTCATTTTGTATATTTCTATGCTTGTAATTTTTAACATCTGTAACACAGTAACACATTTGCACCTTTCTGTAAAGTATATGTATTTATTGCTTGTAATTTGGAAGATTGTGACGGACACCATGTACTTTCACCAATGTGTTGCACCCTCATTTGTACTTTGCTCCCCCTTTTATTTCTTATACTTTTATTTCATTCTACTGTAAATTCCCAAATAGAAGCTGGTATTCAAATAATGGCAAAGAAGAGCCAGAGACGTGACCAGCACAAATAAATAAATGCCAGTCGCTAATAAAGGCTGGTTTAAAAAAAAAAAATGAGGAGGGTGGAATTGCCTGTACTCTAATGGCTCACGTGTTAAATTCACTATAATGTCCATTTCCACAGCTCTAATTCCATCAGTGCAATAACAGAGTTGAGTCATACTTACCACTCTGCTAAGAACAGTCTTTTTTAAAACACAAATACTTTTTTAATTCACCAATTAATTCAAATTGCTTCTATTCTACTTTTTTCAGTTAAGTTATCATCAATTAAACTCAACACTTCCTGCAGATATTTCAAATGAAAAATGGGAGGGATAATGTTCTTTGATCCACTGAAAGGCTTTTAAAAAAGGGGCAATATGTAAGATTTGGCCAGAATGTTAAAACAATCAAAAAATTAACCTTATCAATAGAATGTTAAGAAGTAACAGCTCTGACATCAGGTCAAAGACATCTATGTATTGTGTTGCAGAGATATCTACTGAAATTAGCATGCTAACCTGCTTGCTCTGGGCTCATTCCAGCCCATCCTGTGTTGTAATACCACTTGTGTCTCAAGGGGCGATAACTAGTCCGATAGTATAGCTCAGGTAGTTCCAGCTGGGAGATGTGTGCGAGTGGCGAGTTTGCTACGTTACACAAGCTCTCTTAGCTCTTTCAGTCTAATAAATAAACAAAATAAGAAAAAAATGTTTCTTATTTTTTTCACATTTTCACAAAATGTGAAAAAAAAGGAAATATTCATACACTTATTTTCCTTATCAAACAGAAAAATACAACCGTAAACCTTCTGAATTCACGTTTCTCACTTTCACCGAACTATTACATCGTAAAACACTTCTTTCAACAGAAACAAAATAAAACTCACCAAAACCATCTTGGTTAGTCTTTAAACTGTTCCAACAATCACCAACTCTGGTTTGGTCGAAATAAATCCTTAATCCACCGAGTTAGATGTGAAAAATGTTCTGGATCTACACACTGTCGCTGCCTCTCTGATGCCCGACCTTCCTCTGGCTGCTCCCGCTTGACGCCTCTCCTGTCCCCGCCTGAAGCCACCATGTCTTTGTTGTCCCCGGAGTCAGAGTCCTGGTCGGAGCCGCTGTAAATCACCTCGGTACTGTATTCCCTGTCATCAAACTGGCCTCCGTCTGTCTCTGAAGCTGTGTTGGGTCCCGGTCTAGCCGTGTTCACTGGGACGCTGCTGATTCCGTTTCTGTTGCCTGCTCACCCAGCTCCGGTTCTGGTGCCCATTCCGGACTCAGTCAGCTAATAGAACCGCTAAGTTAGCTACATGGCTAACTGAGCTAACGACAGTTAGCAGCAGTTATGACCTGATATATTATATGCTGCCCCCTATTGATTTGGAGTATGAATTCGACAGGTGGAGAGTAGTCTCAATTCTTACATATCTGTACAGGAAGTGTTGAGTTTCACTGATGGTAGAGTAACAGTGACAGAAAAAACTGCAAAACAGAAGCAGCTAGAAATTTGTGAATAATTAGCGTTGTGGAAATGCACATTTTCCTGAATGTATCAAGACAACGGGAGTAGACAGAGGAAGTGTAGCTGAGATTTTTGAAAAAAAAAAAAAAGGCCCCAACCACTATTAGAACATTTTGGCATTTTATTTTAGTATGTTTGTATTTAGTTCATTATGTATATCGAGCATCTTGGCCACAAAAATTCCCTTGAGGATGACTAATGAAGTTCTCTCTTGTCTCATCTCATCTTATTTGAAGAGTAGTTACCTGCTGAATGGGACTTTGGGCTTGGAAAAGGATGCGTCTCCCCAGCAACTCAGCGAAGATGCAGCCCACAGACCAGATATCAATGGAGTTGGAGTAGTGGCGGCTCCCCATGAGGATCTCAGGAGCTCGGTAGTACTGTGTCACAACTTCCTGAGTCATGTGCCGTGACTCGTCTGACTCCTCCACTCGGGCAAGACCAAAATCACAGATCTGGAAGACCGTCATTCAGATGTTACTACAACTGTTGTAATCTTATTTCCCCTCGCAGCTTTATTCTGATAACTAATACTAGTAACTAGTAAGAACGCTTGTCTCTCCTGCTCAAATGGAAACCACCACTGTATATGTTGCTTATAGGGCACAACAAGTGTTACATTATGTAGCACAGTTTGACAGTGTTGGTCACACATAGACTATACTTGGGCAGTCCACCCATGTATATTAACAGCTGCCTACATTTATTTTGCACCATCTAAACAATGGCAGTTCATAAAAAGGTAGTTTATGTACATGTATGTGCCTATAAAAATACCCTCCAATGACTTGTATCAATGTAAAGCCTGTAAAGTTTAGAATTTGTTGACACTGTGTCAAAGGCGTATTGATTAAGCTCTATAGTTATAGGTGTCTAAAGCACATAATTACAGCCCCTATGTAGGATTTGAATATTTCTGACTCCTAATAGTGTTATCTAAAATGACACTTTCACAGACAGCAAAAAAAAAAAACCATGTAGGGGCTTTAACTACAGGTATGGTACACATTTTTTTGGGTAGCCTACATTAATCCTAGCCTAAAACCATCAAAGCAATGTTACACCCACATCCCTTGATAATGTTGCATTTATGTTAGCTTACCTTTTCCTAAATGTCCACGTGCTACCTGCATATTTTTGTCACTTGTCCGTGCCGTTTTGTTGCTGCTTTTTGTCAATTTTTCAGTGAGTTTGTGAATGAATTTAGTCCATTAACCTGTTTCTTTTTTTCCTTCCAAGAACCGGTAATGTCAGCTAACATTACTGGCAGAGGCATTACATTACTGAAATGGAAGATTCTGCTTATTAACGGTTGTGCAACAGGTCAAATCAACTTCTGCAGTCTGCAACAGGCAGTTCGGTAAATCAGAATCAGAAATACTTTATTGATCCCCGAGGGGAAACTCTTTTGTTACAGCTGCTCACTATCACGTCAGTGCACACAGGAATAGAAGTTCTAAGCAAATCAAAATGTAATACACTATAATACAGGTAAGATAAATTAAGTACAAAGTGGGTAGAAGTATAAAATTAAAATATGTGTAAAGTACAAAGTGGATTTACCGGTTGATGAAGTATGTACGGTATAATAATACAATTGATAATATGAGTAATAAGTAATAGTGCATGTACGGTCAAGTGTAGCTTATTAAAGGTGATTATTAAGGTGAATACAACTGCATTGAAACTAATTAGTTCATATGTCCATTAATCCGTCTTTCAATTATTTAGTGTTTGTTCATTGATGAAAAGGGCTGTCAATCAATATTTTTCGTCATAGTTTTCGTTGATGAAATGAACACTGATTTAACTATTGTAAAGGCCATAGTTTGTAGTGCTGTTGCATTGTGTCCATGGTAGACTGAATAACAAAGAAACTTACAATAAAAGGCAATACAGTACGACCACTATCAACTACAGCCTGTAAAAATGACCATGGAGCAAAATCTAATTCTTTCTGACATGGTCTGAACAAGAATTGAACATTTTAAGCCTTCAAAGATAAGGTTGGATGTGGATTTTGACTCTCTCCCTGACATGTTCACTTGACATGAAAAAGGACAGCCTGTTCACGCACCTTGAGCACACAGTTGCTGTTGACCAGGAGGTTGCCAGGCTTGATGTCTCGGTGTAGAATGCCAGCAGAATGAAGGTATTTAAGTCCTGGTGGTGGTGATGGTTGAGGAGGAAGAAACAACAGGATAGACTGTTACATCAGATATCAGAAATTACAATCCTGTTTTCAAGTCTCACTTTTTGAAACCATAACTATTATAGTGCTTATCAGCACTCATGCAACAAACAGGTTGAGTGAGTGCGCTAACAATAACAGGCTCTTGCAAAGTCAAAATTGTGTCTGCTCATATTTGTAATATATAATTGTTAATGTGTCAGACATCACACAAAGCCGGAATTCAAATAACGGTTGAGTCTCAAATGACAGATCAGCATAAACAAATAAAGGTTGAACGTGAATAAAGGTCAGATAAAACATGTGTTTGGTTGGAGTAACTTGTATTCTAATAGCTCACGTGGAAAACTCTTAACACAAATACTGTTTTCAATAACTAATTATTTCCCGTCACTCCCCCCTTTGCTTTTGTTTGTTCACTGTTAAGCTACCATCAATGAAACTCACTTCCTGCACAGATGTTTCATATTAAAAGCCTTCCAGTGGCTCATAGGACATAATCCCTTGCGTTCCTAGTAGGCCTTTAATTTGAAAGGCATAAAACCATTGAGTTCATGGTGGTCACTATTTGAGCCACAATCATTACTTGAAGTTAAGTTGTACAGGAGTTCAGAGGAGAGCAGCCAGATCAACTCTTAATTTAAAAACTAAATAGTCAAATCTACAGCATATTGCAGATGTACAGAGTGCTCATAACTTTTTATTTTTACATTTTGCTCCATCTATCTTGTTGTAGCAAGAGTTGCTATGGCCTGCTGTAACTTCCCTCTGGAAGCACTGAAATAGTCAAAGCTGAAAACTACCGACATTCATTTTCCTGTAAATACATATCTGCACATTCTATCCCTATTGCTGTTTAAGTGAGAACATCTTATTGGCATCTAATGGACTGAACTTGAATAAATATAACAATAACAAGAATATGATCTAAAAGAGGCATCGTATGGGGTGCAGTATGAGGACCCAAATGCTGACGACCAGGAAGCGGTATGTGGATGAGGTAGCCAGATGACTGCAGTATTTATTGGGGTGATGAAGCTTACAGGCAGGTAGACAGGCAACAAACAGGTTACGGCAGGTAGACAGTTACAGGTCCAACGAGGCTAAACAAATCCGACAGGGAGCTGGAAAAGGCTAAGTGGTAGACTTCGGGCAGATGGCCCGGGGGCTGAACATGTGCGGAGCTGAGGACCTCGGGCTGGGTCAGGCCGACGGTTCAGCGGCGGCCAACAGGGGCAGGAGGTGGCTGCGATCCAGCGGCGACGAGAGATGGCTGCTGCTGCGATCCAGCGGCGACGAGGGATTGGTGCTGCTGCTGCGATCCAGCGGCGACGAGGGATTGGTGCTGCTGCGATCCAGCAGGGAGTCCAGGAGGCTGCTGCGATCCAGCGGAGAGTCCTGGGGCAGGGGGCTGCTGCGATCCAGCAGGGAATGATGACTGCTGCGATCCAGCAGGGAGTCCGGGAACTGGGGGGCGATGCGGTGCATGGGCGCTGGGCAGCGGGACAGCCGAGCAGCCGGGCAGCTGTGGGAACCACGCTTCCCAGAAGGCACCAAGACAGCAACAGACTGAGGGACCCCCTGGCTTGCAGGCTGAGAAGCTGACTGGAGACTAGCACGCAGGAGGTAAGCATGCGATTACAGTAACAGGTCCAACGAGGCTAAACAAATCCGACAGGGAGCTGGAAAAGGCTAAGTGGTAGACTTTGGGCGGACGGCCCGGGGGCTGGACATGTGCGGAGCTGAGGACCTCGGGCGGACCAGCAGGCTGGGGTGCAGGCTGATGACTGGTTGGCTAGCGGGCCGGGAGTCTGGCTGGTTGCTTGCGGGCAGGGAGTCTGGCTGGTAAACAGGCTGAGGAGTTGCAGGCAGGGTTGCAAGCTGGGGTGTCTGGGTATAGAGGTAGTCCGTGAGCCACTCAGGGATGGCCTCCCTCAGCCCAGGCAATGACGAGAATCTTGCTTCTACCCGAAATCTGATTGCCTCTCTGTGGGACTCATCTCTTATTTCCTCCCAGATGTCCTTTAGGCACATCAAGTCACGGACCAACTGGTCCGCTTCCTCCGAAAAGTCTGCTGGGTCCATGATTGGTCGGATCATTCTGTCGTATGGGATGCAGCATGAGGACCCAAATGCAGACGACCAGGAAGCGGTATGTGGATGAGGTAGCGGGATGACTACAGTATTTATTGGGGTGATGAAGCTTACAGGCAGGTACAGGCAGACTGAAAGGCAGGCAGACTGGCAACAAACAGGTAAACGGCAGGTAGACAGATACAGGTCCAACAAGGCTAAACAAATCCAACAGGGAGCTGGAAAAGTTCAAAGTCCACGGTCCAGACTAAGCCAAAGGAACAAAGGATCCATACAAAATAACTCACGTTAGGAAATGCCAGGAAACTGGACACGGGAACAAGGTACTGACTGACACACACAGACAGACAGAGATCTGACAATGAACAAAGCAAAAGACCTGGACTAAATACCCTAAGGGAGGTGAGCCAACGAGACACAGGTGCAAACAATCAAGGAGGGGCCAACAATCAAAACTGGACAGAACGCAAACAAAGACAGGAAATAAAACCACAAGACACACAAGGAGAGGAACACACTACAAAATAAAACAGGAAATGACAAAACCTTAAACTATAACAAGAGGGGGGAAAAAAGAGAACCTACCTCGTAGAATCTGATAAAGAAAAACTTTGGCGTGGTCTGAGCTCAGAGGCTGTGGGGATACGATGATCTTATGGAGGTCACTTTGCATCAGTTCAGTCACCACATAGCTGACCAATGGGAAATTAAGGGAAAAAACAAAAGCACATCCAAGAGCACAAACAGCAATTCTCACTGAGAACCATTGGAAGATAGTGCTGATATTCTAAAGCTGTACTTAAAATCAGGGTTAAACCTCAGTATCCGCAGGGCTGTCACATGACACTAATGACCCTACACTCATTATGTCATCCCTTATGTCATTATGTGTTGTATTTTTGCCCCAGGAGCATGATAGAGATATACTAGAAATGAGAATTAGCATGTTCTCATAACCAGTATGTCGCTTTTTGACCGAAAAGCAGCACAGGACTGGGCTTTGATTGTTGCAATGTGCAAACGCCTGTAGTCTCAAGTTGTGGAAATATACGCAGTTTAGTTTTATGTGTAGGGGCCACATTAGCAGCTGTTTATTGCCCTCATCATATTTCCATCTTAGGTAGATGGGTAGACGGCACTAACAAACATCTACACTACTCACATATTTCAAAAATGCAGCAAAAGCAAGCTTGGCTATAGTGCTGGCACTGTTTATTTTTTTTCAAAAATTCTACATCATTTCATGTCATATTCTAATTGGTGGTTTGTAAACTTGGGTCATTGCAGCAGTCAGATTGTGAGAATCTGGTCTTAAATTTCTGTCTTTGGTCTCCAAGTTCTAGATCAGTAAGATCTAAGACCACTGTTTTGGGTTGATGACCAAAGATTTCACATTTCTCTCACCTTTCATCTGGAACAAATTCCAGTGTGTACCAGCTACCTATAAACATCTCAGTATAAAATAAAACACGCCAAACTGTAGCATTAGAAGTACATTTTTCATGTCATGAAATAAATGACACTGAGTTTGTTATTTTGTAAATGTGTATTGTCTTTTCAATGTGAATGACTTTTTTTGGTTGGGTAAAAATGTCACATTCACTTCCTCCTTCATTATCTCTCCATGCTATCTCCCTGTTTGGCTTTGAGGTTGAACCCAATACCTGTTTTTAACTTTGGTTTCTGTAGAAGACAGTAAAGTATAGTGATGTTGTAGGTTTGGTCACGCATGATATCACAAAAACTGCTGTTCAGATTACCATAAGATTTGGATTTGCAAAATCATTTTGGGAGCTACTTATCCCACTCACCTTTGTAAATTTAAAATTTTACAAAAAAAGTTTAGCAGAATTGCTACATTTAGCAGCAGGGCTGAACACTCAGTCCCTCTCTACAATCAGCTCAATATTGTATCAACTTTAAATGTAACATACCAAATTTTTATTTATAAAATTTTGCTTCAGCCTGCTTTGCTTCCCATGCCTTGTATTTTTCTAAAAATGGTCACACCTCCCAATGTTCCGTACTGGGCTCTGTTGATTCTCTATTAGATATAAGGGGGCTCAGCTATGGATCACTTATATTCAAAGTGCATTTCAGTATATCTCACTTCAGGTCCTGAACCAAACTGATGATATATTCTCTCTCTCTCTCTCTCACAGTGTGTTTCTCTAGCACAACCTTCGTGGATGTTCTCCAGAGCTCTGGATTTCTGAGTGAAGAGCTGTTTTCTTGCTTCATTCACCTCCATGGTGTTGCTCGTCCCATTGGACATCAGCACCACAAAGCTCTCCAACAGTTGGACACTTGGACAGCTCACTCACGTCACCTGGCATCTGCATGAGCTCATTAAAGGAATTGGTCACTTGAGGGCACTGAGTGCTATTCTCTCTGAGGTCTACAGAGATGTAAACTGACTGTACTTGTATAGGGCCTTTCTAGTCTTTCCGACCACTCAAAGTGCTTCACACTACATATCGCATTCACCCCATTCACACATATTCATATTCAAAGAAGTAACTAATTTACACACACGCCAAAGGCACGTGGGGTTTACTATCTTGGCCAAGAACACTTTGACATGTGGGCGGGGGGAAGCCAGGATCGAACCGCCGACCTTCCGATTGGTGGGCGACCCGCTCTACCACTAAGCCACAGCCACCCGCTGATGTGGAATAAAGCGATATGGTCAGATGAGTCATCATTTACCATATTCTCGACCATATGCAAGTGCATGTGTAGTGCAGGCCTGAAAGCTTGACCCCTACAGTGAAGGGATCCGGGGGCTCTGTTATGCTGTGGGGGACGTTTTGCTCGCAGGGTTTAGGTCCAAGGGTCACTGGAGATCAGTACAAAGTTGTTCTGAGTGATCACCTTTATCCTACGATGAAACATTTCTATCCTGAGGGGAGGGGTCTCTTCCAGCATGACCCCCCATCCATAGGGCACGAGGACTCACTGAATGGTTTGATGAGGATGAAGATGATGTAGATCATACGCTGTGGCCTTCACAGTCACCAGATCTCAACCCAATTGAACACCTCTGGGAGATTTTGGACCACTGTGTTAGACAGCGCTCTCCACCACAGTCATCAAAACACCAGATGAGGGAATATCTTTTGGAAGAAGGTGTTCATCATGCCAGTAGCTTTAAGAGATCAATGCCAAGGCGCACTGAAGCTATTCTGGCGACACTTCATGTTGGGTTTTACTTTAATTTGTCACCCGTTACAATGCAGAGTACAGGGTGACACAGGAGTGGATTTTCACTCCTGTCCCATCCCAATCCCATTTAAAAAAAATAAATAAATCCTGTACAAATTGCCTGACCGCCAACTTCACCAGCTATAAGACAACTGTAGCTCTTAGATCTAGTCAACATTATCATTAGAGGGCCCCAGTCCAATATCAAAACTCCTACCATCAGTTTGTCATGTATTACCACAAGTGGACAACTATGCAGCTATTTTAAGCCAATACTGTATAACACCGGTTTAAATATCTCAATAATTACTCAGTAGCACCGTCAAGTATAGGTTCATCTCAAATTTGAGCTATACCAATAATTTCTCTATTAAAAACTAGCTACATTTGCCTGCAAGTTGTCATTTCTCCTAAAGACTGGTTTGGGAAAAAAACAAAACACTGGGGTGGTGCTCAACAAAAAGTAAATCATTTTATCTGTAATTTGATAATGCTCGTTCCAAACATATCTTTTTTTATACTGTGCAGACAACCAATACAGGCCTGGAGTTTCATTTATTGAAAATAATTGCATTCTAAATCAAATCGTTCAGCCTTAGCCCATGGTCCCCAAAGTCCCTGAATCCAAAGGCTATAAAAGTTATAGTACTGATCCTGTGAAAGTTACAAGGACCAACACTGCTTGTTGTGTTTTGATTCAGCATCACAGTTGGCTTGCAGCTGTACAATGTATGTCATTACAGTAATAGAGAAGGTTGTAAAAATCTAAACTTTGCTTCAGCTCAAAGACTCACTGTTTGTAAATCATCAAACACAAACCAAGGCTGAATTCAAAAATGAAACAAGTTGATTTCCTTGGAGCTTGAGTATGAGCCGCTGATTCAAGTGCCCATCTCTGACTGTCAGTCGATACACTGAAGCTTCGGCAGATACATGAATTAGCCAGTATACCTGCACAACTGAAATCTTTCTACAGTGGGACACTAGGCTACTTCATTTTCTGTATGAATAATAAAGCAAGCTCAAAAAAACTATTGGCTATTAGGGCCCAAAGGGCCAGAGAGTCCTGAGACAGCAGAATGCCTCAGCTGGCAAAGGCTGCTTAAACATGAGGTGAGGAATATATCTTGATTATCATCCGTTGTGACGTATTGTACATAGCATGTGCATTAGGCTATAAATAAAGCCTAATGCACAGTGAACTACGCAATATTGTGAAATAGGCTATACCCAAAAAAGGGTGAATCAAGACCTTGAATGCATTTGAGGAGAGTCTGTCTGAAAGTGTATGCTGTTATCCTCATTTGTACCATTTGTCACATCTCATCCCTCTTTATAACAGCAGCCTTTCCACTCTGCCTTCGAGTGTGGCCATCTAGAACAGTTCTAAACACTTTTACCTTTACATTTGGTCAGATGACACAAACTAGTTCATTTGAAGCATACTGAACACATAAATTGGGGCAGTTTACCAGTTTGATATGATCCCTCCTGGTGAGTGTAATGGTGCAGAATTCATTCTTAAAAAGGCTTAAAGACTCAAAATCATGAATTTGTATTTTAAGTGATTAAGAGCATCTGTGACTGGAATTTTAGTGTGGCTCACAGCATTGAAAAATGACATTTTAAAAAATCCACTGATTGAAACTGGTCCCAATAAAACCTCACAGTGAGGTAACTGAAAAACAACTTCAAAACACAATAAACCAGGTTGGTTGGCACCCAGCAGCACACTACAAGGTCACACACACCATCTGACGACATCCATTTTAAATTAAAATGGCAAACAAACACACCTAGTGCAAGAGGAGCTTAATCTATACATTGTTCACTGTGCCAGCTTACAGCCACATGGGGTGGGCACTAAAGCAAGCATTTAAATCAAAAGTGACCAAGAAAAAGAAAGACCACCAAGGCAGTGACTCAATTCAATTTTATTTATGTAGCGCCAATTCATAACAGAAGTTATCTCATTGCACTTTTCCTATAGAGCAGGTCTAGACCGTACTCTTTATATTATTTACAGAGACCCAACAAATCCCACCATGAGCAAGCATTTGGCGACAGTGGTTAAACTTCCTTTACGAGGCAGAAACCTCGGGCTCATTAGCTGCAAACAAAACAAAAAGGAAATATACTCAAAACCCACCAGCTATAGCAGATCCCTGGTCAGATTCCCCCAACTACCCTTGTATACCAATGCTCAAGGAGCTCTACAACACACATACAGACATGCAACATTAGATCTACCTATGAACTAATTTATATATTTCATTTCCTTACGACCAAGAAGGATGCCACAACATTATCATACGCCACATAGCTTACTCACAAAGAAGCAAGAACATCCGCGGTCCCAGTCAGTTTACTGCAGGTAACTCCGCTGAGCAGGCTGCGCCTGTTGCCACGCCAGACGCCGGACGGGACCCGCACACAGCTAAACTCAATTTACTCACATGAGCAGCGTGTTCAACACGCCACACACGGCGTGCCAGCCATTCACGGAGGAGACAAAGCCCAGAAAAGCACCAGCGGCTCGCCAATAGGTGCCCCTTATTACCCAATCACTGTCATTGCAATGAATTACACGTCCAGCCAGACCAACTGCCCCCCAACGTCACTTCCATCTGGCAAACAGCTTAGACTTATTGGTAATGTTAGTCTTTTGTTAATTTTTTGGATTTTATTTATTTAGTTTCACTGAAAGACTGCCATAGTTGTGTGTGTTTTACCTTTGTATTTTGTTTTGGATAGTTCTTAATAAATGGAATTTCTGTTGTTTGTTTGGACGTACGTGTGAGTCAGGTTGGAATAGCCCCAAAAGCTCAAACCCTAAAAGAGGATCTCATCAGTAAGATGAGATAAAAAGGATTTGACAGAAATGACTTTTTTTTCCTTTTTATAGTCCTGCATCAACATTATAAATACAAATCCAAATGAATACACCAAGAGGGACAATCAGACTAAACCCCTCTTTGGTGGTTAACTGTGTACTGGGGGTAGGGTGTAACTATGGGACCTGGGGTGTCTCCTGCATACGTATCCAACTTCTCTGCTGCAGTTCATGATATATGTTACATTTTATATAGTGTTCTATTTTTTAATAGTATTAGACTTTTCATGTTGTTAATGCATCTTGGCTGCTCACACCACATACTCCAGTTTAACTAGAGACCACATTAGACCAAACATGACCATCTGTCATCATGACAGTTGCTCGGTAAATTTCCAACATTAAGAATGGACTTTCATAGGAAATTGTTTTTGAAATGGACATTTGATGAGATGTAAACTGGCCCATCTCAACCAACTCAAGCTAGCTGATGGTGTCACCTGCAACTCAGCTTGTCAAGTCGCCAATGGCTGGTTATAGAACGTAAGGCACGTCACCTGTTTCAACAGCCAACCAGCTCATAGTCTGCTGGTCAAGTCAGTAAACTTTCAGCTGGTTGAAATGGCAGAGTTTCGGACGGAGGAAAGAGAGGATCACCTCATCAATTTGTTTAAGGAACAGCCATGTCTGTATGACACAACCCTTAAAATTTACTCAGATAAGATCAACAAACTGCAGAAATGCAACTGTAGCAATTAACTCACTAAACCTCATTCATATTTTAAGATGCTACAAATTATATCCAGCAACAAAAAGTCCGAAAAGCTTGCAGTTAAAACGGAAGTACAGAGAGTTGTTGCTATGAAGACGATACACCATCTGACTAGTCACATTGTTGTAAACTGGCAGGTTTCAGAACGTTGCAGACCGGCGCATTGCAAGTAGTTACAAGTTTTAACTCGTCTCGTCGCAAATCTTTGGCCTGAGCTGACTTTAATAAAAAGGTGTAACCAATAAAAGGTCCAACTGAAAGAATTATTTTATGGTATGGTTGGTATGATGTTCTTTTTCTGAAATGCGGTGTTACTTTTACGCCAGATGTAATGGGACACACACCTCCCAAAGAGTTAAACTTCTGTCTCGTCAGTCCACAGAATATTTCCCCAAAAGTCTTGGGGATCATCAAGATGTTTTCTGGCAAAAATGAGACAAGCCTTAATGTTCTTTTTCCTCAGCAGTGGTTTTCGTCTTGGAACTCTGCCATGCAGGCCATTTTTGCCCAGTCCCTTTCTTATGGTGGAGTAATGAACACTGACCTTAACTGAGGCTTGTGAGGCCTGCAGTTCTTTGGATGTTGTTGTGGGTTACCCCTTGGATGAGTCGTCGCTTTGGTCGGCCGGCCACTCCTGGGAAGGTTCACCACTGTTACATGTTTTTGCCATTTGTGGATAATGGCTCTCACTGGTTTGCTGGAGTCCCAAATCTTTAGAAATGGCTTTATAACCTTTTCCAGACTGATAGATCTCAATTACTTTCTTTTTCATTTGTTCCTGAATTTCTTTGGATCTCGGCACGATGTCTAGCTTTTGAAGATCTTTTGGTCTACTTCACTTTGTCAGGCGGGTCCTATTTAAGTGATTTCTTGATTGAGAAAAGGTGTGTCAGTAATCAGGCCTGGGTGTGGCTAGAGAAATTGAACTCAGGTGTGATAAACCACAGCTAAGTTATGTTTTAACAGGTGGGGGCAATCACTTTTTCCACACAGGGCCATGTAGGTTTGGATTTTGTTTTCCCTTAATAATAACAACCTTCATTTAAAAACTGCATTTTGTGTTATCTTTGACTAATATTTAAATTTGTTTGATGATCTGAAACATTTAAGTGTGACAAACATGCAAAAAAAAAAAAAAAAAATCAAATCAGGAAGGGGGCAAACACCTTTTCACACCACTGTATCAATACAGGATTCCCTGAATCCATCTTTAAATCAGTCATTGGTGAAGGATACATTTCTTCAAAGTAGTCGATGTGTGGAGGTTGCAGAATGTCCAGAGCTGAGAGCACCTGAGGAGAGAGTTAAAGCCAAGGTATGGGTTTTTTTAGATTTCCAGGTTAATACCAGGTATCTGTATCTGGATGTTTTTTGGATAATTACATCTGATTACATAACATTTGCATTTACACTTGGTATTAATGAATTAATTATTGATTAATTCTCGACATGTTGATTCTGATCACATTGTGATTTGATCTCAATATACAAATGAGGTCTGTGGAGCTGGAATAATGGTGCGTCTCAAGTCAAGGGAAGCGATTGCGACATGCAACAGAGGGTCATGTGACAGACGCAGACATCTGTAGTCTACTTTTCAGTAGCCTTTCTAACTATGCTAATGTTACTAACACCGTAAGAATGTAATCAGTGTCAGTGGAAAAGCTTGCTAACTCTAGTGCTAGCTCTGTTACACTTGTCTGTCCTGTGACCCTCGTCTTGCTTGTTGTAGCTGTCCCTTGAGACTTTCCTGAAGTGAGGGCTGCTGTCAGTAGCCTTTTGATGGGCAGCTGTCATTCACACCTGGCACAGGATCCAGACCTCTTAATACCAGGAGGAAAGGGGGTCTGTTTGTAGATGACAAATTGTTGTGTACTTACATTTTCATGTTTGAAGAAACATAGCATCTTAAGCTCCCGAAACACCCTCTTGCAAGAAACAAGGTTTTGGAAGACATTGGGCATTTTTTTGAGGGCGACTCGCTTTCCATCTCTGGGGTCTGTCACTGACCTGGGTGAAGAGGACAAACACAACATTACTAAGATTCAGTTGCTCATATGAGGAGTTAACACATTCCTATTGTTAATTTTAGGTTGATACAATAACTTTGATTATGTAATGTAACATTATTGAATAAATCAGATACCTATGAACCAACATTTCGGTTCACACTGAGATAAGTCAGTGACTACTGGCCAGATTGCTATGAAATCATCAATCATTTTTGACCTTTGACTCCCCGACCTTTTCTTTTGCACCACTATGAAGCCAATTCCCATTTACAAACACTTTGGTTTACAACAAGGTATCTTGAAAACTAATGGCTGAAATTCCATGAAATATGCCGTGGATATTCACAGTCCCCAGAGAAAGATTTCTCATGTTTTTGGTTACTCTTCTGACCTTTTAATGGTAATCTGCAAAATAGATGATTACATATCTATCTGTGCAAGCTTGATAGCTTAGCCAGAAAATGGATGAAGAGCGTGTCAAGGTAATTGACAGAGGGGCCAGGAGAGAAAAACTACACTAGGGTTGGGCAATATGACTGTATATACCATGCGACTGTAGAAATGTCGTTTCCACTGCAGGAGCTATCCCTTAGTGTCTCTGCTATAAATTCAGGGCAGGCTATGTAGCAAACCAGGGTTGGATTCTCGCGTGATCTCGCCAATGTAGCTGCCTCGCAAGGTAACGTGATTTGGGCAACAGGACTGCTTACCATATTTTACGTGATGTGAGAGCGACAGTTGGTGGCGGTAATGCACCTCTAAGCTGGTTTGCCAACTGCCGCAGAAGACGAGAGTGACAAGAAAACAAGGAAGAGGAGAGTGAAATTGGAAATATAGAGCAGGAGGAGTTGGTTTTGTTTATAAAACTTCCAAATTCAGTTTACACATTTACTGTATCGTGATATATACATATGATAGAAAATTTTGGCCTTATCGCCCGCCCCTAGAATACACTATTCTCCTTCACCGTGTTTGTTGGTTGAGCACCTTTGTTAGTGATTAGTCAAAGACTCTTTAAGTGCAGGAATGCAGAGATCAAAGGCTCCTGAGGAACCCAGCAGGTGTAAGTAAGAGCATTCCAACTCTACACACTACAGCCCGTTCCAGCGCAACCTTCAGTGAACCTTTTCAAATAGGATCAGTCAAGGCAAACAGATGGCAGTGGACTAAGATCTGAGGGTTTAAAGACGAGACTGAGCTCTAAACACCACCAATAAGCTCACATTCTCAAACCCACTGAATTCCATCAGTACAATAGAGTCATGCCATGCTGTATTTATCACTCTGCTGCTCTCTGTTTCTCTTCTGTAACAGAAATACAATTTTCATGCACTCGTGTTTTTTCCCCAATTGCTTCCGTTTTCACGTTGTTGTTTTTTTTTTTAAAAATCACTGTCAATCTACTGCACAGATGTTTCACATTAAAAGCATTCAAGTGGCGCCAAAGGTACAATTCCCTTTCCTGGAAGGCTTTTAATGTCAATCATCTGCCGGAAATATTTAGTTTCACTAATGGTGCTTAACAATAAAAAAAAAAAAACCTACAAAGTAGAAGTGATTGAATACTAACTTTTATTTGAGAATTTACAGTGAACACAAAACAAAACTAGTAACTTTCACGATTGCTTGGAGGAGAGTTTATCTTCTCAGCAATACTGGAGAGGACAGACTCATAGAAAAGAGCACCCACGAATATTTTCAGATGTAGTGGGGCAAGTGTTATTAGTCTAATTTTCTTCAACTTCAGACCCCAAAAGCCATCCAGTTAGTGAACCTCACATTCCAATCTGTTCACACCTTCAGAATTTGTATCCATCCTACACCTGATATTTCATTTAGATCTGCCATCAGCTTTTGTTGACCAGAAAGGCAAAAATTACCACAACTGAAGATAATAACTAGTAAGAAACACTAAAAACGTCATTAACTGACATTCAATTCTTACTTTGCCAGTCACGATGGCAATCTTACTAAGTCAGACCTGAAACATTTCTGTATCACTTTCAAGACGGCACAAGTCTGAACTGAATGTTGTCAGATTCACGGAAAGACTGCAGCACAAGAGAGCGAAAGAGAGAGTAACTGCATCTCGTACCACCTTCTAACATCACTTTAATTTATTTATTATCTCAATCATTATCTCTCATGCACAGTATCAGTCTAATGAACCAGATGGCCGCCCACTTTTGAGTCTGGTTTTGTCCAAGGTTTCTGCCTCTTAAAAAGGAAGTTTTTTCTTGCCACTGTGGCCAAGTGCTTGCTCATGGTGGGATTTGTTGGGTCTCTGTAAATAATATTATAAAGAGTACGGTCTAGACCTGTTCCATAGGAAAAGTGCAATGAGATAACTTTTGTTATGAACTGGCGCTATATAATAATAATAATAATAATAATAATAATAATAATAATTAATCAAATTTAATTTAACCGTGAAACACTGAAATAGCCAATTTGAAGTTGTTGAGGAGATTCTTCTCAGATCAACTATTTTCCCCTTGCGGTGTGATCAGAGGTTACAACACCAACAACAGTCTCTCCCTATATTTTCAATGTTTATTCATGCCAACTGAAGGACAAATAAATTAATATCCAACAAAAGGCTTTACATCATGTGAGCTAACAGGAATTAAACGAGAGTCCCAACTGAAACTGAGTTAAAGAGGGGGTGAGAATCCCTCGCGCTCTCAATGGTCACGGGGCTTCAACAGCTAAGTAAGTTTTAAAATCTATCAGTGATGCAGCCTGAGAGAAAACACTCTTCCTTCATATCATGACATTTTTAACCCACCTTTTGTTGTGTGTTGCCATAGCAACCTACAAAACGAGGCTGTGTTGTTTCTGTTGTCGTCACTGATTTTATTTGCATCAAACTGAAACACCCATAAGGAGAAAAAAAAAAATCGTAAAAATCAGTGGCAATTGGTGATTTTTGTTCTTTACTTGACGTTTTCTGCCGATTTCTATGCTTTGCACAGTACATCACATGTATTCCTTATATGGAAGAAAGGAAATTCTAAATAGAGTTTCCTGTAACTTTAATGCCCTTTTTATGCATCTTTTCCTTCATCTTCTCCTGACCAACACTCCCATCTCATTGTAATGTGTTTTCCTCAGATAGCAGAGGAAGCCATCTTTAGTTATACAACACATCCCTTTTCTCTATAATGAACACCGCCCATAATGCATGGTTGGACGCGGTATCACAGGAACAACTCTGGTACACGGAGTGACAATTATTATGGGTGCATTTTCAAGTCATACAAGGAAGTGGAACCTAATATATTAAACTCCAGAAAGGTGGGTGGAACTGGCACTATATCAGCATTCAATTCGAATCGGGTCTGTTCCATGGGGTGACGGGGATGGTATCACATGAAAAAGGGACAGCAGTGCATACTGTACTGTCTATTGCACTGTCTAGAGCTAATAAAGTTGTTATAACACATTGTGTCTGGCTGAGTGTTTGTAGGCAACATTACCAACATAAACCACCATGTGCTGAACACACACATTACAAACACTAACAAAAACTAACATTTGCATTTTGGAACATAAGGCAGGTAACTTAACATACTGCTTTCAGCACGAGGCAGTGCATGCTGGGAAATGTGGGCCGTCACTATGGCTACAATACTCTGAGCACCACGCAGCACATGTAGCAGAGTGCCGTGTGCACAGCTGAGTGGACATAGTGGAGTCAAAGTGGTGTGTTCACCATACGCTAACTAGTTTGTTAAAAACATTGCTGGACAGTTCATAAACAATGAACCATCATTTTCCCCTTTCAATATAAATGTGTTACCAAGCTGCTGATGCTGGAAAGTAAATAAAATGTCAGGAGCCGTTTTTTCACCGGATACGTTGAACGTTTCCCCTGAATGTTTATAGCAGAGGCGCTGTTCATCTCTCGGCAGCAGCGAACCGTGAGTTAATGTTAGTGGCCGTTACATTACCAGTGAAATATTGCTACAGACGACATGTTTTAATTAGCAAAAATGACATGAAATGTTTCTGATTGGAGTTCAGTCCTTTGAAATAAAGGTTCAGCATGGGAACAAAGCTGCAGCATGAATCTCAGAGCTCGATAGAGTAAGTTAGAGAATATGTGGTTTTGTAGAGAGCAGTGGTGGAATGTAACTAAGTACATTTAGAGGTACTTGTACTTTACTTGAGTATTTCCATGGCATTTTGAACATACAGTACTGATGTTTGTCTAATTTCTAAAATTGGTTGATGTACATGTTAAATTATTTAACATGTTAAATAATATTTAACTTAAATATTCTTTATAAAGTTATTTATTTAAGAAAGCAGCCTTCTGAGTATGTTTGCATGGGCATATCGGTGCACATTCCACATAGAAAAGGACTATTTTCATTCCAGCTCACAAATTCAATATATCGGCGGCCATACCGGTAATCGGTTTCCCTCTAAAATCGGTATCAAAAATCCCTTATCGCTCGTGCTCTACCATTTACAAGAGCAATGGACGATGTTCCCCTAGACAGACCTGCAGAAAAAATTATTCTGTGTTAATACTGCTGTGCAATATACTCTGTTTTCAGTTTAAAATTCGTACATACTTATCATCAACTGGTAAATCCACTCTGTACTTTACACTTATTTTAATTTTATACTTCTATCCACTTTGTACTTATTTTATCTGACCTGTACTATAGTGTATTATATTTTGATTTGCTTAGTACTTCTATTCCTGTGTGCACTGACGTAAATGTGAGTTGCTGTAACAAAAGAGTTTGTCCTCAGGGATCAATAAAGTATTTCTGATTCTGAAAAAACAACTACTGAACTGTACAAGTTGTCATGTAAAAAATACTCATGCCTATAAAACCTTTAAATAAACAACAAAATCATTGACGAACATTGGGTAAACTGACATCCATGATACACATCTGATGAGGTGAACAAAATATTAATTTAGGTTTATTTTTGTCTTTTTTTATTTAAATTGATTTAAACCCCAAATTAATTCAGATTAGGGCATTACAATTCTTAAAACACTGCGTTTTCCCCACTGTGGAGAAAGGCATCAGGGCAGGCTATCTGTACATGATTCATAGAACAGGTCTGGACCACTCATGAATTTTGTTCATTCCAAAGATAAAATTCTAAATATGAGAAAACTGGTGAATGTGACAAGTTCCCTTAAATCACTCATGCGCGCCACTTAAGAATGCATCCGTTTGTACAGGGTTGGGTATAGAGCTGCTTTTGCATGAGGCCCTATGAGAGTGTATTAATCCACATTTGATGCTCGAGTGAGTATTTAGGGCAGCAGGACGGTGTATGTGGGATTGAGTCAAAATAAACTACAATGTCACCCAGTGCAACAGTGTGGTTCATGCATGTGTTTTTAATAGTTTCTGGACAATAATGGAGGCACAGAGGAATAGGATATATATCTATGGGGAAAACACTAACACGTCTGGTAGGCCTCAAGGGTACATTTATTCTGTTTTGGTTGGAAAGATTGAATGTAAACAAGTGTGTTTGTTTACAAGAAAACTCCACAGCCTCTTCACACCTTTAGCTCTGTCTCCTTTGTTACCATCATTGTTTCTTTTCTTTACTCCATGCCTCCTTTCTTTCTTTATTATCTTTCTATTCTTTTGCTAATCTTTCTGCCAAATGTCCTTGCTTTCCTTGGCAACATTACTGCTCCTTGCAGCTATATTCACCCACGATACCTTCAATACATGTTCACAGGTTCTTGACACTTAAGCCTCTTCACATGGGACTAGTATTACCAGGGGACCTCATGCGATTTAGAAATTTACCCCCCCCCCACGTCTGTGTTTCGTACAGCGCATTCGCACGGGATAAGCAAAGTCCATAGTTTACTCAAATTTACTGACATTATCCCTCAGATATGATGTCAAGGCTCTGCGTAACATCCGCTTCCTGAACGACAAGAACAATGGCTGCTAAGAAGAAAAACAGGCATTGGACGTGCAGAGACACTCAGTTTAGTTGCTGTGTGGGGTGAACCACATTAACAAAAGCAATTAGATCAAATGGTGCACAACCACGCAGTTTGGGGAAATATTCACAAAGACCTCTTGCTCCGGTGCCCGTCTGTACAGGACTTCGGAGATTGGACCAAGTGTAGAGAAAGGCTGGACTTCCTGTGAAGAAAGTACCGTGACAGCCTCAAAAACAATAAGACCCCATTAAGTGTCCCTATTTTGATGAACTGGACGCTGTTGTAGGTAAGATTAATTGACTCATCCAGTCTAACGTTAGCTAACGTATGCTAGTAGCCACGACATTTTGACCTCTGCAATTATTACAAAACACACTGAATACACTGAATCGGGTGCTGCTAAACCTGTTCTGTTTTACCAAGGTCGATGCCAGGCCACATCAGGGCAGAAGAAAGATGAAAGCCACCTTATTCTGGTGTTCTGACTTTTAGTCCCAAGTATGGGTCAAGGTCCCCAAACACTGGGTCCTACACATCCCATAATGCAACATCAGAGTGCTTTACTGTTGTCAATTAACTTGCATTAGTTGGCATTTATATTAACTAATGTTGCAGTTCTAAGTGCCGATATTTAAAATGTTTACACTGGATTACCACAAAAATAATTTAACTGATAAAATCAACGCACAATGACGTTCAGTATGAAGAATTATCTCAAATTTCAAGACTTTACAAGCTGATTTTCATATTATACTGGAATTAATAGAAACCAGTGGCTGCCTGGAAGGTAGGCAAGACGTATTTAGCTAAAACACTATACAGCCTAGGTATGCATGGATCTAAAATGGGCTAAAAAATGCATGAATATTGGTACAGTATGTTGAAAAATGCAGGACAGTGCACTTACCAGACAACCCCAAACGCTCCATAGCCGATGGGCCTGTCAGGCTCTATATCCAGCTGCTGCTGTAGGTGAAGGGTGTGTTGCTGTTGTTGATGGAGGTGGTGGTGAGCTTTGACAGCAGCGGCAGCGGCGGCTTGAACCTGGGCGGGAGCCGCGGCCGCCGCCGGCCCAGGGGCTTGTCCGGGGGCAGGAGAGGGGAAGTAGGGCTGCTGCTGGCCGGGGTTGAGCATCACCGCCGCCGCAGCGGCAGCAGTGGAGGTGTGCTGCTGAGCCGTGTGCACGGCGGCGGCGGAGCCTGGGTGCTGCAAGTGATGCTGGCCCGCGTGGTGGTGGTGATGGTGGTGGTGCATGTGGGGGGGCGGAAGGTGCTGGAGCTGGTGGTGGTGATGCGGATGGTGGGCAGCCACTGCTGAGGAGCCACCATTGTAAGCAGCCATCATTTTTGTAACATTTGTAGCCGTGGTGCCGCAAAGAGCCATTAAATGATGCTGAAATGCCTCTAACAGTGATGACAATGACTACCAGGCTGCTACACTGCCACGACTAATGAAACTTACAGAAAACATATAGAAAACACCAGCTACTTCGAATCCGTGGGGAGAGAAACTATTCTGATGTGCCACCTTACCATAATGGCAACAAGGATCTGACCCACTTCCTCTAAATTAATTTTCTTGCATGCACACCATTAGGCTACGGTAGCCTGGGGCTAGTAACGGAAATCATATCATGAGCATGTACAGCAATGACCACCCCCCTCTATAAATAAAACTCGGTGGCTCTAAATGTCCCTCATGATGAAATTCAGCGTCCCCGTCTTGATAGAACAGTGTGATCTAAAGCATGTCACATGGGAAGCAGCGCATTCATCTTTTAAAAGTGTCAAAGTTTGCCACACGCTCTGGTCCAGCGCCGTTGCTCTTCCCACCACCGGGCTTGGAAATCGCATCTATTACTCCAAACTGAGTCCTTCTTCAGGTGTGTGCGCAGGCCAGACTGCTACTCTGTAAACACGGGTAATCCCGAGCCGTAATTAACGCTGCTGATCCGGTGCAGAGGAGGTGAATCCCTGCCCAGGCCACAATACAACAGCGCAGGCAGGCCCAGGCCTCGGCCATCCACTCCACTCACATATTATTCCACCAATCCGATGAGCCGCGCGCATGCAGAGAAATCCCCATCACTGTGACAGAGTGACGAAGCTTCGACCATGACTCAAACGATGAGCAGAGAATTCCTCGCAGACGGCCGGCAGGAAACTTATTTCCCCCATCGACAGCCTTGTGTTGATGTTTTACAGTCCTCTCGCGGCTCATAAGCACACATCCAGGGAGATGAAATAACAATGCGGGGAAAAAGTTAAGTTAAATCCTTTTAATGTGGGGTAAATTCTCCTGCTGCCAGCAGCTAGAAAAAAGACGGTAGTAACGTTATTCAACCTGACAGTTTGGAGCTAGCTGATCGGTGTCCGTGTCCCTAAATCAAAACAGTAACGTTAGTCCTTTCGGTCGGTGAGAACCGGTGTCTACTGGGCTAGAGGAAGCCCCTCGGTTGAACATTACACTTTGGGCCCACGACGCCCCGTTGCTACATGATAAAACTATTGGTCACAAGGCAACAAGACGAGGAGTTGATCCAACATGGTGAACAAAACCTTAGCTACTCGGCGGTGAGCTTATGCAGGACTGCTAACCAATCGCCTACCGCACCGCAATGACGTCATGATAAGCGCCCTGATTGTCAGTACACGGAGCCAGTGGCGCGTGCGGGCTGTGGCAGACCCTGTGGTATCCACAGCGAATAACAAACTAACTGTTCAGTTCCATTAAAAAAATATCTGGAGTCAAGTTCCAACAGTTGAGACCAAAAAGCCAAACAAGCACAGTGGAATATATAGGTCTATATTAAAAGAAGGACACAGAGTGAGTACAGTAGGCCTATCATATTTTGTGTTTATATTGTGGCTTACCTACTGCATGTTACTGACAGACATGTACATGTTTGTATGGTGGCAGGGCCGGACTGGATATTAATTCAGGCCGGGAATCAGCCGAGGCCAATCTCCATGAATTCACAACAGACCATGTATACTGTAAGGGCTATGTTGAAATTGTTTTTGTTTGTTTACTGTTTATGTCAGTAACATATCTTTAAGTTTTATTAGGACACACAAACTGCTTAAAAAAACATCAACTAAATGTCTTCAATTTCACTTCCATGATTAAGGCTACAGGAATTCAATTCAATTCAATTTTATTTATACAGCGCCAATTCATAACAGAAGTTATCTCATTGCACTTTTCCTATAGAGCAGGTCTAGACCCTACTCTTTATAATATTAATACATTAAATACATATTCATATATATCATTTCTGTATGAAAATGATCATTCTACCGGGCACCCGGTAGCTCACCTGGTAGAGCGCCCCGTGTACAAGGCTGAGTCCTTACTGCAGCAGTTAGGTTCAAATCCAGCCTGCGGCCCTTTGCTGCATGTCATCCTATCTCTCTCCCACATTTCCTGTCTCTAACTCTCTGTTCCTGTCACATAAAGAAAACAATGTTACTTGAGTAAACATTTAAATGAAATACTGATGAACACTCGTATGAGTGATAAAATGGGAAAGTGGTTTGACATTTAATTTTCAAAGTTGTACAGTGGACAATATTCAAATGCAAAAAGGAAAACTGCGCCCCCCAGTCTTTGCATTTACATTTACATGTCACCACGCTCTTTTGGGGTCAACATGAAAATGAAAATGAAAACTGTCAGTGCTCTCATCAAGGCGGGTCTTCAGTTAGGACGTCACTTGTGTGTACAAATGCATTGCCCATGTGCACAGTCCGCTTGTGGCAGAAAGGTGAGAAGGCAGCTGGGCCTCACTGACTGCTGTACAAAAACACAACTTTAACTAGCGATATGGGGACTGAATTTGATGAATTGACTGTTTTTTCAGACCACAAATGAGACAAGAATTAGCACAAGATGGTCAAAGATTGAAAAAAGTGTTTGTATGTGAGTAAATTAATTTAAGATTTCAGATTTAGGTTCTGTGCCAAATGTACTATAACACCTAGTGGGTTTATGCTGAGGGGGCTGCAGCACTCCCTAAAACCAGGCATTATAAAAACCATCAATTGATTCAAAAAGTGGGATGCAGACTCGCAGCACAGAGAGAGAGAGAGCGTGAATATGGACAGAAGTGTCGACAGGATATAAAAGCTTTCTTTGATCATGATGCCTAACGTTACTCTACAGTTCAGTGGTTTATCAGTGAAGTGTATGAACCACACTGCAGACTGGAGTCTCTGTTAACAGTAAACAGACAGATAGATCCGCGTTATATACGCTCGTCTCCTCTGATACGTCTGTATCCTCACTGCGCTGCATTATTAGAAACTATGATGAACTGGTCGTGGGTCACATCTCTCGCCCCGTCCAGGCGCTATCTCTCCCTCTTCATCTCCTTTCAGTTCTCATGAATTAGTTCTGTGTTGTTGACTGTGTAGTTGCTGTGGCTGCTTTGACATTCAGTATGTTGGTGTTCAAGTTTGCTGTCTGCTGTAGTGTAAAACGTTCTCAAAATATTGTTAGTAACTATTAGCTATATCCTGGCGATTCAAATGAATACAAAAAACACGAATATCGCGCACCATTTATTATGATGTCATATAGACTGACCTTCTCTCAGCAACCCCATCTGTGACTGACTTCTAGTGCTGCTGATTACTGTGCAAAAGCAAAACTTTATAACTTTATTCACTGATTTGGGTGAAAGTGGATCATATTTTATGGAGAAAATGTTTTCTGGTTTTCCCTCTGAAGTCGTCTGGCTGCTCTGCCTCAACTCTTGGTGATTTATGGAGGTTACTGATGGACAGATAGCTTTACCTGTTGCTAAAGTAAACGCTAACTGCTGCTTAGCTAGTTAGCTGAGTTAGCCGTGCAGTTAGTGGTCCTATTAGCTGACTCTGCCCGGACTGGGAGCTCAGAGCACTGGGGGAATGTTGGTGTTGTTTACACCGCTAGCACAGGAGCTTTGGATCGCTGGGAGGAGGTTTTCAGGCCCGACAGGGAATACGGTACCGAGGTGATTTACAGCGGCTCCGACCAGGACTCTGACTCCGGGGACGACGAAGACACAGCGGGGACAGGAAAGGCGTGAAGCAGGAGAGGAGTGAGAGGGAGGTCGGGCATCAGTCAACGCTCACCTCCAGAGGCCTGAGATGGGGTTACAGAGGGGTCAGCCTCAGGGTGCCAGGAGCCAAACCCAGCAAGAAAACCACCTCGGTAACGTTACTGTATTCCCTGTTGTCAAACTGGCCTCCATCGGTCTCGGAGGCTGTGTTCGGTCCTGGTCTGTTGCCCATTCCATCTCCGCTCCGCGCCAACATTACCTGCTGGGTCCCCCCGCCCTGGGCCTGAAAAACTCCTCCTCCCAGTGGTCCAAAGCTCCTGTGCTAGCGCTGTTAACAACACACTCCCCAAGCTCCCAGTCCGGGCAGAGTCTACCCAGGTCGGTAGGTAGAGGAAGTGACATCCTAACTGAAGACCCGCCTCGATGAGAGGACTGACAGATTGCATTTTCATGTTAACACCAAAAGAGCAGTAGAGTATGTAAATGTAAATGCAATAGACTGGGGGCGCTGTTTTGCTTATTTCATTTGAATATTGTCCACTGTACAGCAGGATGTCTTTGTAAACAAAATGTCAAATGTTGTTTTCATTTTCAAATTGTTAGAAAATTTCATTTTTATTTTCATTTTGATTAAAGTATTGCTTGTATAAATGGAAAATCAGGTTACATTGTTTATATTGCATTTTCATTCTCAAATTTCACAGCGGGGTACGACTTTGAAAATGAAATGTCAAACTCCATTCTCATTTTAATATGGTCATAGAAAGCCCATATGAGTATGTGCAAATGAAAATGAAAATTAGATTATTGCATTTTCATTTTTGCTCAAATAACACATATGTTGTACATATTGTATATGTATGTGCCATTATTATGCCTTTCAACAGCAATTGTCTTTATTTGTTCAGTGTTGTCAATTATCTGCTTTTCCTCTTCATAAGGTGTGTGGTTATTATTATTATTATTACTACACTTTAGTTTACACTGTTATAGTGACATGAAATGAAAAAAATACACATTTAAATTGTTAATCTCAATTGTTTCTATGACAATTACTAGTCAACCAAATTATATTTAGAATTGTGGCAGGGCTACTGTCATTATTTTTCACTTTTGTTGCTACGTTGTTGTCTCACTGCTGATTAACACACACAAACACACACATACACACAACTGTCAGTGTCGGGAAACAGCTTCAGAGCTGATAGAAGCCACCAGAAAAGGCTGAGGGTTGTTGTTGGATTTTTCTGTGACTTGTACTTTCTGCTGTGGGCTCTACTGATCCACTTCTCCCTTTTTTCTCCTCGTGATCCACTTCAATCAGTCTTCAACACACATAAAAAAAAGCTAGAGAAAATTACAGAGAGTTGTAGTTGACTCCCCTATCTGTGCGACCTTCTCTCAAAGAGGAAATTTGGAGACACAAATGTCATGGGGTGTGAAGATGAATTGCATCAGTAGTGAGTGGAATGTATGGAGGAGGGAGGAATGTGTATGTTAGTGTTGAATGCAGCAAAAATGTCAAACCAAACCCCAGATGTGGAGCCTACACAGGTGCCACCAGCAACCCTCCCTGACTGCAAGCTCCTGCAGGAGGAGGCCAGACAGAAAGGGAGTGGTCGTAACACAAATAACAAAGGACATCCATAAACATTTTTATTTTGTCTTGTTAGCAAGAATTGATTAAATTGAAATAAAATAAAACAAAATATATATAAATGGGTAGTGATAAGTTTGAAAATTCAGGATCTAACATTTTCTCACAATAAAGCTTTCTGTGATCTTGCAGACAGGCTTTAAGTTATCTTTTGCTTCTATTCAAAAGATATGTCATGTCATATGTGTCCTAATTTAGTTCTACTGGATGGACATTGCAGACCAGCAGTGGTTTGTCTATGACACTATGCCACACATAAGTTAAACATAAACTAAACTAATGTATGCCTGTCCATGAGAAATAAGCATGTCAGACTGGATGCAAATTACAGGAAAACCTCTGTTGTCTAAACGCCTCCCAGTGCAGCTGGCCACACAACACAGTGAACTGCTGGCTGGGTCACTGCACAGGACAAGAGGTGGGAATAGCTTTGTGGAGCTAAACAGGCCACTCAGTGAATACATTAAGCTCCAAAATGTGTAAAAATGTGCTGACATGAAATTAATCAATAAAATAATAATACAGCATAAGAAAGTTGACTTCAATTTGTTTTACTTTGCGAATGTTACCCTTTTAAGTATTGGGAGATAGGTGGGAGTTATGTGGGGAAATGTGGATTTTAAACAACTAAGTTCAAGACTAATCTAGCAAACTGAGTCATTCTTAGTCGACCAAAAATCAGTGTGTGACATTTCTTCTTAAAAAATTACTCAAAACGATTAATCGATTCTCAAAATAGTTGGTGATTAATTGGGTGACTGTGGCTTAGTGTAGAGCGGGTCGTCCACCAATCGGAAAGTCGGCGGTTCGATCCCAGCTTCACCCAGCCCACATGTCGAAGTGTCCTTGGGCAAGACACTGAACCCCAAATTGCTCCCGAGGGTGCAATTGTGCCTTTGGTGTGTGTGTGAATGATTAGTTACTTTGATATTCTGCCATCAGTGTGTGTGAATGTGATATGTAGTTAAAGCGCTTTGAATAGTCAGAAAGGTGTTATATAAGTACAATCCATTTAATTTCATCAACTAATCGTTGCAGCTGTAATATTTATGTGCCAAAAGTGGCTCATATTGTGCCAAAGGTAGGAGATTGTAAGATGCCACTCTCCATATACTCTCTCCACACTTTAGATGAGGTGTGGATAGGCAGTCCATGCATGTAAACTCCCCTCCAAGTAGAACTTGGTGGCTGACCAGACAAGGGTGTCCCTGTCCCCAAGGCTTCTGATGTATCTGACTGACCCTAACATGGGCAGCTCATCAGAAGCCTCCATGATTGCCTCCATGGCCTTTTCTGGTGACTCAGCAGATCAGATCTGAATGGAATTAAACACAAAAGATACATATGTACTTAACAAGGCTGACATTTATTTTAAGTTACTACAAGTTGAAGCATGTGAGTAAAGTACTTTTCAGTGAAAATTTGCCATACCAGTGCTAAAAAGTGTTACTTTAGATTTCTTTTTTTTTTTGGTCTTTTTTTTTTTTGCATTTTAGGTAATTATATAACTGGTGATACTGGAGTTACAGAGCATAAGAAAAAGAAATCCGAGAAACACAAAGAGGGAACAAAGTAAATAAAATTATAGCTACAGCGCAGCAGTGAGTCGGGGCCAGGCATTTTGAGGAGGTAGAAGAAGGAGGACCCAAATCTATCATTAAACCTTGAAATCATGTGTCTCTAATTCACACAGCACAGTGCCTGAGTAGGTATAAAATGTTCATTCAGCATCACCTGGGTCTTGAACTCACAGTCTATGCCACCAATAGCCTATCGTGATCATGTTATGCTACCCAGAGAAATGGGAAAATTGTAAGTGATATACTGATGTTTAAAGATTCCCTATTTCCACTGACATGATAGTTTACATGGGGATAAAATTCAAAATATTAACAAAAATTCTGTTTTTGAGATACAAATTCTGAAATTTACCATACTACATCTACCATGACATCGAAATTTTGTCTTTTTTCATGAACATTGGAGATTTATTTAGTGAGAATTTGCAGTAGCTGTTTACAGTAAAACATTTTGATGCACTGTGGACTCAATTTTTGATAATTAAAAAATCTGGCTGTGTCGTTTTGTGGAGGACTGTCTGAAAATGCAGTGGCAAGTTTAGTTTTAGATTTTTTGGGGAAACTGCAAGCTCAAAGCATCTGAACATGTCTGCTCAACTGGGCCTACATTTTGGTGAAAGTTGCAAAGTGGTAGCACGTACAACTGACTTTTCAAAGTTTTAAACTTTAAACGGTTGCTGTAGTGCCACCATCAGGACTATTAGCCCACAATGCCAGGTGAGGATGTTTGGCATAGGACTGGACACGTGCAAAGTTTTCTTTATTTTCATGCATGGGAAGGCAGGTTTCCTTCTAGGAAGAAGAAGATGAATTAGAAGAAGAACAAGAAGAAGAAGAACAATGGCAATTCCAAGAGGGAATTGAGCTGACCATGTATTGTGTGTTGTATACCTCAGCCATCTTTCTTCAAAGATATGACCTTCATTTTTAACTCTCAAGGTCATTTTTTCCATTGCATATATTTCATTTACAAGATCCTTCCATTTGGAGTTAATAAAGTTATCATTTTTAATCAGTTCCTTGTAGTTTTTTAATTATTGCTATCCTTATTACTAGGAGCATGTGAGAATCTCTCTTTTTAAACTCTTCTGGTATTTTCCCAAGTAGTAGGATTAGTGGGTTTTTATTTAGAGAAATACCAAAAATATGTGATAGTTCTCTAATAGAATTTTCCCAGAAGCCACTTATTGCGTTTTATGACCAAAATATGACTGTGTACTTCAGATTTCAAGTCAAATTGTCGTAGAGCAAGATCTAAGGACCCAAATGCAGAACACAAGGAAGTGGCAACTTGGATAGTAGTAGCAACAGTCTTTATTATAAAACCGCAAGCAATCACAGGTAGATAAGCGCTCTTCCAGAGCAGGCGAGTCTGGTGTAGTCCAGTGTAGCCAGTGATGACGTAGTAGATATGGTCCGTGAGGATCTGGCTAGTCTCAGGGGACGGCGACGCTGAGTGTAGGTGCTGGGCTCGGCTCGTGTAGCGTGGCTGGCAAGACAGGAGAGCAGCTTAGCCGAGATCAGGGAGTATACGGTGGCTGGGATCACCAGCAGGGAATAGCTCTGCAGCAGACAGACAAGGGTTACAAGACCGACACAATACCGGATACCAACAACTTAACTGGTCGAGGTAGGAGCCGTGACGAAGGTACCGTACTGGTGTACGGAGACGATCTGGCACTGGTAGTATGGTAGAGCCTGGTAGATATACTGTAGAGACTGATTGGATGATGGACGTCAGGTGTGCCGGTGATCAGCAGCAGGATGGCGGACCAGGGAGCCAGACCAGTATATACACCGACACAGACACACACACACACGGCGACAAACAGAGGACAGACAAGGAACACAGGGAAGGGAGAGCACACTAGAGTACACAAGGGTCAGGAGGGAGATGTGGCTAACTATGACACAAATGAAGTAAAGGTTGTCTGTGAAACTGCGAAGGTACTTACTTTGAGGAGCTTTTCCTTGAATGAGTAGTTCACTATTTCAGTGATGTCGGGTTCTGGAGCAGGTAGGCCAGATACCTGGTTGTAGAGCCTCCTTGAGAAAAACTGAGGCTCCACACCTGAGCTAGGCACACTGCAATCATACAGCCCACCAGCCGGTACTTTCCAGGATAAAGAGCTAACACACAGATGAACAAAAGCATGAGATTACATTTGATGTTATATTCAAACAGATACAATGTTACTAGTTACTGTTCGTTATTACAAACTCACCTTGTCAATTGTAGGACAAAACTTTATTCCAGTCAGGTCCTTCAAAAATGTCAGAGGTATGAATGTCCCTCATAAGGAGCCTTAAAAACTCCCTTGTGGGTCCTCCCTCATCTGCCGCCCCCTCACCGGTGCCTTCTGCATCCTGAAATACAATGTCTAACTTTGACTCTGGGTCAAATCTCCTCAGTCCAAAAGCTCGAAGCGCACCTTCCAGAATGCTGTCCCTCATGACATTTATCTGGTTGGCAGGGGAGGTGACGTTCAGCACTTTACTAGATAGAAGGGAAAGCAGCTCCTGGAGGTCAGTTCTAAAAACAATAAATGCGGATTAGATGTTTTTCTTATTTCCACAGTGCTAAGAACATGTCTCAGCAGTAAATGTAAAGAGCCTACTTACTTGTTATCCTCAAGAATGTAATTGAAGGGAGGAGAGGAGGGAGGAGAAGGTGTGACACGGTAGGTGGTGTGGGTGGAGGGTCAACTGTAGGAGATGCCTTCACACAGTGTGTATACCAGTCTATATTAATTTTGTTTATAGATAATACAGGGGGTACAGCAGGAGTTTCTCTGGCCCCACCCTGTCTCCTTAGAATCATAATGTTCCAGTACATTCCTTAAATTTGTGACAGTTCAAATAATGTAATAAAAGGGAAATATTGTCCCACCATCAATGATTATTGAAATATAGAAGTGGCAATGTGTATCCTATTTAAAAACAACATAAAATCTATTATATATATATATATATATATATATATATATATATATATATATATATATATATAGATGTATAGATAAATATATATCTATATAAAAACATATTTATCTTGTCTAGTCTTTGCATTGTGCCTCCCTAACCCTATCCCTTCCCCAAACCCCTCCCTCTCTCTCTCTCTCTCTCTCTCTCTCAAAACCTAACACGGCAGCGGCAGATGGCCGCCCACCATTGAGTCTGGTTCTGTCCAAGGTTTCTGCTCTTAAAGGAAGTTTTTCTTTGCCACTGTCGTCAAATGCTTGCTTATGGTGGCATTTGTTGGGTCTCTGTAATTAACATTATAAAGAGTACAGTCTAGACCTCAACCCCATTGAAGACTTTTGTTCAAAATGACTTTTGTTCAAAATGACATTTCAAAATGAACACCATATAGTGACATATCAACACACACTCTGTAATGCACTTTAAGATTTCAGGTGTTGTGGACCCTCACATTCTGCTGAAACATACATACCAAATATTGAGTCTTTTTTTGAGTAACAAACTTTGGTGACGCATATTACTGAAAATAGATGCAATCATGTTTGAAAAATATATATTCGGAAATTTAAAAAATATACATTTATACAAAAATGCAGGCGGGTTACCCTAACCTTGTCCTGTCTGGGTTTTTTGTCCTGCCTAAACCAATACAGGGATCATGACCAGTGGTGGATTGTAACTAAGTACATTTTCTCAGGTACTGTACTTAAGTACAAATTCAAGGTATTTGTATTTTACTTGAGTATTTCCATTTTATGCAACTTTATACTTCTACTCAACTCCATGTCGGAGGGAAATAATGTACTCTTTACTCCACTACATTTGTCTGACAGCTCTAGTTACTAGTTACTTTTCAGAGTACACATTTTTATACCCTTCTTGTCCAGTGAAAACAATGCATCTCTAAATTTGTTGTTTTTGAATTTGAATGTTTATGACAAACTGAAGTATTGAGTGTTTCTTTATAGGTTGAGAAAATTATCCTACTTCTTAAGCTAAATAAACTAATTAAAAACCCTCTTGGATTGGCTGGGAAATGCATTGTCACAAAGCTGAAAACAGTTGACTTTTTAGAGATATGTTTCTCACAGGACAGCGGCACTACAAACATAATGTATCTACATGTGATCCTATGGAATATGTTTCATTGCTGTAGATTAAACAACAGTATATATAGTTAAAATTAGCCTAGCTCAATCTTAAACTACTACAGCAGTAAAAGCCAGCATACACACCAGTAATTAATCCAGAAACATCATATATAATCGTAAAACACTGGCAGGGACCATTTTTCAGCACAGTGACTACTTTTACTTTTCTTACTTGAAGTAGGCTAGCTGATAGTAAGGTTTTGA
Organism: Siniperca scherzeri; assembly: GCA_027580175.1. Taxonomy (NCBI): domain Eukaryota; kingdom Metazoa; phylum Chordata; class Actinopteri; order Centrarchiformes; family Sinipercidae; genus Siniperca; species Siniperca scherzeri. The sequence continues at coordinate 32,916,242 of CM050848.1, forward strand.
ATGCCGGACTTTTACTTGTAGTGGAGTATTTTCAGTGTGGTATTAGTACTTTTTCTTATGAAACTTTTTAGTTGTACCAGAGTTAGCTATAAACTAAGTTCATTTACATCTGTGGTCCCCCCATGTCTATCTATAACATATTTTGGATCTGATATGGTATTGTATTTGATTTAATTAGACTATGATCTTGTAAAATGGTATCTAATTGTGTATTAGAATCTCGTATTTGGTTTTTAATTAGAGTGTAATTTGGTATAATAGTGTAAGTAAAGTATATTTTAGGTCTAATAAGGCATTATGCAGTTTCTAATTACAGCATAATTTAGGTGTATGTATACTGTGTTTGTTTACTGTCTAATGAAGAACATATTTATAGTTTCGGTTTGATACAAAGTATGGCTTATTACGTCTTATTAGTATATCTTAAAATAAAGTGCAACCAAGATGTTTTTCTGAGCTTTATTCTTACACCTGCATGTGGGCATATCACCATCCAAGGTCCGTGTATCATCCAATCATTCAATTATTCCATTCAATCTGGCAATAGAAAAACGGAAGAACGGGTCAGAATTTCGTTTTTTGTTTTTTGTAGGCTTTAATAAAGGAAAATGACCCTGTGTTTTTTGTTTTCGTCTTAAAATGGGTAGCCTAAGCGAATAAACAAGAAAACGAAAACCCATAACCAGCCTCTAGCATGTTCCAGTGGGCCCAGGCAGGACTCTCAGCCCTCTAAGCCTGACGCAAAGCCCCTAACACTGGCTCCCTGAGACAGCCTCTAGCGAGCTCCACTGGGCCCATGCAGGGCTCTGTATCCCCTAGCCTTCACCCCTGGTACTCCGCTGGAGAACCAGAGGGAGGGAGGGAGGGGCCGAGTGCCTGTTCCTTAACGGGATCGTAATATCAAGTAGGCCAACATGCTCTATAACCTTATGTATAAAAGGAATGTATTACATTGCAGTCCCAAAAAATATGATAATCATTGTGTAGCCGAATCGTGCTACTGTGAGTTCCCTTGGCCCTGAGACACACGCTGAGACGTTTTCAGTTTATTCTTTCTTTATTTCTTTTTGTCCACACAATCTTTCCCTCTGCATCCGCCGTTCCTCCGACCGCCTCTGCTTCTTCCTCTCTTGTGTCCAGCATGCTACTGTATTTAAGGAGAGAAAAATTAGTTAACCGGGTTCAGCTGTGCCAATTATCTCTCCTTGATGCTGCTCACCTGAGCAACTCCACCACCTCTGCAGCTGACAGCTACCCATACCCACCTCCACACATTGGCATTCACAAAACCACATTATTTCCAGCAAGTTGAGTCCTCTGAAAAATGTTTTTTCTGAGCTGGTGTAATAAAAAAGCATATCAAATCCTTCAAGCAGAATTCTCTCCACTTGATAGAGGTGGTTGTTTGCCACTGGATTGTGCATACCAGGTGTCAAATAAACTCCAGGTTATTCAGAATGCTGCAGCCAGAGTACTCCTATTTTAACTTCACTACAGTGGCTCCCAGTAAAACAAAGATTGATTTTAAAATACTTCTTATTGTTGTTCAATTCAATTCAATTTTATTTATATAGCGCCAATTCATAACAGAAGTTATCTCATTGCACTTTTCCTATAGAGCAGGTCTAGACCGTAATCTTTCTAATATTAATTACAGAGACCCAACAAATCCCATGTTAAATCTCTGGATGGCTTAGCTCCTTCCTACATGCTCACTGAATACACACAGGACAGATCCATTAGATCAACAATTAAACGTCTCACTATACCTAGAATAAATTCTATATCACATGAACTAAGGTCTGCTACAACAATGTCTTCTTTTAAAAGCAGACTAAAAACATGACTATTTTCACAAGCTTTTGGTTAGGTTTAAAGTGTGTGGTTAACGAGTATTCAGAATTACAATGGTTAAAGGAGCAGCAAATTGTGTAGATGCAATCAATAAAATTTGGCTATCAAAATTATCAAAGATCATCATAAATAATAACTTTAATTAATAAAGTCTTCGGGGCCCCCACCCTTAAACCAGGGAAAATTATAGCTAATTAATTGATTCAGTCTCATAAAATACACAAAACTATCTATTTGGAACTCAGATTAATAATGAAATTAATAACTATAACCAAAATTACCATCAATAGCTAGTAGGTTGAAGGATTTGGAGTTCCACATAGAGGAGGTTGGCAAATTATTCACTCTTGGTCATCATTAAAGAAATCAGCATAATTAAACATTTAATAAAAAGATAATAAAATCAAAAACACACAATATGAAGTCTAACTATATTATACTAAAGAACAAAGGGTGTGTGTGTGAGAGAGAGAGAGAGAGAGAGAGAGAGAGAGAGAGAGAGAGAGAGAGAGAGAGAGGAGAGAAGGAACCAAGGTTATTATTTTTAACGAATTTGACATTTTCCTAAACTTTCCTTTACAAAAAAAGATAACTAACTGAAACTGTATTGTGTGTTTACAAAACTAACTAAAACAAACTAAATTTACAGAGATTATGTTTTCATCTTTGTCAATTTATTTCATACTACACATGCCTAGTATTTCAGGTGGATTTGAAATCTATCTTCCAATTTTTTAGCTGTGCTAGTTTTACGCCAGCTGTTGGCATATCACAGTCCGTGACGTGTTGCCAATCTGTCCACGCCATTGCTGGCATCATGGCGGTGGCAAAAGTCGGGAGAAAGCACCAGAGTCCCATTTGGGATTACTTGAACTGTGTCACAGATAAAAGCAAGTGCCTTGTAGTGGTGGAAGGTGATAAAATATGTGAAACATTTCTCAAGAGGAAAAATCCCATGAATGGTAAATGGTAAAAAGGACTGTACTTCTATAGCGCCTTTCTAGTCTTTCCGACTACTCAAAGCGCTTCACACTACATATCACATTCACCTCATTCACACACATTCATACATTGAAAACATTTTTTTAAACTAAACTAAACTAGCAAACCCACTTTAAAAACTAATTAAAACGAAACTGAAATTGAAAATAAAAAGTCAAAACGAAATGATAATAAAAACTAATGAAAACTATAATGAACTTGGTTTGTACGTGTGAGAGGGTGATCCAAAATGGCTTGGATTCAAAATGGCGGCTAATGCCGAGGCTGCATGATGTAGACAAAGAAAGTTAATTCAAAATGGCAGCTGAGTGTGTGCAGATGTAGTAGGTTGGAAAAGGCGACATCTAAAGTTTTATGGAGAAACAGACACCCCCTTTATTTTTTTGTATTTTCTAATGTGTCTTTTATTTTGGGTACATCCACACCACTAGAGGGTGCTCTAATCCGTGGGTATTAGAGGGACGAAGCACAGGTGCCGCTTCGGAATTTAACAAGCTGTGGCAAGACTAACACGTCTCCTCCTCGTCTCTCCACAGGTATGACTAAAAAGTTATTTTATTAACTCAAACTTGGTCCAAACACACTTCAAATTGCTGTGTAAAGGTTTTGTACAAACTGTAAATGTGTCAGAGAGTTTAGTTTAAAGTAAAATGTATTTGTTTTTGTTACTGTTTCATGTCGTCTTGTTTTCACTACAAGTCCGCCATGTTCAGTGTAGCTATAATGTGTTTAAAGCCTTATTTAAGCAATCCAATTTGCTCAAGTGCTTAGTAGTGCAAATTTAGAGAGTTTTAATTGTAAATGTTACGAAATTTCAAGTTTAAGGCAGCCGCCATGCCAACTGTTCAGACTGTAGGGAGACAGTTTTGCCGCCATTCGGAGGCGCTTTTTCTTTTATGTTGTCGCCTTGCATGTGTGTGTATGTGGTAAAGCTGTGAAAGAGAAATGTTAAAGTATGTATTTTTATTTGCACTTTATGGTTTATTTTGTGGTCTATTATTGTTTTTAGCCAATTTAGATATTATTTTAGTGTTTATTACCAAATCTGTGTTAATTTATTTACTGTCCTTTATCTTTTTATCAATTGATTTTTGTAAGAATGAGATAATTGAATGATTGTCAGAATTAAACAAGCTGTGGCAAGACTAACACGTCTCCTCCTCGTCTCTCCACAGCTACACCACACCTTTAGGCTACACAGTCTAACCCTAGCTGTGTGCCACTTGCTACCGCCCAGCTTCCCCTAGGGCTGGCGCCGGTAACACAGTTAGTGTGGCTATGTCAAAAGGCCAAACTGAAGTGTATGTGTGGACTGTTTAGGATAACGGTGCCGGGACAGAAAAGAGGATAGTTAGTTTGCATGCAAGACCCTGTGTCTGTGTGAAACATCACTAACATCAACTTAGCATGTAGATACCAAATAACCTAACAGTACATGTACATTGACACAGGTAACACAGTCCTGTGCTTAGCCGTGTGCTATGCTATGTTATCCCCAGTTATTATGTTACCGGTCCATGAAAAGAGTTTGCCTTGGTGTGCTGCTTCGTTAGCTGGCAGTCAGTCTGTTGTAGACAAGCCAAGCTGGAAAGAACTGTGGAAAAGTCCTTGCTGTGCAGTATTCCGACTGTAGAGATCGGAGGAAGCCGGTCACTCCGTTCTTTGTTCTCATTACAGTTATCTCAGTGCTAACTTCCTAACTTCCTTTTCTAACCCTTCCTTAGTTGCTTGTTAAACTTAGCTGGCAGATATTGTGTAGTAGCAGTTGGTGCTAATTAAACTTTGTTGCAAACTCTTACGCAGGCCCTCAAATCGCTGCTATAAGAGTTTGGTTCTGCTGTGTGTCTGCTCCAAGCAGATTACACGATGGTGGCAGCTGTTGCTGAGAAGCAGTGCTGTAGATGAAGCACAATGGCCGCCGACCCTTTTATTGACCTGGTGGCATCAGAAGTCATAAGTCAGACTGACCAGTGATAGCCATATGCTGGGTGCATGGGGGGAGTTCCACCTAGGTGTGAATACCTGGAGGATTGTGGGAGACGGAGTTGAATGGCTCTCCTTTTTTACAGAACAAAAGAGCATGCGGTCTCCTAATAAATGTTCACTTAAAGTCACACAAATTAACTAATTCATCTGTGGAGTCCCAGTGGTCCCAACACGGGTAAAACTTTTATTTTAGAATCAGTATTATCATCATTATTATTCCCATTTTCATAATATTCATAATAATACCCTCTTATCTTATTCCTTTTTTACTGCAATACCTTCTTATCTTATAGGTTGTAATTCTTTCTTGCTTACTTTTATTTTGAAGCACATTGAGTCTACGCCTGTCGTATGAAATGTCCTATATAAATAGACTTGACTTTACTAGATCTCGGTTATCTGGAAAAAGTCAGGTGATGAGTTGGAAGCGGGAAACGAGAGTGAGAGAAAGACTAGGGGAGAGATAGGGAGAGAAAGAGTGATCAAGATTATTCACCATGAAACAGGAGGTTGTTGTAACTTGAGTGTACATTGTCCACTCTGCCCCAAATTTCATATGTTTGATAAGAGTTCTGGCCTGAAGACATCTAAATGCCAGTTACAAGTTATATTCATTGCTCCACCTACTAACAACAGGAAGTAAGCCTTCTATGACAATTATCATTTCACATGAAAATTTCAGGGTGTGATCCACACTTACTGGAACATGACTTATAATTAGTGGGTGTTCTCTAGCACCACATAGCGGACACAGGAAGTGACAATTAACTCCTTTGTGCAGTGTCCAGAATACGTGAAAATTCAGAGCCGTTTCGACAGACCTCCAACTGCGACGCTGCGGCTGTGGCACCCCCCAACGTGCTGTCATGTGGGATGGCCAGTTCATCGCTGCTTGCAGCTTTAATTCTTTTTAGTCTCCCGTATATTTTTGGATCACTACTACTCACACATTTTTGCATATAAGACACATCATTCTAATTTTAATTTATAAAGTATGTGTTTTTCATGCACGCTATTACTTTTCTTTTTGATATCGGTTACAGTCATTGAGAACTGTATGTTTTACTGTAATCAAAGAGTACGGTCTAGACCTGCTCTAAAGGAAATGTGCAATGAGATAACTTCTGTTATGAATTGGCGCCATATAAATAAAATTTAATTGAATTGAAAATTGAATTGAATCATTTTTAAATCCGCCATGTATGGGAGTGCGCATAATATTCATTATAATCTCAAGTACTATACATGCTAAAGTCATCATACTTAGTACACAGGTGCCCCATAGAGATGTGCTGAACATCATCATCTGAAATCATGCATTCAACAGCACCACCATGTGGTTGGTAAAGCATTGTATGTTTTGGCTACTAACTCATTAACCGTAAGGCGTAGCAATACAATATTTTCACAGTGTTCCTTGGATGATGCCAATTTTACTGATATAGGCCATGCCCATTTGCGCCTATGAAATTTTTCAGCTATTTAGGATTTTGTCCAAATCAGTTTTTCCGCTACTCCTCCTACAAGTTTTGAGCAATTGGCATCAACATTTTCACATAATATATCTTGACCATTCTGGAAAAAAAGTACTATTTTGGACTTTGAATATTCCATATGGTTTTGAAGTTATACATTTTTAAACCTGTGTCTTTAAGTTCAATTTTACATAAACGCTGATAAGTCAAATTTGGCATAAGCTATTATAACTAAAGTTGTTGCACATGTTTGGATTCTAGGTCCGAGCTTCATTGAGCAGTCCTGGGATATCCTGCCTTTAGGGGGTGTCACAAATGCGAAAAGTTTATATTTCATAATAGACATAATTCCCTCCATAGCCCAGATGGTAGCTATAGCATTTGTTACCCGGCTGTCAAGTTTAGAAATAGCTGTAGTGGTGTGATATTGAAGCATGCTGGCACACTGGTGAACTTATAGACTGCTCCCAGGAGCTTCTCCCAGACCTCTAGCTAGGTAGCTCCTTTAAACTTCGCTACATTGTTGTTTTACTCTTTTTGGGGGCTTTATTGCTGAAACATCATTGAATGGTGTCTGATTGGATTTGATTTAAAGGGTTAAGCCACAATTGTTAAAATCAACTGGATCATTAGATTTTGACTATGGCAATGGCTGCACATGCAGATGCTGCGGCCTGTAGCTCCAAGACTCCGGCAAGATGAAAGGAGGAGAACTCTGTATTTATATCATGTGTGTGAGTGTGTGTGAATGATTTACTTCCTTTGAACTGATGGCACTTGCCATTAGTGTATGAATGTGTGTGAATGAGGTGAATGTGATATGTAGTTGAAGCGCTTTGAGTAGTCGGAAAAGATTAGAAAGACGCTATATAAGTACAGTCCGTTTACCATTAACAGTCCATTTACATCGATGATGCTTGGTGCTCAAACGCAGGCAAAGTGGACGGACAATGTCTCACAAATGACAAACTTTTTATGTGAAGATGGAAACCATATTATCATCACTATCTCTATCTGCTGTATACATTCCATCAGATCCAAATTCAAAAAATGCGCTGCAGAATTATTTCCTGGATGTATACGTGTAGGGTATGTAGGCTATATATGTATATAAATAACTGCATATATTGTTTTATTTATGTTACCCTATTTTAATATGACTTTAATTATCCGTTATGTTCTATGTGTATAGCATGAAGGGACTACAAACTTTCATTTCATTATACAACCTTGTGTTGTAAAATGATAAATAAATGTTACCTTGTACCTTGAAAGTCTGCAATGCCCAAATGTGTATGTCTTCATCAATCCAAACCCCTTTTTTTCCCACTGCCTACTCAGCAAGGTTATTATAGTTAACTAAAACTAATCTAATAATTAAAACTAGGTGTGGAAAAAACATTTTAGTTAACTGAAATAAAATAAAACTAGACTTTAGGGAAAAAAACCTAACTGAAACAATATTGTTGTCACAGACACGCCAGGCTCCCCTTCACTCCGCACTCCCTCACCTGAGTACTGATTCCCTTCACCTGTTACCCAGTACACACCTGCATCCCATCAGCACTCTGGTTCTCAGAAACTCTCGGTCTTCACTACATCAATAGAAAGTCCTAAGGAGAAACAATCTGTGGAAATACCTCCGTGTTACGCTGCTTACCAGGATGTCTTTTGCCCTAAGAGAGCCTCCCAGTTACCCCCGCATCGGCCATGGGACTGTGCAATAGATCTCATACCGGGTGAATCAGTGCCCCGAGGAAGGATCTACCCACTATCCATTCCCGAACAGAAAGCCATGGGGGAGTACATTGAGGAGGCCCTAGCTCAGGGTTACATTCGACCTTCCACTTCGCCAGCTGCTTCTAGCTTCTTTTTTGTGGCAAAGAAGGACGGAGGCTTGCGGCCTTGCGTGGACTATAGAGGACTCAATCGTATAACCGTCAAGTTCCGGTATCCACTTCCTCTCGTCCCAGCAGCGTTAGAACAACTACGTGGAGCCACTGTCTACACCAAGTTGGACCTTCGCAGCGCTTACAATCTCATTCGTATACGAGAGGGGGATGAATGGAAGACAGCCTTTGTCACACCCACCGGTCACTACGAATATCTCGTGATGCCGTATGGATTAGCTAACTCCGTGTTTCAGGATTTCATTCACGAGGTTCTCCGTGACTTTCTCCACAAATTTGTAATAGTGTACATCGATGACATCCCGATCTACTCCCAGAATCTGACAGACCACTACCAACACGTTGCGGAGGTCCTAGAACGCCTGAGAGACCATCACCTCTTCCTCAAGGCCGAGAAATGTGAGTTTCACCAGTCCTCAGTGCAGTTCCTTGGATACATTATCAGTGGCAGTGGTATCCAGATGGACGAGGGGAAAGTGGAGGCTATCCGGAGCTGGCCCACACCCACGACGGTTAAGGAACTACAACGTTTTCTGGGATTCGCGAACTTCTACCGTCGATTTATAAAGGATTATAGCACCATCGTTCATCCCCTGACTAACCTTCTACAGAACAAGCCCAAGTCTCTGTCCTGGCCACCAACAGCTCAAGAAGCTTTCGATCACCTCAAGAGGACCTTCACCCGTGCACTGCTCCTGGCCCACCCAGATCCTGAGAAACCGTTTACAGTGGAGGTGGACGCCTCTACAACGGGGGTAGGAGCGGTGCTTTCGCAACCTCAGGGAACTCCGGCCAAACTCCACCCATGTGCTTTCTTCTCCCGTAAGCTCAGCCCGGCAGAGAGAAATTACGACATCGGTGACCGGGAATTGCTGGCAGTAAAGTTGGCATTGGAAGAATGGAGGCATTGGCTGGAGGGTGCCCAGCATCCCTTCTTAGTATTGACCGATCATAAGAACCTCGAGTACCTCAAGAAAGCCAAACGACTAAACCCCCGTCAGGCACGTTGGGCACTATTCTTCTCTCACTTTCAATTTAATATATCATATCGACCCGGCTCCAAGAATTCCAAGGCAGATGCCCTATCCTGGCTACATGCTCCCGAAGTCATCTCTGAGAAACCCGAAACCATTCTTCCCCAACGGGTGTTTGTTAATCCCATCCATTGGTCGGAAGATTCTGTGCCCTCCTCCAATGCCTCCACCAATAATCCGCCGGGCTGTCCCCCTGATCGTCAGTATGTCCCCAGACTCCAACGCAACCAACTCATTCACACCTCTCACACCTCTCTGGGCACTGGTCACCCTGGGGCCAATGAAACTCGCTGCTACGAGAACGCTTCTGGGGGCCGAGTATGGCAAGGGACGTGAGGAGGTACGTACAAGGGTGTCGAGATTGTGCCATGTCTAAGTCTCCTCGTCATCTTCCCACAGGCAAACTGTGTTCCCTGCCGACGCCCAATCGACCCTGGTCACACCTAGGAGTGGATTTCATCACGGATCTTCCACCATCTGATCTGCGTCTTCGTGGTTGTGGATCGGTTTTCCAAATCCTGCCGCCTGATCCCACTACGAGGACTACCTACGGCCATGGAGACCGCAGAATGTCTATTCAACCACGTCTTCAGGTATTATGGCATCCCGGAGGACATCGTCTCCGACAGAGGCCCACAGTTCATCTCCCGAGTCTGGAGGTCCTTCTTCTCTCTCCTAGGTGTGACCGTCAGCCTCTCCTCTGGCTACCATCCTCAAAGTAATGGCCAGACGGAGAGGAAGATCCAGGAGATTGGGCGCTTCTTACGTACCTTCTGCCACGACCACCAGGACTCTTGGAACCAGTTCCTGGGCTGGGCCGAGTACGCCCAAAATTCTCTACGGCAACCCACTACTGGACTCACTCCCTTCCAGTGCGTGCTCGGTTACCAGCCCCCTCTCTTCCCATGGTCCGGGGAGCCTTCGGAGGTCCCCGCTGTGGATTACTGGTTCCGAGAGAGCGAGAGGGTCTGGGACGCCGCTCACCGACAACTCAGAAGAGCTCTCTGCAGGCGCAGGTTGACAGCCGACCGTAGGAGATCCACCGCTCCTGAATACCAACCGGGACAAAAGGTCTGGCTGTCCACTCGGGACATCAGGATGCACCTGCCCTGCAGAAAGCTAAGTCCCAGATTCATTGGTCCCTTCACCATAGTCGAACAGATAAACCCAGTCACATACAAACTCCAATTACCTCCACAATATAGGATACATCCAACCTTCCATGTTTCATTGCTCAAACCATTTCACCCCTCTATTCCTATCTCCGCAGAGCCTGGTGATGTGACAGATCCCCCCTTACCTTTGATCCTGGAGGACGGAGCCGCCTACCAGGTCTGCGAGATCTTGGACTCCCAACGCCGTGGTGGCATCTTAATACCTAGTGGACACCGTAATACCTAGTGGACTGGGAGGGATATGGTCCGGAGGAGAGATCATGGGTCCCTCGACATGACATCTTAGATCCCTCTCTACTAACTGAATTCCACACGATGCATCCAGATTGACCAGCCCCCCGAGGTAGAGGACGGCCGCCACGACGTCGGGGTCCTCGGTCCTCAGGAGCGGACCGTGGGGGGGGAGTACTATCACAGACACGCCAGGCTCCCCTTCACTCCGCACTCCCTCACCTGAGTACTGATTCCCTTCACCTGTTACCCAGTACACACCTGCATCCCATCAGCACTCCACTCCCCTATAAATCCCAGCTCCTCACCACAGTCTGTGTCCGGTCTCGTTAAGACACAGGATAGAACTCTTGTTCCCCTGACTCTACAAACGCCTCGGACTACTCTGCCAAAACGAATCTCCTACCAGCCTCCAGCACCCAGTACCTTAATCCCGGCTCCTACGTACTCCAGTCCTCCGTGTGTGTCACTCCAGCTCCAGTACCCGTGTGTCTTCAGTCTCCTGTGAGTTATCCACTCCAGCTCCTAGTCCCGTGTGTTTCTCGTCTTCCGTGTGTGTGTCGCTCCGGTGTCCAGCCCGGTGTGGACCGAATCAACTGTGTTCAGCCACTCTACCCCTGAGCTCCACGATCTCCAGATAAAGGACAGTATACTTCCATCCATTATCGATTCACTCTCCTTGTTTTGCAATGAAGTATATCAATACCTTCCTTGTGTCTCCGGTCAGTTCTGTCCGTAACAATTGTATACTAAAATGAAATATACAGGAAAATGTCTTCCAACACAACAAGCATGAGGAGGCATTTGTGCATACTGTGAGTCAATTGCCTTAATAAATTGTAATAATTATTACAAATACCGCCATATTATAATAAAACTAGACAATGAAACTAAACTGAAATGAGTAAACCCACTCTGGAAACTAACTTAAACTCCAGGGCTTTTAGCCAACTATAGAACTATATCTAACCTTCCCTTTCTTTCTAAGATCCTTGAGAAAGCAGTCGCCAATCAGTTGTGTGACTTTCTAAATAACAATAGTTTCGGTGAGAATTTTCAGTCAGGATTTAGAGTCCATCATAGCACAGAGACAGTACTGGTAAAATTTCAAATGACCTTCTAATTGTATCAGACAAAGGACTGGTCTCTGTACTTGTCTTGTTAGATCTTAGTGCTGCGTTCGACACCATTGACCATCACATCCTATTACAGAGACTGGAACATTCAATTGGCATTAAAGAACCGCACTAAGCTGGTTTGAATCCTATCTATGAGATCAGTCTCAGTTTGTACATGTTAACGGTGAGTCCTCCGTGCACGCCAAAGTTAGGTCCGCAAGGTCCTGTACTTGGAGTCAATTCACCTTATATATGCTTCCCTCACACTTGACTGTTGTGTTGGTGGTAAGCAGGACGTGTTGTAGTTTGGACCAGCAGGGTTTCAGGGCGGTTGCTGGTGAAGCTCTCTGATGCAGACCTAGTCTCCTGATTGGATGTTGTGGTACGGTTTGTCACTTAGAATGGGTTGGCTGAACAGCTGAGGTAAGTTCACAGTAGAATGAGATAATTTTCTCATTCGTTGCATAAGATCACAATTTTGGGATGTCTGGCACAGAGGGAGGCCAAGATGGCTACTTCTGCAAGTTCAGACTTCTGGCCAATTTGAGAATCTGTTTACATCAACACATATAAAAAACATTCACAAATTTTCACACCTAAGCTTTTAAGAGTCCACGTGTGGAAGGATGTGTCACCCTTTTAGTTTGTTTTTTTCTAAGACGGGCATTTGTTTTTCCACATATCAATCATTTAGGATTATCTGACATATCCTCCCTTTGCTCACATGTAACGGGCCAGATAATGTGAGTTAGCCATGGGCACAGAGGTGTGGGAGCCACAACACGGCAGTCATTGTGGACCCACAGTCATTTACATATTTACATCCATGAGAAAGTCACAGTCCATGCTTCTACACATCAGTGCTGTGCTCTCCTGTATGAGTGTTACATCACTAGCAGAAGCAAGATCATTAGCAGGTATGGAAGGACAGGGTTTTACATGGACAGAAATGTAAAATTTTGGCACCTGTTTTGGCTGCATGGTCAGGCAAAGCATTGAATTGTGAAACAGGATCATCAGCAACAGACGGGTACTTGGCATGCATTTAACAATTCACCAAACAATTAGCAATATTTGCTCAGTATCCCTGAGGATGAAATGAATCCTTGGTTTGCCCAAAGTATACCAAAGTCATGCAAACATCCAAAAGGTAGGTGGTAACAGTTTTACTTTTTGCTAGGTGACAGTCTCTCATCAGTGCATATAACTCAGCTACTTGGGCGGAGCTTGAGGGTGGCAGGGCAGTACTTTCAATAATAGAAAAATTATCATCGAGGGCCAAGCGGAAGATCTCAGACGGACGGCCCAGGGGCTGGACAGAGGCAGAGCTGGGAACCTCGGGTGGATGACCCGGGGGCTGGACAGGGGCAGAGCGGGGAACCTCGGGTGGACAGCCCGGGGGTTGGACAGGGGCGGAGCTTCGAAACCTCTGGAGGACGGCCCAGGGGCTGGACCAAAAAGCAGAACAACTTATGAGGTCCGTGATGAAGGCGAAACCCCTCTGGAGGCCGGACTAAAGACCGGTGACGAAGACCCAAACCATCTGGAGGTCTGGCAGAATGCCAGTGGCGCAGGCCGAAGGTCACTGGAGGCCAGTGGCAAAGACGGAACCCTTCTGGAGACCGGCAGCGCAGGCCGAAGGTCACTGGAGGCCGGCGGCGAAGGCAGAACGCTTCTGGAGGCCGACTGCGTGGCCGGAGAACAAGATTGGGGCCCGGCGACAGGGCAGCAGGACAGGAGGGTGCTGCGGCAGCTCAGGGGGATCAGCTGGTTGCGGCCCAACCTGAGCAGGAGATGGTTGCAGCCGAACCGGAACAGGAAATGGCTGTGGCCGAACCGAAGCAGGAGATGGCTGCGGCCCAACCAGAGCAGGAGATGGTTGCAATCCAGCAGAGAGTTCAGGGGTGTGTTACGATCCAGCAGAGAGTTCAGGGGTGTG